>JBAMBQ010004614.1:600000-842582 GCA_037044495.1 Stegana nigrithorax | reverse complement strand
AGACTCGATATTTTTGATGTATTGAAATTTGTGAGTATTAAACGCATAAATTCAAGATTTAAGGTTATATTTGAACGATTCCATCCATTTTAAATACATTATTATAAGAGACAAATTTGCTTAGCGATCTTACAAAAATAAAAGTTACTTATAAAGCCTATGATGAAGGTTTCTATTATAGTGCAAAACAGAAACAACCAAACAAAAAACGTGTAGCGAAGCTATAACTAAACCTTTGATTTAGAGGAGTTAAACATTGTTCTGTGGATATTAAAGATCCATAAGCAGGTGATAAGGTCATATTCTGAAACGAAGTTAACACTTGAAATGTCTATTGTCACTTGAAATGTAACCCTACAATGCAATGAAGGTTCTACCAGACACAACTTATATGATTAACAGTCTCTGTGGTTAAACGAAATAAAATTTTTGTTTTCAAGCCAACATTTTGGCAAAATGTGGCGATACTTTTGATTCCACTAGTCTTCTTCTTTACTTCGCTTGTTATTGCTTGCATTAACTTTAAAAAGTCTGGCAAAGCTAGAAGTCAACTGCTGACTTAGCTGTCAAAAATCGTATTGAAAAAGCTCGAAGCCGAGCAATTATAACGCAATTCGGCACAATTTTCAGAAAGACAAATAATTCATACAAATCATGTTTGCCTCACAATTTTTCAACCAAAGCCGCCAGGTGCTGCGCCGGGCAGGTGTACAACAGCTGCGTGGCATCTCGGCCACAGCGACTAGGAATGAAATCTTCAACGTGCAGACGGCAGAAGACTTCCAAACTAAAGTGGTAAAGAGCGATAAGCCCGTGATTGTTGATTTCTTCGCAACGTACGTAACCGCAAAAGTACCCCCACTCCTGCAGTACTTATATAATGCTGCGTCATTTTGCTTTCAGCTGGTGTAATCCATGCAAGATGTTGACCCCCCGCATCGAGAGCATTGTTAGCGAACAAGGAGGCAAAGTCAAGTTGGCCAAAGTAGATATTGATGAACACAGTGAGCTGGCGTTGGACTACGATGTGGGAGCCGTCCCTGTCTTGCTGGTCATGAAGGATGGCAAAGTATTGAACAAAATGGTGGGCCTGCAGGATACAGACAAGCTGCGTGCCTGGGTTACCAATGCCGTTGAGCAGAACAAGTAGACATGGGTGCAGTTGCTGATTTAAAAAAAAACGGACGCTTTAATTAGCAAGAACAAACGCGTGGAGACGCAGATGAAGAACGCATGGGTGGTTTAACTAAAAGTTGTACCCAGCAGTTGAAGATGTTATCGAACGAAATAAATTTAATTATTTGTTATTGAACTCATGTGTTGTAGCTTATATGTAAATCTTAAATCGAAAACCAGCCAGGTGTGCCGGGACGTTTTTTATTGCGTTCTAGAAACTGTTTGAAACCCTGTTTAGATTCGTCCATGGCCTTTTCATCCTTCTCTTTCTTTTCATCTTTATTAGCGGAGATTTCGGGAAATGTGAAAGATTCAGTTTTGGGCTGAAAGGCAAAGCATCGAGCATTAGTAACGGCAAGCTTGCTGTTGCCGGCAAAGTTTATATATGTGTACATACCAGGGTTACATAAGCAATCTTGACATCATCCGCCTTCGTCACATAGCCATAGGTCTGATCACGCTTGGTGTCACCCATGGCGATGCGTGTACGCACACTCACAACTGGTATCTTGTAGATCTTTTCCAGATAGTTCTTGACGTCGTGTTGTGTCATTTGCGTTGACACGGCAAAAGTGACGATGTTGGGCGGCTGCTCCTCCGTTGGACGAATGAGTTTCATCCAGAAATCTGGCAGGAAAACGCGCAACTGCGGATTGCCACGTTGATAGATAGGGTACCAACGTGTAGACATGATACTTTAGCAATTATTTGATTAATATTAGATTAAAAATATAAAATACACAATATGACTTAATGCGTCTAACATCCGCAATCAGCTGTTCTCCACAGCTGTGCAGTCGTGTGTTTATTTCTTTTTTCTTGCTCACACGTGCGTCAAATTGTCAGGAACAGCTGATCGCGTTAAACGGAAAGTAAGCGATTTTTAGCGGCTTTTCTATAATATTTACTTCATCGTGTAACATGGCTAAAGTGAATAAAAAGAAACCAAAAATCAAGCCTACAAAACCTTTGACACGCCAGGAGCAACGTAAGCAGCAAAAGTTGCAGAAAAAGGAGCAAAAACGTCTCTTCTTTTCAAGCAAAAAAAATGGCATAGCTGCGGCGGCGGCATCTTTGGAAAATGCACAAGTTGGCAAGCAACCGAAGCCAAAAAAGCGTGCGAAAATTGCACCGGGAGATATACCGGTTGAACAGCTGCTTTCAGGCAAGGTACATGCTTCTGATGACGAATCTATCGACTCCGATTTCAGTGATGCCGAAGTCGATGCGCGGCTGCCGGCAAAACTAAAAGTCATAAATGTGGCGCCAGCGAAAAATCCCAAAAAACTACAAGGTATTGCACGCGTCGACGAAGCGAAAGCACGTAGAAAGGAGCTGAAGCAACAGCGTGAGTTGGAGCAGAAATCGCGAAAGCAGCGACTGAAGCAACTAAAGCAGGAAAATGATGATGAGGATAGAACCATAGCCAAGCTGGAGAAAAAACTGAAGCTTAATAAAACAAAGGATAAAAACCGATTGGTGCGAAAAATGTTCAGTGATGGCTTGGATTATTTGCTCGATTTTGTGCTCGACGATGAGGAGGAAAAGCAGAAGTGGGACGAAAAGCAACGTCTGAAACAGAAGCGCAAAGAGCAGGCGGAACACGATGACGCAGACATGTGGAGTGATGAAGATGTGCCGGAAAATGTAGGAGAAGTAGACTTACCCGATACAGATGGCGACAGTGAAGCAGATAATGGTGATAGTATTCTTGAGAAATCGGAGGAACAGAGTATTGATGAGGAGCAGGAGCCAGCATGTATGAAGATTCATTTTCTATAGACTTTTCTTTTTTTATTTCAACTTTTAATGCATTGCAGTCAAGGAAGATATTTATGGACGCAAACGTGACAAGCACGGCAACATTGTGGCGGAGGCGCCAGCCAACGCCGCCGAAGAAGGAGCAGTCAAAAAGTACATACCACCACATCAGCGAGCGCTCTTAGCGGCCACCACTGCAGAGGGCAATGAAAAGCAGGCGGAACTATTGGCGCGTCTACGCAAAGCCTGCAAAGGCCTGATGAATCGTCTGTCGGAAGCGAACCTGCATAAGATTGCCAATGGCATTGAGGATCTGTACATGAAGAACTCACGCTACAACATGAACGACACGCTCACTGCGCTGCTCACGGAGGCACTTATCGGCCGCACCTTAAGCAACGAACGCATGGTGCAGGAGCACATGGTGCTGTTGGCCTTTTTGCATGCGCAAATTGGCAGCGAGATTGGCGCACACTTTCTGCAAGTGTTCATCGAACAGTACGACGGCTTCGTCAAGGAAATTTCCGAACTGCAAGCGGAGGATAAGCGCCTGAACAATCTGGTGCTGGTACTCTGCTACATGTACATCTTTAAGATCTTCGAGCACAGGTTGCTGCTGCAACTGATTGCACGACTGGCAGACAGCTTGTGTGAGAAATCGGTGGAATGTTTGCTGCTCATCTTTCAGACGGTGGGCTTTCGGCTGCGTAAAGATGATCCGCTTGCTTTCAAGCAGATGATGCAGCATACGCAGCAGCAGATTGCCAGCGCGCCACTAGAGCTGAAGGAGAATTTGCGGCTCAAGTTTATGGTCGATACACTGAATGCGGTTAAGAATAACAACATGCTTAAGTTGCCGCAATACGATCCCGAAGTGGCGGAGACACTGCGTAAACGCCTGAAAGCCATGCTGCGCAACGATCGCTACGTGGTCACGCTGAATATAACGCTGGAGGATCTGCTGCGTGCCGACAAGGTTGGCAAATGGTGGATTGTGGGCAGCGCCTGGAGTGGCAACATCAACGAAATGGGTGCGGCGAATTCTAATAAAGGCTCCAGCCAGGCGGATAGTAGTGAAAGCGCACGCTATTCCGAAAAGCTGCTCGCGTTAGCAAAGCAGCAACAAATGAACACAGCCGAACGACGTTCCGTTTTCTGCATCATCATGAGTGCCGACGACTATGTGGACGCCTTCGAGAAAATTTTGCATCTGTCGCTGAAGGATCAACGCACGGTAGCATATGTCATTATACACTGTTGCCTGCATGAGCAAAAAGCGAATCCGTACTATGCGCATTTGGCCTTGAAGTTCTGCCGATTCAATCGCAAGTTCCAGCTGGCCTTCCAGTTCGCCAGCTGGGATCGCATTAATGAGATCGAGTCGTTGACAAAGCTGCAGATACGCAACCTGGCACATTTTCTACAAGTGCTCATACTCAGCGGTGGCCTTCAGTTGTCTGTGCTGAAGGTGGTGGACTTTCTGCAGTTGGACAAACTTAGTTATTATTTCATGAGGGAGATTATGGTGAGCTTGCTCGTGGCACCCACGGAGAGTGAGTTGTATCAGGCATTCGAGGGACTAGCAAAGAACACGAAGTTGCAACAGTTTAAGCAGAGTCTGCGACTGTTCATGCAGCATTTTCTGTTGCAGCAGGATGTCAGTAAGCTGCGATTGGATGCAGCACAGCTGTCTTTGCTGCAGAAACGCGTGGATTACGTGGATAAGCTCTTGGCCTATTTGGATCTTTAGTTTAGTTAAAATAAAGTAAATATATTTTTTCAACGTTGTTTTAAGGCTAACTTAAAAGTCTAAGTATGTGACTAATCGAAATGTTGCAGCAGGGCACGTGCCCGTTGATAACGCGCAGATTCGACAATCTGTTGACGAGTGCTCTCATCTTCCAGTGCTGCTGCTTCTTTGTCCAGCTGCTCGATCATGTCCACCGCTAATTTGGTAATCGTCTGCTTGGCGGCACCCTTCGATCCCGACAGATACTCGAGCGCTATGGGCCACATTTCGCTGTTAAGCTTCGTCTCGTCGAACATAGTCTGTTGTATGCCAATCTGACGCAGCTTTTCGAATTTCCAATCACCACGCGCGTGCTTCCATTTGTGCAGATATTCCGCATTACGTTTCATTTCCTTGTCATGATTTGTGTCCTTCTGCGCCTCTACGCGTTGCTGATGCTTTTGTTTCTTCTTTTGGCGCACTGTGACTATGGCGTTGACGTTCTCCGGCTTCTCCGCTTCAGCCAGTTGCATCAATGTGGGCAAATCGGCGTCCTCGGCAGCTTCATTGCCATCGCTATCTGCTTCGCTTTCAGTTCTGCTGCGTTTGCTTTTGGTGGTAGATGCTACCTCTGGCAGTTTGCGTTTATTGCTCTTGACTGTTTGGGTGAAAAATTGGGCAGTTGAATTGTGGCGCTTGCCTTTGCACATGTGTCAATTACCTTTTTTTGTTGTTTTAGGTTGTGCAGCGTTTTGTTCTTGCTGCTCTGGATCCACTACGCCAGCACCTTCGACAATCAGACTCTTGGCGGCTACTTCGTCGTCGCTATCTACCGCCTGCTGTGTCTCGTGCTGTCGTTTCTTGCCTTTGCGTTGCTTCTTGCTTTTATTTTCCAGTTTTGCCATTTTTTATTAACTTGATATTCTAAGTTTGAAATATTAAAAAACGCACACCCGAATTGCGTACAGCGCCATTCGCGGTTGCCACGCTCACGAAAGTCATAGCGACATAATTATTATGATTATGTGCGGGCCACTATGTGTCATGTATGTGTTTTATTTTGAGCAAACAATGCAGTAAAACAAATCAAAATTTAATAATAGTCACTTTTATTTCATTATCAGTAATCTTAGTTGACTATATAAAATCGCCTTTTAAACACCAAGATCGCGGACGCATGACCATTAGCGCGTTGCTACATGCCAATGTTAGCTTCTATCAACGACGCGGCAACTCTGCATAAACAGCTGGTGGCTTTGTTTTTTGTTTGGATTTATTGTGTTTTTAATGTTTGGTTGTGCTTAGATTTTTCTACAATGATGCGCTGAGCAAAATATCTGTGAAAACGAGTGATATATATGTATTTATAGTTATAGTCTATTCAATTAGTGTTTAACAATAAAGGTAGTGTTTTCCAATTAGCCAGTTAACCTCGGGTAGTCAGGTAAGTCATGCCTACATTTAGTTATTGCAACATGCTTACTAAGCTTTGAGAAGAAAGGCGGCAATGCAATAACGGTTCCATGAATGAGCAGCTTATTTATTTTTTTTATTACTAATAATTCGTGCGATTAATCGCAGCGATGATATATGTAATCAGTGAATATAGTGCCAAAAAAGCCAATGTGGCGCCACTTAAATGGTCAATTTCTGGCTTAAAGAGCCAATCTTGTGTGTGTCGGATGTAATGTCGAATGTCTTACTCGTGCGAATCGTATTGGTGTTTGTTTAGGTATGCATGTATGTGTGCGTACATGCTGCGACGTGAATAAAATCGCGCGTTTTAACATAATCGTGGCCGTCTAATTCAACAAGAACATGGATTTGTGCCTCTTCAGCCCGCATCTTGTTATTTCATTTTTGTTGCTGCTGCTGCAACGCTGTTGCTGTTGTCATTGCCGCTGCTGCTGCTGCTGCTGCTGCTCATGGTCAAGGTAAGTCCGAGTAAAACATTAATCTTAATTTAATAAACTCACGCCGCTTTCTTGCTGCTCACTGCGTGTGCGTGCCTCACGCCGGTGCGCCTGCAGTTCGTACGGCAGCGACCCTCCCGTTGGGTGCTTGTGCACGTGCTGTCTTGCGTAAATCTCAGAGCAAGTGCCTCAGGTTCAAGTTATTTTCGGTTCCGCTTACCTACACGCTCATGCTCCTTGGCTTTTCAATTTCCCACTCATGCGTTGCTGAATCGTTTTGTCTTTGCTCGCTCGCTTTTTATGCCTCATTTTTTAATTTACTCATTAGTAGTGGCTGTTCTCTAAATCGCGTTCGTTGGGAATTTCTGGCTTCTGCAGCAATGCACCAAAGTTTTCAAATCGGTATTGGAAAGTATATTTTGGTTTTGTTAGTTTTTGGTTTTTAATAAAACGAGTTAAAATAGTAATGATGAAAATGCAAAATAAAAGTCTCTTAGAGGCAGAACACAAAACATTATTTTATTAATTAAAATTATTTACAATAAATAAATACCTATCAATTTCGCCAATATCTATATCAATATATTTATAATTAATATAATATATTATTAATATTATAAAAGTTAGAATTCAATTTAAAAATGCTAAAATTGAATTGTTTTTATGTTAATTTTTAATTTATTACTGCATCGGTTCGGCATTTTAAATGACAATAAATTTAAGACAAAAAAAGTAAGAAAGGTGAATTATTTTGGAATGGGAAATAAAAAGTTCGCAGTTATTCAAACAATATTTTTTTTTTAACTCTACATGTCGAATTTCAGTTAATTGCACACTAACTAGAACCAGTCGAGTAAATCGATTAATAATCCGAAGCTATTTTGTACTTTACGTATGCGTTATTATTTACAGAGTTTTTAACTGACTCGACTATGAATTCCTTATTCTCGATGCAGTTTAATTTTATTTGTTTATTTTATTTTTTTTTATCTTATTGCCTTCCTATTTTTTATAACTGTGAAAAATATAGATATAGGTCACAAGGTCACTTGTATGTCATCTGGAGTGGCTTGATAGAAAATATTGTAATTAAGATTTATGCATATTTTAATTTTAGACTAAATTATCAAGCCATGAAAAAATAATTCTTGTCATTTGCAAAATGTAAAACAAAACAACATAATTTCTTAATAGATGTTCTCTAAAACGATTTCAATTGCAATATGCTCACGAATCTGTTTTGAGAACAGTTTGCTTGGTTCTTTTGCTAACAATATGCCTGCTGCTCTGATTCTGGCTCTGGTTGTTGTTCTTGTTGTTATTGTTATTGTCGTTAACTGAGCCAAAATAGCCGCATTTTCCGCAGCTTTTTTCCGCCTATTTTTATGGCCTAGCGTGCGCGTCACGCAGGCCAAGAATTCTTTTCACAGGCATTCGGTTAGTTCTGCGTTGGCCGTGTGCTCGACTGCAACACGAAAATTTAAGCAAATAAAAAAAACAAAAAAAAAACCGTCGTGGTTCGTCGTCGTCATTGGTGTTTTTCGCTTTTCTTGAGTTTGAAATATTTTTGAAAACTTTTTCCACGTGTTTCGAAATTGGTCATTTTTGCGGCATACACTGCGTATGCGTAAGTGTGCCTAAGCTTGGTTCCTTCTACTGAAGTGTGTCGGAAAATATTAAAAAAAAAAAGAAACAAATTTAAAAAAATTAAATAAATATAAATAATATTTTATAGTGTAAAGTGAAAATCTATTTATTGTTTTTAGTTGCGGGCAAACCTTTTCCCGTTTGACTGAATCAGAGCCAAGTCAAGCAGACGCCGCCTTTGTTTGTTTTTTTTTTACATTGTCAACGCGCGCTAATTGGATTTGCCTGGTGCAGCATTTAAACGGCAACACCAGAGCCAGAGCCAACCACTGAAACCCGGTTCACGCCGTAACTGAACGCGCTGCGTAACTGTAACCGAAACTTCCAACTTGCGACTTGAAGTTGTTGGCCAGCGGCCGTTCGGACGCGTGTCGTTTGTTTTGGCTTGGTCTCGGTTTTGGTTTGGGTTTGCTTTTGGCTAACAACAATCGATACTGCGCCGCTTGTCGCGTCTTTTTCACGCTTACTTTGTCGCCGCCCGGGTGTGTGCTTTTCTCAAATAATTGCCACATATTTTCTTACCAAAAGCAGAGTTTTTCATGTTTCGCGCGCGGATTTCCTCATTTCTTTTATATGTTTTTGCTTTTGCGTTTTACTTTCCTTACTTTCGTTTTGCTACGATTTCAGTTTGAATTGTATTGTGTATTTTTCCTTTTTATTTGTTTTTCGTTCGCTCGGTTACTATTGACAACGCCAGCGCGCAAAAGCCAATAACAAAATAATAAGTAACAATCGTCACAGCGTTTCTCATGTGTTTTAATTCTATATTACGGAGTATAAAAACCAATTTCGCCACAACCAAGCAACGACGGATCGCACGTACACGCGCGGATTCTTTGGATTTCAATTAAATGCACAACAGTACGCAACGTTTGTGTGAGTATCTTCGCTACTATCTGTATCTGTATATGTATCTGCATTTGTATCTGTATCTGTAGCAATTGGGTCTTCATTTGTTAAGAAGCAACACTTATATGCTGCTGCTGCTGCTGGGTTTTTCTTTATATCTTCGCTTTTGTTTTTTCTCAGTTAAATTTTTTGTTTGTAAACAAGCATATCCGCACATAGTTTTCTTTTTCTCATTTGTTGTTGTTGTTGTTGATTGGTTTATTACAAAAACATCACGGCATGACGGCAGCAACAGCAAGTAAGTAGCAGCATGTAATTCACAACGCGCTGTCGGCAGCTACAATTGCAATTGCTGCTGTCGACCGTGAATCACTCGCTCACCCAGTCACCCAGTCAGTCAGTCAGTCAGCCACCCAGCCAGTCACCCAGCCAGTCAGTCAGTCAGCTAGTGATTCAGGCATTGTCCGTACGTTAGTTTAGTTTAGCAGCCATTCAACGGCTTTGAAGATTTTCGCAGCTTCTTGCAACGTCTGCTCCCACATGCCGACACACTCATTTAAACAAATCTTTTCTGCCGCAGTTGCTGATGGTGCCACGGCTGCTGCTGCTGCTGTTGCTGTTGCTGCTATCGCATATTTTAATTGGCTTGCTGCGCTATTATTGGCCCCAAAGCAAACCAAAAGTGTTACAAACTTACAAAGTAAAACGCATAGCAAAAAAAAACAACAAAAAAAGCAAATTTCTTCAAAAATTGTGTGTTTGCGTTATTTGAATTTTATATGCTGTGCTACACGTGAACAGTTTATATGCGGCATATCTGTATTAGATACATTTTAGCTAAAGGTACCTTATACATATACATAAACTCGTGTGAGTCGATAGTTTTCAGTTATAAATAGCTTTTAGATACATTAACGTAAGACAGATAAGTAAGACAAATGACTAAAAGGTCTCCCACTGTGGGCAGCTTTTGTGGGAGAACTGTTTTATATTGTTTCAAGTTTCAAGTTGAGGATCGTCTGTTAGTGCTCTCTTCTGAATAGTCATTGAATCAATTCTTGAGGGAGTCATCCGCAATGGAATTGCATGTAACATATATTTCACATATGCGTTATAATATTTTCAACTAAGGCAACGGTGCGGCAGGATAAAATGCATTTCTAAATATTCCCGACAGTCATTTGTTATTGTAAAAGTAGAAGTGACAATTGATGTGCCGCCCTCGTTTCCGTCTAAAAACGACACCTGCAGCGTCTAGGTCGATGATGTTTTGTGTTGCTTTTTTAGATATGCGTGTTACATATTGTAAATGAATTGCAAATGCAGCTTTTTTCTTTCAGTGTATACATGCTTCTGTCGCCAGTGCATTTTTCCAGCACAAATGTCAAATATCGCTTTTTAAGGGTCAGCTGGCAGCGAATTTGCGTTGCTGTTTGGTTCTGTTTGGTTCTGTTTCAATGCTTTTGTTCTTCTGCGCTTTTTGTGGTCAAGCAAAGGTGGTGGTTAATTCGTATTATCAGTCTCTCTCTCTCTCTCTCACTGACGGTCAGCGAAAAAAAAAACAATTGAAAAACAAATTGAAACTTAAAAGACACAAAATGTGGCTCAATGCATGTCATTGCCTTGGCAATACGCAAATGTGTGAATTTTGATATGCGACATGCCTTCGTTTGTCTACACATATTTGAAGTGAGGTTGGCGACTTGGCCAATCGTTTTTTTGGCTTTTATTGAATAAATATTGCTTAAGTTGGTTTTTTTTTTTTTTTGTTTATTTATTTTTAATTTTTTATTTTAACTTTTTCATTTGATTTACGCGCGTTTATTTTCATTTCATTTTTATTTTCACATTATTTTAATAAATGAAACGCCAAAGTATGCCAATGATTTCATTAACTTGCTGTGCCTCGGATTGTTTTCTTTTATTTTTTATTGGCTTTTTGTGTTATTTTTTCTGCGTTTTTCTTTCTGGTGTTTTTTTTTTCTCTTGTTTTGCTTAATTTGATTCTTGACGTCAAAAGTTGTTTATGCAGCTCAGGCGCTGTCGCGTATTTCTGCCAGCTACTGTGGTATAGGGAAATTATTGCGCTGCATAAATGATTAATAGTTTATTTTTTTGTTTTTTGTCTGTCTTGAATTCATATGCAAGTCAGTTTTTGGCATATATTTAACAGCAGAATACTTGCCAAAATGATACTTAAGGCTTTTAGGGTGTCACAATCTAGAACACATAAAATAATATAATAACAAAAAAATAATAAATAAAAAAAAAAAAAAACGACTAAAAACATTAAAAAATCTCGACACGCGTAACTTCCGTCTGCAAACAAGTGCCGATTCATTATTTTTTAAAATTTAAGAAAAAAAAAATCTTTTGCTTACATATGCAAAGAAAAAAAAAAAAAAAAGAAGCACTAACATATGTGTGCCAAGCAAAATAAATGTAGGCACGTAGGGTATTAGCAGCGGATCAATGTCGGCGTCTAAATGGCAGCTATAGATACACAGCATGCATATAGAGAATGGATAGATCGGCATAGACACGTCGCGAACTTGTCGCACTTGTAGCTCATCAATTAGAAAAATGGAAAAATATGTAAACAGCCACGGTGACCAAGAAAATTCTAGGGAATGTTGCCACATAGACGAAAACTAAAGAAAATCATTTCATTTTTGCTTAAATTTTGTATTAATTTTCTGCGCATTTTTTCATTTTTCATAAATCTTAAGAAAATCCAAAAAAAAAAAAAAAAAATAAATTGAGCAAAAATACCCATTTAAATATTTTTTAGCTTGCTTATTTTTATAAATAGTGGCAGACATTTGTTGTTGAAAATTCTTAAGCAAAAAAACACAAAACAAAAAAGTTCAATTATTTAAAAAACAAAATACACATTATAAAAATAAACTGACAACATTAGCTTACACATGTACACACACACACATAATAAATGATTAAAGGTCGAACATTTCCCGTTATTTGGCATATTTCTGCGAAATGCTCAATGCAGTGCATGGAAATGGGTATCCACGAATATTTATTTAATTATCAATTTATTTATTTAACTTTTCATTTGGCATCGCTTAGTTACGCTACGCTCTGCGTGTCTGCGTGTCTGCCTTCTAGTAATTGGGTCAATAAGGCATATGTTAAGGCTCACTTTTGTTTTGTTTTGTTTTTTTTTTTTGTATAGAGGTCATTTGCGTGTGTTGCCTGCCTGGAGTATCTCGAACAACGTTAGCGCAAAACAGTTCACTTGGCAACCTTCGCAAACAACAGCAGAAGCGTTAGAAGAGACGACATTGAGCAGTAATTTGCTTTTTGCTGTTGTTGTCGTGACAACAACGTTGACGGCATCGAGGATATTTAAACAAATTGCGTGCGTGTTTCCCATCTACTTTCATTTTACTTTGGGTCAACACTTGCGCATTTGCATTTGCTTGTCTCAGTTTATTATTTGTCAACAGCATTGTGAGTCTATTATTTTATTAATCACATTCAATTGGTTATTTGCTTTATTTATGTATCAATGGCAACTTTATTATACAAAGTGGCAATTTCCTCAAAAAGCCCGGCTGCTCTAAGCTGATCAATGAAGTAAATTTGTGCTTTATTACGAAATTTCGTACAGCAAGTAATCGATGGCCTGTTTTTGGCACTTCAACATTATTGGAATAATATTTTCAATCTCTTTTTGTTGCTTACATTTTGTTTCAGCAACATGTTCCTCATTTTGTTATTAGCCATGTTTCAAAAGGTAACTTAGATTTGCACATGATATATTTTCTTGTATTCCTGTGAAAGTTGAAAGTATATGCTACGATTTAACTGACATAAAATTTGTTTTGTTAAAAATTTCGTCTCAAAGAGCTTAATTGTTTCATTATGCATATATGTACATATGACTCATGACGTCAAGGCATACACGTGAAGTTGTCATAAGACCGTTGCGAACTTACCGATATAAAAATGCTCATACTCAAAACTGATATGAATATTTTTCGATTAAGATTTTATTACAATAAATTTTGTAAAATTCCAGCCATAAAAAAATTAACTTTGCAATACATAATTGCCAATTAACAATTAATAATCGAATGTGCGTTTTTAGCTATTTTAGATATCAATTATTTAAAGCCATGGACTTAATTTCCGTGTGAAGGGTGCGCAAGTTTTGTTTGCTCATTCAATTAACTGAATTCTAGTTAACATTAAATAATTATTATGAGCTTTTCTTATTCGATACAGTCTGTAATATCAGCATCATTATTATTTAAGCTTCTACTTATAAGGCAGGTAGGGAGGCAGGAAGTCAGGCAAGTGGCCAGTGAGGCAGTTGGGCCGGTAGGCTGCCTGCAGCCTGTCTGTCGGACACCTGCGTGTGTTTTAAGTTCGTTTGCAAAAGTACGTAAGAAATTTTTTTACGTTTTGCCAAAATGAAAGTGAAAGTATTTTTTGTATGGAATTGGCGGCGTTTACCGCAAACTTTACTTGCATTGCGCTCTCGCTAGATCTTTCGCTTTTACTTATCTACGCGCTCTTCTCTGTCTGCCTGTCGCTCTGTCTGTATCCGTGGTCTCCGCTGTCTGTCTGAAGCATTTTCGCTCTCGCTCGAGGTGCACCACATAAGCAGCAGTTCATTCATATGCTCATTAATCTTTAAAGATATCGATGATTGTGTTTTCTCATGCATTACATGATTGGAAGCGATTGCCGATCGTTCATTGATTGGTTTCGACGTTGATTGCTTTTGTCTTATGAGGCATGTATGCATTGTACATATGGACAGCCGCCACCATTTATGTATGTTCGAGTATATTCAGTTTTTTTGCAAACTTTTTTCCTTATTTTCTTTTATTTTGTTATATACATCATTTTGTTGCAAAACCAACAAAACTAATTATAATACGAGTAACTCACATTGTATGTTGGCTGCAGACTGCACTAATTTAAGGCGTTGCTCCTTTTTATATGTGCAGCATGGCGAAACTTTCACCTAAGAGACCAACGACAAAGTCGTTATGCATTAAATGCGACTATAGAAATAATATAAAACATAAATAATCGGCGTAGGAGTTGTTGTCGTGAACGTTTCTTCTACGAGTTGTTGTTGTTGTTCTTGTTGTTTTTGTTGTGGCTTGATTGTTGGTGCTACAATTTGCTTGAGCTGCGGCATGGAAAGTTATTTCTTTGCTTTTTTCCATCTATTTTAATTGCATTAATTTCATTTTTAATTGCATTAAAATCTTTCAATTATCTTTCACTCGTATCCGATAAGATTTTACTTTTATTTTAGCTTTTAATTTCATTAATTCTGTTTTAATAATATATATTTTTATATATCACACCCTAACTACAAAAGTGTCATAACTCAAAATGTAAAATTGTTTAGTAATTGTTGTTATTAGAAAATATTTAAAACCGTGATTTCATCTGTGTTAATGAATCGATTAATAACTAATGCTAATATTAATAGAAAATACTAAAATAGATTGAGAAATTAACATTCAAATGATATATTTTTCATGAAAATCGGTTGAATGCTTTTATGAATATGTTTGGATTAGTACTATTTCTTCGGAAGTAGCTGTTGATAGGATCCGGCAAACAATCAAATGCGAACATTTCATGCAAAGATGATTGGCTTGAAAATATAGGAAAATGCAGGTTTGCCATTGAGTTGCCTGCCTCGTTAGCAACTTGAATAGCTTTAAGTAAGATTAGTCATTGGTTTAAAAGCAATTTGTTTAAAATAGTTCGGAGATCGACATAATAATTGTATACTTTGATTTTAATTGTGCCTTGTATTGTTTCTTTATTGCTTTGGTTGTGTGTTTGTTATTTGCAAACTTTGCCAATGATTGCGAATATTCGCTCACAACTAATTGCATTACACAAATGAGCGGCGTTGCCACCCATTTCTGTCTCATGCTTTATTTAACCCAATTCCGTAATACAACAAATTCATGCAATTCAAGTTCACATGCGCAACATGCCAAATATGTAAACAAAAATTGTAGCACAACATGAAAATAAGCAAATAAAAATAAATGAAAAAAAAAGGAAAAATAAAAATGCCAGACTTCAATTGTTTGTGGGTTGTTGTGCAATGAAAATTGTTTCGCGCCTTTTTTCTGCACGCTGCAGAGATTCGTCAACTAATTTACATAAAAAATATTTATGCATTAAAAATGCATGCGAGTACACGACTGCCTTTGGCTTTTTTTGCGATTTACTTTATGCTGTTGATTTGTGCATTTTGTTTTTGTTGTCACTTTTTTTTTTTTGCTATGTATTATTATTATTATTATTAAGAGTATTAAGTCAAAATTTGCATACAAGTTGGCAATTAATATTGAAAGCAATAGACCAGACCACACCTTTGGCTGATGACGCGCAAGAAAATGCAAGACACTGCATGTGACATGTGGCTTGGCTTGGATGCGTTTAACTTTGGCATTTACTGTACCCAATTGTTTGTTTGCTGTTGTTGTTGTTGTTGTTTGTAGTTTGTTGTGTGTTTGCAGCTGCTGCATTGCACATGCGCAAATAACTCAGTGGCGAAAACAATATGAAATGACTACAGTGGCCAAGTGCATTCTTGACGCGTAAACTTGGGCTAAGCAAAATACGCACAGACACGCACACCGCAGACAGCTGCTATGCGCTTGCCATTGCATAGCGACGTGCTTTTGTGGTGTTTTCTAAAGATTTTTCCATATGCGAGTATGTGAGTGCGCTTACGTTCCTATTTGTATTATTGTATTATATCGACATTATGATTTTTAGCATACCAAGTGGTTTTCTTTTCGACTTTTTATTTCACTTGAGCCAATCCACGCATATACATACATATATATATATATATACATAAATATGTACATATGTTTGTACATACTGCGACGCACATGGCACGTGATCATTTTGCTAATGTACCAAATTATACAAAAAAGTCAATTTCTATTATGTTCAATTTTTTGTTGTTTTATCGCTACAGATGAACAATTTGCGATATACTGAGTTGCTGCGCATTTTCTTTCATTTCAAAATAGTTTATTATAGTATATAAAGAGTATCTCTGTTTATAGCTACTTGGTTATTTCAACTAGTGATGGGCACGGGTTCTACGGGACCCGCGGTTGGCCATCGAAAAACAACAGGATGCGCGTAATCGAAATTGGACATTCAAGTTTGAAAACGATATCAGATATTACTTCCCGAGCGCCTCTCTCATTCAAATGTTGAAATGTCGTATTATAGTTCTGCTATCGAATTTATTTTTTTTTTTTAATTTTTAAAGAAATTTAAATACTTGTGTTAAATGCCAGCTTCGAGACATCAGCTTTAAGTTGCCTCAATTGTCTATTATTTAATTACGAAAATTTTTCACGTAATAACAATCGTTCGCTGCTCATCACTAGGCAGCAGTTAAGTAGCTTTATATTCATAGGCATATCTTTCCATCTTTTTACTTAGCGGAAAATATTAAAAGCTACTCGCACACGTACCTAGGCACTGACGTGCGTTCTGCTGTCGATCTGGAGGATCGATACTGGCCGCTTGATGTTGTAACTTGACTTTTCGAAAGTTCAACATTAAACACTTTTGGGCGTTTTCCAAGTCGGCATTCTTTGTAATGAAACTTTTTTTTCTGCTTCTTGGTTTTTTTCATCATTATTAAGAGAAACGATAGATTTCTGCAGATAACATTTAGGCATGCAAGGGCATTTTAAACGTTTCCACACTTAGTTGATTTAGATAATTTAAAATTTTTGTACTTATAGTTATTTGATATATTGTAGTTAAAAATTTGAAAGAAATAATAACTAAGATCATTGGTAAATGTAAAAAGGATCCACTTTGTTACAGAAAGCATAAGCGTTTTTAAAAGTCCAGCTAAATTCCTATATGACTCAGTCACTTCCGGTTCCTTTGCTGATCTAGGACTTGGAATAAGATTGTTCGAGTGAAAGCTTAACAGTTTCATTAAATCTTTTACTAATAAATTCTTTGTACTACATGGGAACATGGTACGCAACAAGTAAAAGTTGTTTGTCATTACTGCATTCCACAAACAGAATAAACACGCGATGTCTGTTATCAGTCCCATTCTAGACATGAGTGATGTAGTTTGCTAAATCAGTTCTTTCCCAACTTCATTTTTAGTTTCGTCACAATGTTATAAGTAAGACTGTGATTTTTAATTTCAATTTGAATTCTTTTTTAAATTGTTTCCCATAGGCTTCTTCCTACTTGTATAATGAGTGCTATGCATTACATGGGTTTAGTCTCATATAGTATAATTAAATTATAATGCATTTAAGAGAAACTGCAACTTTTTCGCAACTGCGGATAGTAATTTATGTATATGTGTGTGTGACGAAGGCTTCAAATGCGCATGCGTGCAATAGTAAACGTCTGCAATTAGAAACCGTTACGCCGATGCTGCCAACTTCTATCAAAACGATTTCAAGCGATTCAAGATGCACTTAAGTTGTGGGCAACGAAACTTTGAATCGAAAGTGCCAGAGTCCGCGCATTCAATGGCATTGACAAGTTGTGTGTGTTCATCGTTGCTGTCTGTCGATTATGTGATGGCCGGCTGCTGCCGGTTTCGTAGTTCGGCGTCTGCGCGGCGCTTGGCCACCAGTCTTGGCCTTAGCACCGACGACCAACTGCAGGCAGCTAAAAGGCCCGGCGTCACAGAGCCGAAATGTTGCATCATCGGCAACGCGGCGGCGGCGGCATGTGTGTGTGCGCACGAGTGTGCGTCGTATCGCATGTCGCGGCTTTTTTACACCAAAATATTATTGTCAAAGATGTAAAAGAGAAAAAGTTGTGAAAGAGCTTACAAAAGACCCTTTTGTTGTGCACTTTTCGCTGTTTGTGGCTTTTACCCGTAACGCAACGTACATTGAACTTCACTTAAAGCGCAAAACGGCTGAACAAGATAATTTTACAGCAAAGAAAACAAATGAAAATAAAAAGCATATTGCCAACATTCATCAATTCGTTTGGAGTGGTGGAGGTCATGCAGGTGGCAACTGAAATGCATGCAGGCGCTCACCCAGGCGGGCGGGGCGAGCATGTGTCTGCAGTCCGCAGTTGCCAGTTTGCAGTGCAGCAGCCAAGTGGCAGCCACAAAGGTGGCAAAGTGCTGTTTTTTTTCATCTTTTGTTTCTCTTGGCTGCTTTTAGTGACCAAGTTGCAGTTAACTGCAGCAGCAGAAGCAGCTACAAAAAAAAAAAAAAAACAGAAAACAAAAAGCACAAGCCACACTATGCCTTAATAGAGCCGCCAATGGCCATTGGCGGCTGATCGAACCATGTTGGCTGTGTTGGGCAACAAAATAGACAAAACTTGATTTATTTCATTTTTGTTGCATTCATATTGGTAAATTGCATGTCAACGGAAATTGCTTAATCTTTATGCTTACGCTTTCCATGAAAATTATCTATTGTTTTTTTTTTTTATGAATTTTTTTCTTGCAAATTTTGCTAACAAATGAATTTGATAAAAATAACAATAAGAAAAAAAAATTTATAAAATAAAACATATTTGCTTCCCATGCAATTTAACTGAAATTTAACATTTCCATTTCCACTTCCTTTTATTTTTTGGTTTTTTTTGTTAATTTGTTTTTTTATTTCTTTTGCAGGTAAGTTATCCTTAAACGCTTTTGGCTTATAACTTCATTTGGGTTTGTCCGGAAATCGATTGCGTAAGTCAGTGTTAGTCATGCAAACAGACAGACCGCCGAACAGACAGACAGACGGAAAATCTATCAATCATATTGTGTTTCTCTGGTATGTGTGCGTAGTATTTGTTTAGGTTTTTCAGTGGCACTTAGCTAATTTTACTCCACAGGAAATCACATGCGCAACCAAATCATATTAGTCATGCGCAAAATGAAGAAATAAAAAATAAGAAAATTAGTGAAAACTACCTGCGCACATTTTTAATAGTTTGGTTTTCCTCTTGCGTTTCTTATACGACATAATAATGACATAACTGGCTCAACGAAATGCCATTAGCATAAAAACCACTTTGAGTGCCTGCCAAGAAGGCACATAGAAGATTTAAAGGATGTCTATTGCTTTGCCTGCGGATTTCAGGTTTCAGCATTACATCATCGCAGACACGGTTATCCTGTCTTATTGAAATGTTTCACACAGCCGCCAGACAGTCTGTCGCTAAAGTCTGCGTCTGCGTCTAAGCAGCTACACTCATTGACGAAGACGTCAATAACGCGGACAATAACAATAACAACAACAACAAAAACAACGATTACAATGAACTCAACGTAGACGTCGCTGAGCTGATAATTCGCTAATCTCACGATCTGTTGGCCCCTTCGCTCAGTCGCTCAGCCTCACACTTGCGTGCATTTTCGCCAGCGCATGATTAGCTCGGCTCATTTGCAGCAGACGCGGGCACTGATTGCCAAAAAACAAAAAAAAAAAAAAAACAAGAAAAACAAAAAAGTAAAAAAGTAAAAAGAAAAGAAGACAACGCCGATTAACAGCAGGAATGCAGCGTAAGAGCCTCCACTCGCGTCTGATAGACACGACGCGGGTACCTGTTGGCCAACGCTGCGGCAGAGCGGCCGTGCGTGGCTAAGTGCGGCCTGGGCATAGTGTCTCGACTGACCCGCGTTGTCGCGCCTGACGATCTTTAACCTGTCTGTGCTGCTCTGCGGGCTCATTATTGTGATGTCCGTCGTCAGCGTTGTTGTTGTTATTATTAATATTATTATTGATCGTTGTGTGATATGCCTTTTCGCGTGTATTTTTTCGTTTTTTCTTTTTTTTTTTTTGCTGCAAATTTTTGACGTTGTTGTTGTTGTTAAGTTATCTGTTAATGCTTTAAACAAACCATTTTACTGTAGGAATAAACATGCCTGTGCATAAGCTTCGTTGTTGCAAATTGTTGTTGTTAAAATTTTGTTTTTGTTTGCATTTACTTCAGCTGTAGTTGCCATATCGCAATGATTTCGCTATTTTTCTCGTTGTTTTTTTTTTTTATTAGTATTTTTTATGAAGCCACTTTTATGCGTTTTTTTTTATGCATTTTTCTACCTGTAACTTACTTGGCCCAACTTCCACTTGCACTGTTGGGAGAAAGTGAAAGAGTTCGTTGGTTTTGTTTTCGCTTCTTCGGTTATTGCGTAGCTCAATGAAAAAAAAAGAAAAATGAAAAATCCAAACTGAAACCGAAACCTATAACAGCTTCGGCAATTATCTTGATTTGTTTTAGCACAATTAAATTTTTTTATGTGAGCATAGGGATGACTGGGTCGCAACAGACAGCTTAGCTCTGTCTGTGTCGAAAAATATATGTGCCTCAAATTAAACACATACACATACAAAAATTATGATGAATGCAAAGTAAAATTTATGCTGATGACATGCTAGGCTCGTCGTAGACCGCCGCCAATCAAGCAACGTACGTCGGCGACGGCCGTCTGGCTGTCGCTTGTTGTCGGCTGGTCTGCCTGTCTGCAACTCAGACAAAACTTGTCAGCCAGGCACTGGAGGAGACGTTAAATGTGATATCAGTTACAAAATGGTAATGACATGTTTCAAAAAAAAAAAATAAAAAAATAAGAAAAAAAAGAATAAGAAAAACCAAACATAGCTAATTAAAAAAAATAATGCTTTTATCGAGATTTTTTAAAAAAGTATTCTAGTAAGGAAAGCCTTTAAATCCTCAATTAGGATTTTACAGTCTTCTTACGACTTTAAAGATGCGTTCTTATTGAGGATCCTAAGAGGGAAATCTTTATAATTATGGTTATGTCGCACTTTAAATACCAAACCTTAATATTTTCGAATTGCTTTTCATTTAAAATTGAATGAACGAATATGAGTAATTGATGATGCTGTGATGTCTCAAAATAGTTATAAGAAAATTTCATTCCAAATTCTTTTTGTGCCTCAATGTAGCCATACAATACAGGATTCATTACTATCTGAGAACGAGGAGAAATATTTTGATTTTGAAGGCTCTGTTAACGCATACATCGGACCCAAAATGATGAGTCTTATAAAAAAAATAAACTTTATATTATCGTTGATTTTTTTTTTACCAATTGAAACAATTGGGCAGTAAAAGAAACCATGTATTTAATGGATTCAATTTATTTTGTATTTGTCATGAGTTGCAATAAAACAATGCTAATAAATTAAATACTCTATAATGAATACTGATAGGTTCTCAAGGGTTGCAAGTCACTTCACTAAAGACAAAGAAGGCGAGAGAAAAAAACACAAATAACTTAAAAGTCTCACGCATATGTTCTAATCATTTAATGTAAAAAATCTGTTAAAGGTTTTTCAAAAAAAAAAAATGATATGAATTGTCTGGCGCATTGCTTTAAAATTCCTAGAAGCGCAACCCAATGAAATCGCGAAAAAAATCGTATAAATTGTAGTTGTGGTCCCTGGTTTTGCCAAAGTCGGCCTTTCGTTGCCGCCAAAACCAAAAAATAAAAAAAGTAGAAAAAATAAAATACCAAAAAACGCAAAAGCAGCAGTCAAAGTGGGAAAAAAAAGATATGCGATTCGTTTAAATCTCATGGGCGTCACATCAATGGTATTTCATTGAGAGACTCCGCCGTTGGCCAACTGAGCAGCGAGACAATGAGAGCTAAAGAAACGTGGAGCCAAGGAGCCGGGGAGGCAGGTAGGCGGGAGGCAGTCGCACGTAGCAATGTTGCAGCTGCGCAGCATGCCGCATGCCGAGTGCCGCATGCCAAAACGCGCCACACAACGGCAGCAGCAGCGCAGGGAGACTGTCAACCAGTCGACGACCAACTCAACCAAGTCAACCAGTCGGGCAATCAGGCAGGCAGTCAGACAGTCAGCCAGTCAGCCAGTTTATGCACAACGTAGCTCATGGTCGCATGGCGGTGTTGTTGTTGTTGTTGCTGTTGTTGTTATGATTGTTGTCTACTTGGGTAAACTTCCCCATTGCTTGACTTGCAGCATTGTTGCGTATAAAATGGAAATTGCAAGTTTCTGTTGTACTGTTTCTTTTGGTTGTTGTTGTTGTTGTTGTTATCTTTGTTGTATTGCTGTCTTTGCACGTCTTTGTGGCGACTGCGCAGCCTGGCGCTTTTGTTTCACTTTCGTTTGTGCTTGATTGGAAGGTTTATAGCTGCCACAGCTTCTTCTTGGCGCGCATTTATCACGCTGCCACACATTCATGTGGCATACATACATACATACATATGTACATGCCTATGTGCATGTATACAATGTATGTATTAACAACAACAACAACAACAATAATAATAATAACAACAACAGAAAATAGTATAATAAATAAAAAGGTGAAAAACTGCATCGACAAAAGCAGCAGCAGCAACAACAACAACAACAACAACGATATCATCGACAATATTAAAGCGTTGTAAGATCAGCAAAAGTTTCATTTTCATTTAATTGCCGCCAGGCAGCAGCCACAACAACAAATACAACACGCAGCAGGTTCAGGTTTGCTTTTTGCGCATGCGCATGTTTTTCCTTTTTTTGTTTTTTTTTTTTTTCTTTTTTTAATATTTATTTTTGTTTAGGGAGTTCGCTGCAGTGCGTTACAATTTTTGCGCTACACTTTCCGGCTTTTGCCGCATTTAACACGCCATGCAAGTTAAAACGCTTTGCCTGGCAACATTGTGGCATTGGCTTCGTATATTGCAGACAGCTTACGCCCAAAATCAAACCTAAATGAACTAAAGAAAAAAACAAAAACAAAAACTAGACTTTGTGGCTTTTGTGTATTGCTTGCGCTCTGCTGTCTGCTGACTGCTGTCTGTTGTGTGTCTGTCTCACTGACTGTCACTTCGTTAGCTCCAGAGTACTGTCGACTAATGCTGGCAGTTCCCTTTACAGCTACTGGCTGGCGCGGCTTTGGCCAGCTTTGTAAGCAAGCGAACGCGGCCAGACCAGACCAGACCAGGCCAGGCCGGTGCCAGATGAGGCCCGGCTTGGCTAGTGAGTAAGTAAAACTTGCTAAAACGATGATTGGCAATTTGTAAGTGAAATGTGGCGATAAATACAAGATTATGTATCTTTAGGCCTGGCCAGCTAAATGAGCAAATGGGTTGGAGTGTGCAAGTGCTTTTTATTTCTTCTTCTTCTTCTTCTCCATCATCAACTTACCTGTAATCTGTGTCTGTGCGCTCTGTGGTCTGCCGATATAGGCATTTGGTATGTTAACTGCCGCTTTTACGATTTGTGTCAGTTACGAAATGTTGTTAAATTTTTTTTTTTTTTTTTCTTTTTGCTTTCTTTCTTTTTGTTTGTCTTGCTTTGGGATTTTGCATAATTTCCTCTTGTTGTTTATTTATACGCGTAAAATCATATGCGTTGAAATTTTGAAATTGGCAACAAACATGTTAGCAAACAATTGGCTAAGTTTTGGCTACAGACCAGATTAAGTTGCGAGTTCACTTTTGCCCTCATCGCTGTTGCCAATCTGCTGCGGTTTGCAACTTTAACACAACAAATAAACTTTTATTGTCGTTAGTATAGAAATAATCATGTTTGCAAGTTTGATAATAGGTTAATGTGCCTTTGTGCTATTGTGCATGTTTACAATATTTTTGATACCATTACTCATGGCTTAGTGCATATATTTGCATATATTTACAGCAGTAGATACTTATAGAGTAAGTGACTAACATATCTACATAGGGAAGTACCAGCAATTACTTGGCTCAAATATGTTTTGTAGTGTGTATATGAAGTTTGTAGTGTGTTAGGTGTCTCAACTGCTGGTGCAAATATTATTTATTAATGCACAGAAGCAAGTTTTTTTTTTGCCACTGATGGCCATTGCAGATGAAGACGATCTCTAGAAGCCTCTTTAATTGCAGGGTTGCTCCAGTTTAGCATACAACAGAGGCCAGACAGAGCCTTCTTTGAGACAGCTGTGTTGATATGTGACGTCACAGCCAGGCTAAGTAGTCCCGTCAGTTAATGTCTGTCTTGTTTGTCATGATGATTGACAGCTTGATGGGGGCGTGTCGTCCAAGTCGAAATGTTTCGATGATTTGGCAAGGCTTGCATTGTTTCTCGAATCATTTTGACTAGCAGCAGAGCCACTCTGTGGCCATGTTTAGTGAGCAGGAAGGAGTGTGGAAATTTTTATCATTATCTTAAAAAAGTATTTATGCGTTTAATTTGTTTTTTTTTTTTGTTGTTTTTTTCGTATGTTTCTTTTTATACAACTTGTTATAAAAGTGGCTAACGCAAATGGCGTTGACAAATTTGTAAAAAATGCTAATTTGTCAAATAGACGTTAAAATGTTTTCAAAAACTTAAAAAAAAGCTGCTCATTCTTCAGAAATATTCAAAATATTCATTAGACTGCTATGCTAATACGCTGCCCACGCATTTAACACGTAAAAACAGCAGAAGCAGCAGCAGCCGCCGTGTTACAATGCAAATGTCTGTGCTCTAGACTTGGGCCCGCAAATTATGTACAGTACTACCTCGAATATATTTACTGTGTGTACTAACCGCAACAAAATACTTCTTACATTAGCATATTGCCATGGAAACTGCTTGTTTCGCTTCGCCGCACGGCAAAACAAGAACAATAAGCCAGCCAGAAAGCAGTTCTTGCTCTGCATTGCCAACGGTATTAATGTCATTTAATTAGAGAAAAACAAAAACTTAGAATAGACAGACCACTTAGGGTTGAATAATGCAGGTAAATATATATTAGCAGTTCATTATGGGTGAGAAATCATCCGGCGCTGTTATGTCGTAACAGACAAGTGTGAACGTGAATGCCAGCGCCATCTATGCCAGCTGTTGTTAACAGACGTATGTTTTGTTGCAGACTAT
Source organism: Stegana nigrithorax (assembly GCA_037044495.1). NCBI lineage: Eukaryota > Metazoa > Arthropoda > Insecta > Diptera > Drosophilidae > Stegana > Stegana nigrithorax. The sequence goes on along the minus strand of JBAMBQ010004614.1, from coordinate 817,653 downwards.
GAATAAAAAGAAAATACGTTATTTTTCTAGTTTGACGTGACGCCCCGGATTTTTGGATGCCCTTTGGTTGCCAGTTTATTTTTTCTTAGTGTAGTAGTTGGTTTTTTTACGCTTTTAACAACAAATTCACGAACATACAAGTCGTGTCGAACTTGGTTGCAAGTTCGAAGCGAACACAAATTTGCGCAGAATAGGGAAATGCATATGGTTGTTGTATTGTTGTTGGCCTGCAACATTAACAGTGCGACAAGGCACAGCGTAACATTTTCTGTTATTGTTCTGTTACAGCCAAAGTGCGCTGAGTGAGCACAAAATTACAGTTGCAGCGGCGTCCGTTGAGGTTCACTGGCACAGTGGTCATCAGTACGCGCGCAACAGCCAACGCGATTGGTCGCAGTCAATATAACTACGCATGGTTAAACTATATAAATAAATATTAACGCAGTCGCAATTATAAACAAATGATTTGTAATAACTGCAATAAATAATTTAAAATACAAAAACCTAACGATTAATAGTTTTCCTAATAAAACTGTGTAGTCGAGGACATTAAACTGCGCGTGCGCGACTAATGAAATATTGACGTTGTACAACATTTTGTTTAATCGATTTTATGGTTGCACGCTGCCAGGAATATCGCAACTAATCCGACAGTGTCGAAGTGCGCCGCAGAGTGTCGACAGTGTGCAGGTGCAAGCGGCGGCAGTACAAGTGCAAAAGAAAATACCAACTAAAATGATGTGAAGCAAAAACAAGTCTAAAGGGAAATTCATTGTAAATAGTTCTTAGCGGCGCTAGTGTCTGTTACATATTCGCATTAGTTAGACTTAGACAAAAGCAATTCAAATAAATCAATAAATGAATCTATGCATTCATTTTGTAATACAATATATATATATATATGTGAATACATATTTAAACAGCAACAACAACCATAAAAATCTATTTGCGTAAATTGTTCTAAAAATCAAAAAAAAATTGACACTCTCTTATATACGTCACAACAAACAGCTGCCATTTATTTTCTTTCGAAGACATTTCAATTAAAAATATAATCAACTTAAAGTGCCCACAAACTTATTTGTTGAAATGTGCCAAGCTGGCGTGTGACTTTTCTTTTAGTTTTTCCTTCTTCGCTCCCGCTTGTCGTGAATCGAGTAATGAATGTGTGCATTGCGTTTGGCTTAGCATTTTTATCAAGTAACGCATAAAATTTGTACTAAGCGCCAAAACCGCAAAGGAAAATCACAAACCACAACACACTATCACACACATTCACACGCGCACAGACAAACAACAAGAAAACTCGAACGAATCGAACGCTGGAAAATGCTTCACCACTGAAGCATGCAAGCCAGAAAAGTGTAGTAACAGAAAACGTTTTATAAAAAAAAAAAAAACGAAAAGAAAAATTAATAAATAAAGTAAAATAAAATAAACGACAAGCAGCAGCAGCCCCCAGTGCGCGCCCATAAGATTTCTTTTCATTACGATCCATTGCATGGTTGCATGTGCGTGTGCAACATGCGCCTGCCTGCTACAATTTATTTTCATTAAGAAAAAGTAACCAAAAACAAAAACAAAACAAAACAAAAAAAAAGCAACAATTTCGTGTGGTTTTCTTTTCTATTTTGCTTACTTGGTTTTCTGATTAATATTGAAACAATTGTGTTTAGACTCAAAAGCAAATAGAGAGTAAAGTGCCCAACTGACTGACTGACTGTTTGGGTGATTGCTGCATTCTAAGTAGAGCAAAACAATAACACATACAACAACAACAACGACAACAACAGCAGCACAATCAACAGCAACGCCACTTAGTTGCAGTTTAACAGCAGCATAATCAACATAATTAGCATTTATTTGTGAAACGTCGGTTGCAAAGCGTACGAAAGGCACAGAAGAAGAAAACAAAAAATTAAATAGAAAAACGTACAACTATCACACAAAAATGTATCTCATACAGGTGAGCTAAGCAATGTGTTGCTGCTTATAATTTTTTTGGTATTTTTATTTTGTTTTAATTATATGTTTGCTATTTGCATTACTTATCGCACTTTACGCATTATCATAGTTTTTCAGTTGTTTTTTTTTTTTTTGTGCTTCTTCATATGTTGTGTTAAATGTAAAACGCTATTTAATTGTTTGTACTTGGCAACATGTTCCCCTCTACGCGCCACTCAGGGCAACGCAGGTTGACTGTTTATGTTAACTAATTTATGCACTAGACCTGCCTTGCCCTGCCTTGCCCTGCCCTGCACTGCCTTGCCTTGCTGCTTCGAGCGTCTTAGGCTGGCTGTGCACTAGATTATGCTTTGTTGTGGGTTTTGCTTCACTACAGCTTATACATTTATTTATTTATTCATTTTTTGTGCTCTGAGGCACTTAACTGTTGCCGGCTTGTGTTAATGATACATATGTCAACTGCATTCGAAATTAATGATGTCTTAAGCTACTAATCTGTATTTAAATGTTACTCTATTCTATGATCTGATGTTGTCATGCGTTTCTCGTGCAACAGATGCAGCAGACTTCTTATAAAGTATGTATCTTTGTGTGTAGGTTTGTGTAGCATGCTACAAATTAACCAAGAAGAAGAACTCTGCTAGATATGTTTAACACGGACTATTATTTGAATTTACATTAGTTTAGGTTATGAAAAGGTGTTTACGTTTTTAGTCATGATCAAAGAGTGGTTAAAGATCTTTTGTGTTACCCGTTTTTATATCAGCTAATATATTGCATTAGGTCCAAAATTTTGTTAAAATAAAATCTGTCATAAACTTGAAGCTTCTTATACAGAAGACAAATATGTTTTCTGGGCAGTATACAATACCTGAAAACAAATTCTGTTTTGAAGTAGTCCAGTTTACACAGAGGAAACATCCATGTTATATAATGCATATTTTATCCTGTGAATAATTTAATTCATAAAAATATTTAAATCAAGAAGATTTACAACGTTTACTTTCTGGAAGTTTATTTGTTTTCATAGTACTAAACCTAAGCCTGGATATGATTCGGTGCCACATAGACTGCATATTTATTGAATATTTTGTATGATTTGTCATAGAATGTCTCTTTCCAATAATAATTCTTTAATCTTGCAATCCGCACCTTGAACCTTATCAGACGTTCTAAAGATTCTATCTGCTCTGAAGCCATCAGATCAGGTTCTGATCAGAAGATTTTTTATTTTCACTCTTACCATTTTGTTCACAAGCTACTGAAGCAACTCCCGTAAAGCATTTTATTCAACTTGTCATCAAAAATACACGTTCAAGTACAAAAGTAACTGTAAATTTTATTGCAGAAAAATCGTCAGCCATGTTATATTACATATTATAATATGTTACACTTCCAAGCCTTAATGCAAGAACACAAATCTTGTTCTTTGTATTCCATTCTTTATTGCTTTCGACGTCCTCTTCAACATGAAGTGACTACTGCGCAAGGGTGCATTCCCCAGACTTTTAAACTTGTAACATATGTTAGGTGTAAGTAGCGCTGTGTTATAATAAAAAATATAGAAAATAAAAGGAAATACAAATGTAGTTAGCATTCTCTAGCAAAGCGCACCTTCCTGTTTTACTTAGTATCCACTGCTGGAGTCGTCATTTATCACTGTTTGAGTTTAGCGTGGCTGTTGTGCGTATCTGTGCAAGTTGGTGGTGCTGCAACTTTTGCCGTCCATATCCTTGTTGTGGCTAACATGCACCAACCGTGATTTATGTTGCTCACGCACGATCATAAATATACCCGTCAGTATGATGCCAAATTGCAGCAGTTTCGCCTGATAGAAGGTCTGCGCAGATTGCAGAGCGGCATGGAACAAAATTAGCATTTATTGTGAGATATGTGTGTCACAAAGCACACCCACCTGGCGTATGTAGACTGGCAGCGATATGTAGGGACGATGCGTATGCCAATCGATGCCGCGGTAGAGCCAGTAACCCGGCCAAGCACCTAAGCATGCCAGCAGATACGGTGCCGTCTCATCCAATGTCTGCTCAAAGTTGTGTTGTTGCAGCACCAGACGTATATCCTCGCCGAGATTTGGTGCGTCTTCTTCGATTTCATCGTTTCGTATAACGGGTATCGGTTGCGGCTTAGCAAAGCGATTGACAGTCCAACGTTTAATGAAATTCGTAATTCCCATTCTTCAAGCGCTACTTGATACCAAATCAGTTCAGAAGTGGCACAGAATGTCGCAATGGGAAAAGTCACTAGCTTCCGTTATGTGAAACACCTTTGTTTTGTAATATTAACCGACTACACTATTTCTCTGCATGCTTTTGAGAATATGTTTGGAAAATTGTTTTAAAATTTTGACATACGACAGGAAATTTTAAACCTAGCAAGGCTTACCTGAATTTAATAGAGACGTTAGGTTCGTTTACTTTTGACTTCGTGCACGTTGAGTGGTTCATCGTCCTTCATGGAGGCGATTAGACCGGCAGTTATTATAGCAATTTGTATGAATTTGGCACGCTGAAAGGTCTGTGGCATGGGGATGGGGGGTTTATGCATGAAGCTGCTATGTGAACAAGTGGTTCACTTACCCTTTGTATGTAGACACCGATGTGCTCGGTGCCGCGTCTGTATTTCCATAGCACACCGCGATAGAGCCAGTATGATGGCCAGGCGAAAAAGCATCCGACCAGGTATGGCATCATTTGTGTGAATCTCTCGGCAAAGCCAGCCGGCGTATTGTGATTGAGGAACGAGACAAACTCAAGATTATAATCAACGGAGTCATTTTCTGTAAAGTGAGAAATTGCTCGTATAATTTTTGATTTATAGATATAGAACCTTATCAACAGATTACCTTCAATAAAGTTTGTCATATCCGTATTATCATCTAATTCAGTTTTAAGCTGGTTTTGGTTAGACTGCATTGAGTCTTGTATTATTTTCAATGTTTGTTGCAGCGGATGCGATCCAGCCTCTGGTTCCGCCATATCCACTAAGGTTTTTTCACGTACTGGTGGCAGTTCATCTGCATTAGACTCAGCATTTTTGTCGTTGCTTTTAACGTCGGCATTATTGTCTTTGTCTGACACTGGTTCAGCGGATATGCTATCGTTTTCTTGTTCTTGTAGCTTTTGTTGCTGATTTTCGTCTTGAACTGACAACTTTTTGAAAAAGATGCGTCCCAAACCTCTGCGTGCCAAGTTCACAATCCTTTCGGCATGTGCTCGTATGTTATCCATTATATTATTTGAAACCACTTAATTTTGACGCCACGCTGACGAATTTTAAACAATAGTCGAAAAAGAGTTGTACAGCGTCATGAATTTTTATAAACTTTATCTAAACTTTTTTGTTTTTTTTTTTTTTAAATTTACATTTCTATTTAACTTTACGTCAAATCATAAAAAGAAAAATAAAACACAGACAAAAACAGAGACAGAGTGCTGACAATTTGAAAAATACCTTATGCATTATTTTGGAACATTTTAGAACTTTCCAAAAAGCATAAAATGAAATGCAAAGAAAAATTCTAATAAATTATCGTATTAACTGTGAGCGCACGAAGAACAAGAAAGAGAAAAAAGCCCAAAAAAAAAAAAAAAAAATTAAATAAATAAATAAATAAAATGCAGCTTGCATTATGCCGTGTGTAGATTAATGCAGACTATTCAGCGTCTGCGCCCAACAACAAAAGCCAAACGCTTTTGTAATATACACATGCTTAAGCGGCTTTTTGTTGTCGCTGCTGTTCTGCGCCGCCGCACAATGGCCGATGCTGCTGGTGCGTCTGCTGGGCGCCCGCAGCTTCATTTCGTTTCAGGCGCTCTGCCCGCGGTGGCTTGCAACGGTAGCAGTTTCAAATGCAGACTAAAGCAAAAGTCAATTAATGGCGCTGTGGGTGTCGGCAGTTTTCATTTTCTTAATGCAAATTAAAGAAATATTTGTTCACGTTGTGCTGGGATTTGGGCCAGCTATGGATGCACAGTGGCAAGTGAAGCTGCTAATGTGTAGTTAATGCTCGAAACCATAGGAACCCAACGCAACCCAACCCAGTTGTAATTAATAATTTAAATTTAAAAATTATATGCATGCATATAATATTACTAAATCACCAGAAGCGACAAATGTTTTGCTTAAGTTTTATTTTTAATTGCATTTTTTTTTTTCATAAAATTAAGCAATAAAATATTTTTTTAATTAACCTTAGGTTGATTCCATCATTTTTTACGCTAAAATGCCTTTCAGCGCAATTGCGCAGTAATCCTTGAAATTAAAAATGTTGTAACATTAATTAAATATCTATAAATAATTAAGGGTATGCAACTGTTGAAAACTTTGTGGGCAATATTCAATGGTAATAAATTTATAAAAGCTTTTAGAGAAATTAACAAATCAATCAAACAAAATATAATTGAATAAACACATAAATTAACTTTAATATATCAACAGCATAAACGCTTCTGTAAGCCATCATTAAAATTGGAATATTTTTGATTGATTTGCTATTTTCATTACTCTTTCATATTATTATAGATATATTATATTTATAATAAAAATTATGACTCAATAATTATAATGGCAATGAGAAAAACGTATTTAAAATTGGCATTATAACATTTATCTTGATGCTTGTTGATCATTTTATATGGATAATTTTCTAAATCAAATGCGGATAATCCTTAATCGTACATAATTATAATTCCCTAGCAGTCACTAGATAAATAAATAGTTTATTGCTAGGCAGCAAACATTGTCTAAAATAACATTGGATATCCTAAGTAACTGGAGCCAACATCGTATAATTTAAAGAGCCCTTAAAATTAAATCTGTCATTAGTTGTTATTCAGATTTCAAAACACATCGGAAACTGAAAATCAAAACAGTTTTTGGACACAATAAAGTTATAAAAATTTAGCTTTCATCAAAAACTTGATTCATTTATCTAAGTTAAGGTACCGATTGTGCCCTCTTCGGTGGAACTACATGCTGCCGCGGGTGTTGATCGCAGCTCATCCTAGTGTTCTTTGGCATAAATGTATCCTTTATCTATTATACATTCGATTGATCGCAAATCGTCGGTTGAATTTGCAGTGATTATATTATTCCATTTTATAAGTTTGCTACTTTTTTTAATTGTTAAAAAGAAAAAGCCAACAATTCAAACATTCTTACATAAATGCAAAAGAATGAACGTTTAATTTTTGAAATTAAGTGCAAATTAAAATGTATCCGAAGTGATTTGCACGTGCAATGTACCAAAAGACAAACGTAAAATGATTTGTTTAATGCTTAATTTCCTTGATAAGCCATTGCCATGTTTATGGCTTGATTTACCACTGTGCGGCGACTAATAAAGTCAATACTTGGCACGGCTTGGCTCGACTTGGCTTAACTTGAAGCAATAGCAGCAAGAAAATGCACTTGCCAACGCTTGGCCAGGTCTGTGTGTGTTGTTTTTGCTAGCAGTTATGCTTTAATAGTTGCCTGGCGCAAGACTTGGGTCATTCATTGTTTCTGGTTTTGTTTTCTATTTTGTTTTTTTTTTTTTTGTTTCTTTTTGGCTGCGCATGTCAGCCATTCTTTGCTTAGCGAACGCTCAATAACTTGTGGCGCACATTTCGCTGTTAGCATGTATTTGCAGCAACAATGGCAACAACAACAACAACAATACTAGCAGCAGCAGGTGTGTGCTTTAGGCACTCTGCGCCAAACAAATAAAACTTATAAGAAATATAAAAAAATACAAAAAAAAAAACCAAATAAAAAAATGCCGCTTACCTTCAAATTAACTGTTCAACGGCAACACAGGCAGCAGTGTTCTATATACTCTTAGATGCATATACATACATACATAGATACGTGCAGCAGGCGCTCCAATGCGCCCCGACTTTGCCATGTTTATTTCTGTCACTTTGGTTTAGTTTGGTTTGCCGATTTGCTTTGCTTTGCTTTGCTTTGCTTTGCCTTGCCTTGCCTCTGTGCTTTGCTCTGTGCAACATTGGCCAAATGTACGCTAATACAATTGGAAGTGCTCAGACTAGAAAATTCATTGCAATACTGTTGTTATTGTTGTTGTTGTTATGTGTGCTACATGTATTTCCCAGATACTCGTGGAGTACGTAAACAGTATGTACATAAATAGGTACACTTACGATTGCTGCCAACAAACCCTTTTAACTAACTGTAACGCAAGCGTACAGTTAACCTAATTTTTGAAAATGAATTGCAAAAAAAAAAAAAAAGTACAACGTTAAAGAAAAAAGTCACTGATTGCTGAAATATTTCATTTGAAAGTTTGCTGTCAAAATAAATCATAGGCGGAATAATTGAAATGCGCGTTCGCACTCGAAGAAATATGGTATTTTTTTTTTTCTTTTCTTTCACTCACTCACTCGCCTATGCTGACAATCATCAGCAATAACAACAACAACAACAATAATAATAATCTTGCTGCATTGCTGTTGGGCCCCTACAATCGGCTCGATAGGATAGGAGTGTGTGTGGGTTTTCAACGGCTTTTCACGTCAAGCCATAAGAAATAATAATTTTTGCTTGTCAAATCACGTGAAATGGCAAACAATGAGTAGCTAACAATTGTTTTATTTTGATTCCTTGTTTATTTTTTGTTTTTTCTTTTTTGTCAATATGATTTTTGATTTTTTGTTTTTTGTTTGTGATGTCTTCGCTGATGAGTGTGGGTAAAAAATGTTTGGAAAGTCATTTGTTTCTGTCTGTCATTGTGTAATCGATTTTAGCCATGGCCACTTGTGATGTCAAGTGTTGGATTGCCCTTTTATTTATTGCTTAGAAATCGTTTACAGGGCGTTTTTGTATTACAGCGCAATTAAAATTATCGATTAATATAATAATAACTCAAATAAAGCGTCATCTTGAATTTTGGTGAAAATGTATAATTGTCGCTTACTTAGAAGAGAAAAAGTTCAAGAAAACTTTTCTATACGCGATTAAACTGCATATTTTTGAGTTAAAATGTGATCTTAAGCAAATATGTACTTTTTGTTAAATAAATGAGAATCCGAATTTATAGCAGCACGAATTCATTGCGATTATTCGTTTCCGAGTCTCTCTAGCATATATAATGTAATGTATAAATATAATCAACTCTTATCTGGCGACTGGCTAAAGATGAAAATGAAAGACGTTGATTGTCTCTAAACGTTGTTGACTCAAAACATTGATAAGGTTTTCTCAAACCTCCTGATTGCGCCACAATCACATTTCATCAATCTTAGAAGAGTAACATAAGCTTCTTAAAGAACGCAAAATACTGATAAAGAAAGTTGTTCCTTTGCGTAGCTACAAACTTGCTGAGAGAATCAATAGGCACCACAACACCATTAAAACCCTACGGTTCTGCAATTATTGCAAATCCTTACTTAATCGAAGAAGTGCAGCTTTATCTACAGCCGATCCAATCCCCAGTAGCTGGATTTGGATCACATTTCCTTACATACCTTTGCTTATAATGGTCTTGTGACAATTTGATCATTTGTGATCATTTTGTCGCATCGCGTTATTTTTAAAGTCTTATTTCATTATACGTATACCAACACAAAGCTGTCACAGAAGATTTAGTACATTTATTCCCTCTTTTCTTAAATCGAAAACTAATGCTTTTCTAAATATGCTTAAAAAGTATCGAGTAACTATATTGAGATGGGTCAAATGATTTCCTATCTTTCTTGTGCACAAAACCTTTTAAGTTTGTCATATTATGTTACCTTTAAGGGATCATACAAAAGGTGTTAATGAAAGCATTTAACCCAATGATTTTACTTTAGTTAATAGTTGCAGCTTTACAAATTACACCAAGAGAATAAGCCGTTATCTTAATAATCTTGCATCGATCTTCGCGTTATTTGAAACCAGTTAAGTCAATGTCTATATATGTAGAAGTAACTCATCCAATCCGGCTTATAACTCAAGCAAAATGCGCAGACAGTTGTTTTGTGTGTGCTGCGGCTTATCAACTGAGTGTTGATAGATTATATAAAAAAAAAAGAAATATTACACAATTTTAATTTAAAAAAATATATTTATTGATATTTTGTATTGCTTTTGTTTTTATATAAATTTTATAATAAGTTAACCCATTGTATGTAGTTTTTTAAACGACGCATTGACAAATGTTCTTTTTGTGTGCGATTGCTTATCGCATATACTGTCTGCCTGCGAAGATTGCGACCACACCAAAATATTCATCACAAGACCATATGTCAAATAAAAACAAAAAAAAAAAGAATGAATTTGACAGCATGCAGAGGAATGTGACATTTCCACAAAAAAAAAACAAAAATTAAAAAATAAAAACAAACAAAAAAGCAAATAAATATTCTGAGGCAATAAGCAGCTAGTGCGCTTGAATAACTAACTAACTGAGTGAGTGATTGAGTGTGTGATTGATTGACTGAGTGACTGATTTTGTTTTGGACAAGGTTATGCGCAATGCCTCCTACATAAGTTTGTGCGAGGAAATGTTGCAGCATTTGGCAGACCTTGATCTTTTCCGTTATATTGGGTCAACAACATTTGCATTATGTTTACTCAACATCGTTGTTTTCGTCTTCATCATACTTGTTGTTGTAAATGTTATTGATACTCGTAGCTGCCTCTTCCATGTTGCTCCATATTTGCAAATAATGCACAAAGCAATGCACCACAGACAATGCATCAATGAACATAGGCAAGAACGAAAGCAGTAAATGAATGAACTGCAACGAGGTGGCACAATCGTGGCGACCGACTCGACTCGACTTGACTTGACTTAGCGTGTCTCGGCTTGGTTTGGCTTTGCGCTCCAAACAAGCATCAAATAACAAATTTTTGTGGTTTGCAAGCAAAACTGAGCTGGCGCATCGCATTGCATTGCTGCCTCTGCCGCTATCGCTGTCGGTAGTGTGTCATATTTCGCCTATAAAAATTATGATTTTATTTCTGGTGAGACTTTGGCCGCACAGAGGCGGTAGGCGGCGAGCAGAGTGAGGGCCAGTGTAATTATTTATTGCCACAAATACTGCCCCCTGCGAAGTCCGTAGATTGGTTGGCTGGCGTGTTGGCGCATGTTTGCTTAACCTCAAGTTAAACTTGAGCTGATTTGGGTGTGTCCTATGCGCGTAACGTATGCGATTTTGATTTACTTTGAACCCAACGACATAAATTTTGGATTGTGCGCATTCCTTGTTGCGCATATCCTGGGTGTGTAGACTGCATGCCGCATAACTGCCATGCAATCGTCTGAAACAGTTTAATTACCTTAAACCTGCTAGCATTCTTTATCATTTTTTTCTTTTTGGTTTGTTTTGTGAACATTTTAATGTCGAAAAAAATTAAGAAAGCAATAAAAATGCTAAGAATCCTTTGCGTGTGTGCAGCCAAGCGCATGGGTCGCTTGCTTTTGCGGTAGTGTTTCTTTGGTTTTTTGTGTGCTTTGTTTAACACACTTACCTGTTACTGTTGCAGGTACAAGGATTAATGAAATTCCTTGAACTAATGGCTGCTACCTGCGCGCCTTGCATTATGCGGGCAAGTATATATTGTCCAAGTGCAGCCAAGCAATGTGAACAATCGTTGGCTGTCTACAATTTGTAGCGGATAATAACGCGATTTGTTGGTTCTGTCTTTGCCGGGCCTACGATGTGAGCCATGCGCGGCGTATATGCCACAAAAATGATTTATTTGTGACGTATATGCAGCGGGACTAGACGTCACGAGTATAAATGACTGCAGTGCGCAGTGATCCGTGTCAGCCAAGCCAAGTCAAGCAGCAGACCGAGCATCTTATCATGCCGATTTGACAGTCAGTTACCCTTTTTCTATTTTTCTATTTTATTTAGTTTTTGTTTTTTTTTACTTTAATATTTAAATTCATTTATTTTTCGTTTATTTCTATTTTTTAATGTTTCCTTATTTTTTTTTTTTGTTTTTTTTTTTTTTTGTATTTTTTGTTACTGTTGCATTTGTTTATTTTGTTATTGATATGAATGCATTAAGTCGTTATTATAGGCGTGGCGAATAGGTTACGCAGCGTGCGTATGCAACAATGACAAAGCGCATAAATTACACAACGGACAAGAGGAACAGTTCTACCTTTTTTCAACTTAGCCAACAAAAAAAAAAACACAATCAAAAGAAAACATAATTTGAATATGCGTATCTGAGTTTATGCTCCTTGCCTATTGCCGGCCGCCCGACTTGATTTGACTTGGCTTGGCTTGTCGTGGCTTGACTTGTTGCTCGGTGGCTTGGTTGCTGGTGACTTGCTGGCCAAGAAGAACTTAGGCAGCACATGCGCCGCGTTTAAACCTTCGGTTAGGTGTCTAGGTGCCTATAAAGGCGTGACTGTGTCGCTTGCCTTAATGCCTTGCCCAACAATTTGTTGCTTCGCCTTCGTCATCGCCATACCCATTGTGTAAATGCGTTGAAACACACAACATAAGCGCACGCATAAAAAGTAAAATTCTATTAAATGAAAATAAGGAAAACAAAAAAAGAAGAAAAAAAAAATAAGTTGAAAAAATAAATTAGCCTTAAAGCGTAATATAAACATAGGAAATCACACAACCAAATCATTAACTTGGCATATGCCTTGTGTTGTGTTGCTTGCAACAAAGCAGCAAGGGGAGGGATGGAGGTGGGGAGGCAATGCCCATAAGTTGCTTCGCGGCCAGCGTTTTAATGTAAGCTAAGGCTGGCTACTTTAAGGCTTTGAAAACTTGTTTTTATTGATGTGTTCAACATTGACTACACTGCAATGGAAAAAAAAACAAAAAGAAGAAGAAATAAAAGTAGAAATCAGAAGCTAAAATAAAATCTGTTAACAATCAAATCATGCAAAACTCTCTTCGTTGCCAGGGTGTGCGCACGTCAGTGTCAGCGTCAAACTGGTATTGTTTTTGTTATTTTTATTTAGGCTTTATTTTTTTTTTTTTTTTATTCTGTTCTTTTTTTTCAGTGTTTTCATTATGTGTCTGTTTTATTGATTTTTATTGCGCACACACGACTTGACGAAGGCAAAAACATGCAAACGTTGCCTTGTTTTATGTAAAACAACTGACAAAGTTTATTACCATGTGCCAGTGCATGTGCGTACACGAGCTACACTACGCTTTATAAGTATCTTCCTTATCGGCCTCAATTGGGTTTTCCTTATTTTGTTTTATTTTTTAACACCTATTTGCAAGTCTATATGCGACCTTCATTGCTGTTTGTTATTTGCTGTTAAAGTCGAAAATCTTTTGTGCCAGCACAAATTTTATTTAATTGTACATTTTCAACAATTTAATTGTCTTTTACGAATAAAAACTTTTTATAAATTTTTGTTTGGTTTATCGCCATTATTTTGTTTCAACTGTGCGCCGGCGTGCGCCCATGACTGACTAAATTTAAGCATAATTACTGCACGTGCTGACTGTCGTTATTGTTTAGGTTATTTAGTTTTGTTTTTTTCTGTTGGTTGGGCTTTTTCAAAGTTTTTGATGTACATTAAGGCTGACATTGATGAAATGTTATTTTATTACGTAAATATGCCGCATTCTCTATGGCACAATAATTTCAATTGATTACTTTTGATGTTGACCGTTGCGCTTGTGAGATTTTATAAGCCTTGACATATGCAGCCGCTGTTGAATTATTTTTTGTTTTTTAAATGTTTTTTTTATATAGGTTTCACTGTTGCTGCAATAAGCCAGCCGCCAACAAACTGGCTGCAGTAAAAGTTATAGAAGTACGATCAACAATTTAGCCCCGCCTGACTTGTCAGCCTCCAAGTGCAAAAGTACTGTACTGTGCCTTTTGGTTTTAAGTAGCATTTGAATGGCGACAACTGCTCCACAATAATTACCACTTTATTGCCTGACGCTGCCAACTTGTCACATTACGCACGTACAGCGTTGACGTTGCTGGGGCCTTGGCTTATGGCAATATTAAATTAACGCATATTACGTGTTGCTGAATTGAAAAGTAAACAAAACAAAACACTGATGTGATCTGGCAAAAAATGTCTCGAAATGAAACTTGAGAAAATAAATAAATTGTGTTAAGGCAAACTCAAAATAAACTTCAAATTAATGTTTGTTTTTTTAGTCTGCCCTGTGAAAAGGCAATGACTTTTATGTGAGTCATGCATTCTTTACAGTATAGTGACTCCGTTTTCATTTATTATGAGAATTGACCATATAGACTGCATTTACACAGTCTAAAGAGCTTAGAGGCAACAAATTTTCAAATCAGTCCTCAGCAATGCTGAATATCCATTTCATCTGCATTGCCTAGCTGACACCAAAAGATTTTAAAAGGCGACGAATATATTTTGCAAGGACCAATAGGCCATCCTGGGCTTCAGTTTGTTTTAGGTGGCTCTTATACACATGATTAATAAATTGTTTGCGGTATAAACCATTTAAAAGCGACTATGGCTGAAGTGTTAATACATTTTGAAGCCTCAGAATGTCTATCTTGCCTTCAGTCACATCATAACTCAGTACAAAAGCTTTTGAAAATCTGGGGAAAATCACTCGCAGCCACTTGTGTTGTTTACATAAATTCTAAAGTAATTGCGCGTTTGGAAAGCATTTTCAAAGTTCGTTGCTTGATTTTCAAACAAATTCAAAACTTAAACCCCAAAAATACAGTTTTTGATTTCCTAAAATTGCATTATAAGATCATTAAATTACGCTTTGATCAACAGCAAGATTTTTTTTTGCTGAGACAGCATCTTTTTTGTTACTATACTTCATATAAAACATGATCTAATCTCTCAATCTTTTACTCTTCATAGACACGCCCAACATGTGTGACTTCCACAATTTAATGCGTGATTTTCTCAGAATCAATTTAAAGATTAAAGAACATAGCTCTTTATGTCATGTTATAGACAACTCATAAGCATGATCACTTACTTTGTGGAGTTACTTTGTCGTGGGTCAAGTTTAATTCTAGCTACATTTCACAGCATTCCAAGAGCAACACTTGTATTTTGTAGCGTTGTAAAGTGCCAAAATGATGACGATGGCATGTATAATAGACGGTTATTTAAGGCGATTTGTCATGGTTTCTTTTGAAATAGAAAAATAATTTGCTAAATAAGCTTAAAATCGAATTATTCATAAAAAAAATCAACCATGTTGGAGTTTATAAAATTTTAATGACATTACTCAAAGTTCATAAGATTAGCTGATTTTGTAAGACAAGACGAAAGCCGCAGTTCAATCCTTTGTTTTTTTTATCGTTTATGAGGCATTGTTAGGATATACTATTAAATCGTAAGAAGAGCAATTCGCCATTGTAGTTCATTCAAAAATGCTGGACATGGGCAGTTAAGAAGAGAAGAATAGAGAAATGGCTGCTTCTTTTCAATACTTTATGATATGATACAAGGATGTAAAATTTAGTCTGACTTGTTGTTGGGTTGGTTTTGTTATTAAGTCACAGAGTGCGCTGATGTTTAACTGGCAAGTGAAGTTGATTTACTTTTTAACTACTTTTCAACTTTTATTTTCTTTAAATGCAATTTTTCAAAGTATCAGCTGCAATCAGAGAGAAGCTCATATTAAGTAACACACACCTGCATCAAAAGAAAATGAATAAAACAAATCATTAATGGGTTGGGGCTTGTGCCAGACTATGGCTAGGGATGATGGAGTGTGATAACAAAGTTGAAGGCAATGACTTTTACACAAACTCTTAAATTACATTACAAATCAACAAAACCATAAACAAAGTGAAATTAATTGCTAATGTGTGTTTTCTTGCTCTTTTTTCTTTACAGGTAAGTCTCCCATGCTGTGCTACGAACAAAACAAATGCTGCTGACCGACCCAGGCTGTGGTGTGGTGCGGTGTGGTGTGGTGTGTGCTAACACGGTTTGCCTAACTTTTTCGTTTTATTTTCTTTTCTTTTATCTGCTTCGCCTTTTTTAGCAGTTCATAGTAATTTCATCCAATTAGTTTCAATAACAATTAAATGAAAATCAACTATCAATGACCAATAGTCAAAAAGCATGCCAACAGCATAGCAACTGTTGCTGCCCAGCGCACCTCAGTCGTTGCTGCTGCTGTTGCTGTTGGTGCTGCTGTTGCTGATGTCGTTGGCTTAATTAAGAGCAACTTGCAGTTGGCTGTTTTAATTGAAGGAAGCCCTTTAGGGGCAAGTTCGCGCTCTGCATAGCTTCTGCAGCTTTTGCTGCAGTGCCGTGTGTGTCTATTAAGTTTTTAATGCCGGCGCTGGGCACTTTTATTGCCTTCTTTTATCTAGACATATTCTCTACACGCATAGTCGGCTGTTTGCGCTGCTCTTTGTTGCTGTGTTGTTGTTATTGTTGTTGGTTTTAAATTGCTAAAATGCTTAAGTCCATTTAAAATCAATAGTGCGTGTGTCTGAAATAAGAAGAAAAGAAACAAAAATAAATAAAGCAAAACACCTTTGATTTGCTGCATTTTTTTCTTTTTCTATTTTTGTGTTTCTTTTTGTTGTTGCTTTTCATTTGCCAATAAAGAAGAATGTCAAGAGGCCGCATTAATACAGCGACAAATGCGCATGCAGGGTCAACACTATGGCGACTTTTAGTCTGAATATTTTTATTTTGCTTTGCGTTTTTTACGTATACCTTAAAAGGTTTTTTATAATTGTTTATTTTTTTTTTTTTTGTTTTGTTTTTTAACACATGCGCCAAGTTTTAAACCATCACCGAGTATATTTGCTTGGCTATGGGCAACCTTGTGCCATAAACCTGCTCGCAGCGTTGACAGATTTCACAAAAAATGAATTTTTTTTAAACTTTTAAGCAATTTCAAATGACGAATATTTGCAGAATTTCTACACTATTTCTATATATAAGAAATACAAAATTCTTGCGCTCGTTGTATTTTTTTATTTTTATTTTTTAAATATTCGTTTTTTTAATTTGTTTTATTTTATTTTGACATTTTTTCGTGCACTCTCTAAAATTGCGACAAGCTTTGATATACACATAGAAATGGCAGCCAAGTGGCTGTCATAAATGCTTGGCGCGTCTCACCTGGCATCGGCTTTCATTTCTTGTTAACACGTGCCCGATTTGAACTGTTACACGCCGCTGCGCAGCACTGAGCACAGCGACCAGAGCACAGCAAAAGCATCACCACGAACGGCCACACTTGCCTTTGATTTGTGCAGCTGTTGTTGCTGCTGTTGTTGTTGTTGTTGTTGTTGCTGCTGATTGCCACTGAATAAAATTACCATATGCGTAATTATGCTCCTAAAGCAAAATGATTGTGTGCAACGTTTCGGAGATATGTGTAGTATGTGTAGGTATGTATGTAGATCAGCCAGCGTCAGTTCAGCAGCAATTTGCATTGGCTCAGTGCGACATTGCGGGAATGGGGCAATGTGCGCTCGCTGCTGGCCCGGCTTAGCGGAAGTGGAAAAACATTTGTTTCCGCTTATGGCGCATGTGCTGTAAGGATGTTGCAAATGTTGCGTTGCGAGCACATCATGCAGCAACAATTAGGTTTTATATTTATTTTCCTTTCTTCTTCTGCTTCTATCAGTTTTTTATTATTTCACGTGAAATTCTAATAAGCGGAATTGTGGCTTGTGTTAACATGGAAATTATTGGGCGTGGCGATTGGCCTGGCTGACTGACTGATGTAGCTCATGGAGCAGTTGTTAATTAAAAAAAACAAAAAGAAAAAAAAAAGCAGTAACTTAATACGTTAGTTTGTACGATAGAACTTAATTGAATTGTTATGGCATATTTAATAACAGTTTCAACGTTGATTCATTGCATGAATGACTCTACTTTAGTTTGAGAGCACTATGGAGACTATGGTTTCTTTTGCCTCTGGCGCTCTATGCGAAGAGTTTGAGTACATGTTGAATTCATAGGATTTTCTTCTTGGCATGAATGCAAACCAATTGCTCACTGCTGGCTCTACGCACTTAAAGAGTGCATAATTATACAAATATTTCTCTCATGTGGAAGCTGTCATTAGATGGTTTAAAGCAGAAATCAGTTCGTCAATTTTGCAAGAAAGTGAATTCGATAATCTAAACAATTATCATACAGGAATATGTAAAATTAAGGTTCAATTGTAATTATAATCTGAAGATATAGAATCAGATCTTGCTACTTGTTTGAACATTAGTTTGAAAAATATATAAACACAGCCGAAGATAAGATAAAAGTTGAGTTATAGAACGTTAACAGCTTCAAGGTATTCAAAAGAACCTGAACAGTCTGCAGTAAACAGTAACATTGACTTTGAATTAACAGAAGGCTTCAATTGGTTACCACTGGTTTGTGGTGTGGTGGCTGATGCTTGGTTGACATTGAGTAAGTTTATTGGCTGGAGGATTGCCAAATGTCGGTCACCTGCAATTGAAACCAAATATAAGCAAGCGTGTATGTGCGTTTAAGAGTAAATGAGACATACGCAAGACTTCCTGTGTGCCGCTGCTTTTACGTATTCATTTGCTGCAATACACAAATATAAAAATTTAAGTTTAAAGCTAATCAGCTGTTCGACTGTCTTGAAGTTTATGTGGCTTCTTATTGCTGCTGCGGCAGGCACACTGAACTTGGCTGATTTTTGTATAAAATTAGTTTGGCTTACTTAGTTTACTTTAACGGCTTTTGTGGTCTGCTTGTGTGAAGAAAAAAAAATGCATGCGGCAAAGCGCTTCACAGCTTTCTTAGCCAAAACAGATAAACGAGATTCAGGTGGAGTCTTGCGTGTGCGCAACAGGCACAAAAATTATCATTAAGGTGTTGCTTACAAGAGTTTAATTTGTTAAAAAATTATCTCGATATATGTACAATTTGTTAAGGTTTTCAATTTACACCTGAGCATAACAAACCGTCTCTGTGAAATTCCCATACGTCAGCATCAGCAACGCACACCACATCGTTCACTCACATGCGTGTCTGAGGGCAAGCATAAAGACGACCTTTTAATAGGCACAGAAGAAAACCAAGAAAAAAAAAAAGACAAAAAAATCTAAGAATATTCTTATAAATATTTTGATTTAAGAGAATTCTTGCAAGGGCTAATTAAAACATCAAACCGTGTAATTTTTATGGGCAAACAATTTATTACTGCATAGACAAACCGCAGAGGCCAAAGCACATAAGCCGCGAATGCACATGGCCACCTTGCGCCCGACTATGCAAACGAGCGACGAACACGGCACAGTTGCCAACTACAAAGAGCAGAGAATCAACAGCAGAGCGAAGCAAAAACTTATAAACATTTATAATTATTATGTAAACATTCACATTTCAAATGCAAACAGGGCAAGAAATAAGAAAGAAGATTACAAAAAAAAAAAAAAAAATGAAAACAAAAGAAAAAAGGGAGCGACGCAATATTCGCAGCACGCCAAAGACGATCATGAAGCGGAACCGCGAATTTGTTGAGTTTCATATTTGTATATTGCTTTTTTGCACAATTTACGTTAGCAATGTTATTGTTGTTGTTATGGTTGTTGTTTTTCTCATTGCAATAATTATAGTTGTTTTTGTTGTTGTTTGCACTAAGCATATGCTTAACAAGCTGTTAACATGTCAATAAGTAACCAGCCAAGCTGCTTCTACACTCCCAATCCCAGGGGGGAGTGCTATATGACAATTACACGAAAGCTAATTGCCACGACTCTGCCTAGACTTCACTTAGAGACCCTCAACAGTTTCAATGCCAAGGGGCATGTCAATTTACCTCACGAACTGGCCTACAGTTCATCTGCCTTTTGCTAAAAAGCCGGAAATATATTAATAAGAATATTTATTACTATTTGTTTTTATATTTAATACTATTTAATTTGCAATTCGTATTAAAAAAACGTGCAAGAGCTAAAAATAATTTCTTAATACACGTATATGCCAAGTAATTTCCGTCATAAGTTTTAGCTATTTTTGTTTTAAATACACGAAATGTTTTTTTGCCTTCTTTCTTTTTAACATTTTGCGCAAAGATTTTGTTGTTTATTTTCACATTAAAATTGGCAGCGATTTTCACACGACGTGTGGGTGTGTGTTTTTTTTTTTTTATATGCAATATTTTGCATATTTTTTTTGTTTTAATTAATGTTGTGTTGGCTTTCTGTATTTTTACCGGTGAATTTCTTTTTCTTTTTTTTTTTCCACTTGCTCTATGTTTTCGTGCTTTGAGAGGCAAGTTGCGAAAAATGTTTTACATAGTATTTTTGTTTTATATGCACATAATAGAAATGTTTATATTTATTTATTATAATTTTTTATTTATATTTATATTACTAACTTTTTTCTATTCTGCTGTTTTTTTAGTAATTTTTTTTTATTCTTTCTTTTTATGTGTTATATTTGACTTGAGCATTTATTATGAATTTTTGGCAAATTTGTTTATTGCATGCGAATTTCTTTTTGAAATTTATTAACGTTTTCCTGCACAGCGTGCAGAGCATGTGACGCCATGTGACAGTTGAATCACTTATAGGTGTTGGCCGTGTGTAATAAAGTTAAAAAATATATATATTGTATAAGTACATATGTGCTTATGTATATAAAAAGCGAATCATCGGTGTATTTGTCATAGGCTTTGGGCCATGGACATTAAGGCTGAGCAGTTTCATTTAATGGCTTTTGCGGCCAGCAGCTGTTCGAGGCGGCATTTATCAGTTTAATTAAGTTTCAAATAAAATTAAATCGTAGCCGTTTAATTAACTTGTGTGAGCTGCTAGGTGTAGCTTTTGGGTATTTCTCTAAATTGCTTATCTCAAGGTGTGTGTTGCCTTAATAAAGTTAATCCACGCAATTAATTAAACTAGCAGAGCAATCATGACGTAATGACTGCTGTAATTTAGATTGTAATGCGCATAGAATACTGCAAAGATAGCCGCCGGCTGCCTAGATAAAAACCTAAGTAGACAGCAACAAAACCCAAGCCAACGTACGCCATTAAGGAAGTATGCGATCTTCAACTCGACAGTTGACTTTAATAAGCGTTTCACATGTTGGTCGCATTACGCAATTTGAAATGGGAAGTGGATCAAGTCATTGGCGTCTGCATTTCATTCTATCGGCAGTAGATTGCTTTTTTATTGCCTGTTATAAATAGGCAATTGACTAGCCGAGATAAACTAAACGCAATTGGACGCGATAATTGCTCAAATAACGCAAACCAAATAGTCATCGACATTATGGCTGAGATGCTTTAAGCATGCTGAGACAGAAATGCAGAACACTCTTTATACATATGCACATACATACATAATGCAACGGTCAGGCTCCGTTAACGCTTAACTACTGTATCCATATGAGGTACGACAAATCTTACTGTATGACAATGAACGTCAAAGCCACAAATGCACGTCAAAGACTTCCCTGTATTAGAATATCATCTGCTTCAATGTTTCGATGTTTTTTATTTTCAAAACATAATTAAACATCTTTCGTCATGGTTTTTTTATGCTACCAAAAATTAATCAAAAAGCTAAAATAAATAAATAAAAAATAAAGCCTTACTGTGTATTGTTGGCAATTAATTTGCTTAACCTTGGCACTGGTTTCTGCTAGCCGATTGCCTACGTCAAATAATTGGTACTTATGCAATTGGCTTTTTGCAATCAAAATAGTCTCGCAACGTATTCACAAACATTTCAGTCATTGAAATTTTTTTATTATATTTTGTATTTTTATTTTTGTATCAAAAAGCTACCACCTACTAACTGATAGCCACAGATTTTAAGAACTCAACTGACATTTTATTGAGTTAACTTTTTCAAATAAGCCAGGGAATCAAAATTAAAACATTATAAACGAAAACCAAAAAATATTTGTAATTAAATTATTATTTGTACAATTTACAAATAACAAATTATACAATTGTCATAAAAATAAAGAACTATTCAATATTCAAGGTTAAGCATTCAAACACACTAAAAAAACAATGAGTACTCATAACGGAACATTATCGGGTTAAAATATTTTGAAAACTATGGTCGGCATTATTTTGCATTTATGCTATTGTGAATTCATTAAGAAAGATCGTTTGTCGCTAACCTTCAAGGCAGCATGATTTGGGCAGCCAATATGCGTATGCAGAAACCTTTAATTGCCACAAATCGCTGAACAAAGTTAAGCATTGACCTTAGCAAACAATGATCAGTAATACTCATATGCTAAACTTCAAACTCCAAAACAAAAAGAAATATTCATTGAAGAAACAAAAAGCAGCAACAAATACCATTCACTTTCAACGTTGAAAGCTGAACAGTGCGCATAGCAGGAAATCAAAAAGCGACAAGTTCACAGAGTTCGAAAACACATACGAAATATTTGAAAATAATATCTAAAAAAAACAAAACAAACTAAATTTTACGAAATCAATGGAGCAAACAAGCTGCAGACAACATTATGCTAATTGCCATGTTAGAGTAAAAAAATTGGGCAGCTCTGGCTGTCGAGCGGAGGGGGAATTGGGAGCAATAAACTGCATGAGTATGCAAGTATTAGCCAAAGATTGACAAGTTCATTAGTTAGGTTAAGCTAAGCAGCACTTAAGTACAGTGAAAACTCATCAGGAAGTTTAACTCTTGGGTAGATATTATTCTTGGAGTGACTATTCTAGAATTAAATAATTTTCGAGGATTTTGTGAAATCCTTTTTAGTGAAATAATATGGATGTCTATTGGAAATTTAAATTTCGCTGTTGAGATTTTTGACCAAAGGTGTTTTTACTGTATTGGATAGATATAGATTTGAAATAGTACATTTTTTTCTTTGCTTTTTTCGCGTTAAACATTTCAATTTGTGGGTATCATTATGCTGCGGAAAAAACAAAATGCAAGCCAATGCGGCCAAGCTGCAGGCAATTAAATATCGATTTAAAATTTTAATTTAAAAAAAAAACCAAAACAAAAAAAGTGTTTTGGATATAAAGTTTTTTTTTTTATTTATATACATATATATATAAATGTATGGTGGCATTTGAAAATTATGCAGCATATGTATTTGCTGAATTGGGTGAAAATTAATGACTTCAGTGAAAGTTGAACAAATATCTAACATTTTGCCGCTCTTGTGTGACGACTCGAGTGTGTGCCGCCTGTAATATACTTCAAGTAACAAACAATTTGAAAAAAAAAAAAGAAAAAAAAAAACCAAATCAAAAAGACAGCAAACAAATAAACAGACAATGCGTGTCAAATGTCTAAAACGCGTTTGCGTTTTGAATTTGGCGGTATTTTGTTTTTATTTTTTTTTTTAAGCTTGTGTTGTTTTTGGACATTTCTTTGGCTTGACTTACAGTTTGTGTTCAAAAGCAATCCAAAAGTTCATTGGCCAAGAGTGTCTGAAAACGAAAGTGATATGCTTAGCTTAGCAGCAGCAAAAAAATTCAACAACTCAATTGCATTGACAGAAACGTATGCAGATACTCACTCGATACTCGTTCGAGTATTACAGAGATTTCAAAACGTAATTCCCTGAATTGTCTGTCGGGAGCCGCCATCAGCCATTAACCATTAGCCATTAGACGCTTGCCAGCAGCACGTACAACAAACAACAAACAACGAACAACGTACAACACAAAAACTTCATGCTGAACTTACAAATGCTCGCTCGCGAAGTGTTGTAAACAAATTGTTCGGGTTTTTTTTGTTTTTTTGCTTTGTTGCTGTCGGTTTTGTTACTTCGATTATTTGTTTGCGTACTTTGATCAACTTGGGCTGCATTTATTATGATTTTGTTCTTGTGCATTTATTGCAGCCAGCACAGTCGGCTCCCAGGCAAAGCAACACGTGCAGTGCATAAATAATGCACACATGCAGTCCCTGTCCGCTGTCCGCTGTTCGAAGTCTGCTGCACGCTGCACTCAGTTGCATGTTTCTATTAGTTTTTCTTCGCTATCTGACCACTGGTAACTGCCATTATTTTAAGTTTATTTTTTTTTTCTCGTTATTATTTTTTTATATTTTTTTGTTTTTCTCATTTTTATATTCTCTAAGCAAAGTTGAAGCGTGCATTGACCTTTGCTACGTGTTATAATGAACTAACTGACGTATGACGTGTAAAAAATAAAAAAAAAATGGAATATAAAAAATGTTTTTTTATGTTATAAAGCGGCACTAATGCATCAGTAACTGACACGCCTCGAAATCGCTGTTTCAACTTAAATTTTCTTCTTTTTGGTATTCTAAGTTAAACAATTGTTGCACGAGTTAATTAATTTAGTGGCCGGTTCTTTCCTATGCCGCAGCTGCGCCATAGCCAAAGCAAAGTCAAGAGAAAAACGAAATTTCGCTACTGACATACATTTTGTTGTTAACCAGTTGTTGATTTGAATAGATTAGCAAAATGTTTTCTATTTTGGTTCCTTTTTCTCTTCTACTTCTGTCTTTTTGCGGTTTTATTTTTTACGATTTTTTTTTCCGTAAATTTCATAATAATCTTGAACATATTTTTATTTTTTATGGTTTTTTGCATTTTTTATTAACTTCTTCCACGGAAATTGACTTATTAACTGGTTCTTTTCAACTTATGATTTTAAATGATGTGTACTTCGTGTATTTTTTTACTTTTTGGGTGATTGTAAGCCTTAAGGTAAATAAAAATTTAAATATAAATTAATCTTTTTATTAGCGAATTACTTGCAGAAATTACAGTTTATATTTTCAAGGCGTTTTTTGTTTACTTTGACACGCCCAGCTAATCAGCACTATAGTAGAAACCGTTTCAGACTTATAAATAGTTATTCTCCAACTTTTATTTCAATCGGATTAACCGTTTGTCTTCAAAAAAAAGTGTATTGTGGTCGTAGGAGCGGTCTTTTTTTCTCTGGATCTTATCACTCTATGCCCATTAAATTTGCTTCATTTGGGTTAAAAAAAGTCAAGAAATTATTTTTCTTGTGTACAAAGGGCGTGTCATCGCTCATTTTTCTATATAATCGTATTCCTCCTGATGATCTTTACTCATATATTAAATTTCAATCGCTTAACTTGACATATAATACGTTTCCAAACATTGAACATAACAGGTATCCTAATTTCAAAAAAAATGATGGCTTATAACTTAATCCAAATCTAAAAATCCAAATAAAAAATAAATGATGAGTTCCTTTATATAAAAATCACGCAAATCTATTTAATGCCTTAGGACAATGTAAGGTACAAACAGACAGACAGATTGACTCATAACAAACATTGATTTATTACCTTTCCATACAATTATGTGCAAAATATTAGATGCACTTTTGTTAATATCTTCAACTGGAAAATAATAATATATAATCGTCTCTCCTTTCTCTTTTAAATTACATTCGTCTTCAAAGTTTTCTTCCATTCTTCATGCTGATATGTAATACATCCATTTCTTTCTTGACTAAATTTCAAATTACAATGTATTTAATTTATATTTATTTTTTTTTAATTTATACACAATTGTGTGAGTAGTTTTTCAACTCAGATATTCTACAATTACCGCATCGTTTATTTAATGACTATTTACCAATTATTTTAATTATTATCATTCAAAATACACAATTTTTCAAACATTTTTAATGGCCATTACCTAAAGAAACAAATTCCGCTTTTTTCGCTACCAAATAGGAAATGCCTGGTTTGGCTGCAGCCAAATTGATTTTATAAATCAGATTAATTAGCTAAGCGTATATTATCCAACATATGGTTGTGTGGCCTTAAAAAAAAAAAAAGAAACCGAGTCAAAACAGAAAAGCAAGTGTGAGTTTGTTAACTTCTTTAACATGTTTGCTTTAAGCTGTGATTCCAACAAAATGCTACATTTATTATGTTTTTTTTTTTTAAGACTGTCTTTGTTTTCTTTTTGCTGGATATTACAAAGGTTAATTGCGAGTATTCTTTATAGATATTTATATTGTTTTCGATTTTCAACATTATTTTTCTACATAAATATTAAACTTCATTTCGTAGAATAAAAATTTGTTTCATTATTCGTCATTGAATTGATTTGATTTAAAATCATTTCTAGCCTATTCTTTTTATTATTTATATTTCAGTTTGGCTCTGTATAATGTATCCCACCATGACCTCCCACAAAAATAAATAAATTTTTTATTTGAATCATCCAGTTGGGATCTTCCGGTTTTTACGCTTCTTTTTGGATGTTGTTCCGTTTAAATCATTTCACTTTTGAGTCGCGTTTTTCTGCATTAAGGGCTTTCTAAAAATGTTTTCTTGGATTTTCACGTCCATTCTGACCACATGCGTATTCTATAATACAATTTGTTGTAGTTCCTTGCTGATTGTGTGTTGCTATATGGTCCGTTTTCCTTTTGGTCATCCTCTTGTCACTTGTTTGCATATGTAACCGAATCGATCCATTGCTATTAAAAAATCAGAACATACTTAACAGAGGTTAGCTATATGCTGTAATTTAACGGTTTATGTTAGCATAACGATGATTGATATGAAATATTCTTACATCTGTAATAATTATTTACCTATGCTGAAATAAAAATTTACCAGTGTTGAATTTAGTTGCTTTGAAAATATATAAAAACAAAAAAATTCTTATCTGCATGTTTACAATTCATCGCTTCCGCTGTCAATAAGCGGTGAATATGAAACCTCAGAAGTTCCATGTAAACACTATCTCACTCAAGAGATTGAACAGAATTCATATCAGTTATTTATTTATAAAATTTCAAGTCTAAATTACATTTAAAAAAAAAATAAACAATAAATATTTTTATTCGGTCGCAAAATCCATTTGATATGAATATTTGTATGTCTTTCTCCTCTTCATATGTACTTAAATTATTTGTTGTTACACATTATTTTTTATTCATTTATTTAAGTGTTTACTTTCTTTTTGGTCTTATGTATTTATTAATAATTTTCTTTTGTGTACATTCATAATTCATCGCAGCTTAAGGAAGTCATTGCTTTAATATGCTTACACATGACAAAAAACCAACGTTCCATAAATTTATTTCCCACGAAAATTTCGCCTGTTAAAGAGGTTCAATGTTATCTACGAGAACATTCTTGTAGATCGTTGTCTTTGCGATTCATTTAAATAAACACAAGTTCATTTTCAAAATGATTTTTTGCTCTTTGTATCATGACATTAAATTAATTTAAATAAAAATAATGATTTTAACGCAAAGTCGTCATTCCCGCGGCTACTTCAAGCAATTCCCTGCGTATGTACGTTTGCCAAAAATGAATTACGTCAATTTCATTCGCTTTGTAGTTGTTTGAAAAAAAATTGTATGCATGTACTATATCAAATTAAAAAAAAGTCAATAAACTTTTATTTTTATGCATTATAGAAAGCTGCGGGTCATTAACTGTGCTGAGTGCCAACTGCACAGCTGCGCATATTATTAATTAGTTTTTGCAATACATTTAAAAGCCGAAATTCAATTAGAAATTATCTAAAAGCAAAAACACATATCAGAAAGCATACCAAATCAAATGTACAGATTCTTGGCAAATGCCGAACGTCGGATGGCTTTGTAGCAGCAACAAAATATTTGCCAAAATGCACAGTGACCCATATAAGTGCATGCACGCACGCAGTAGAATACACAAACACTCACACACGCACATACACATACACAGCGAGCTATGCACAGCAGCCAAAAACACCGTATGTGAGATATCAGCGTACGCATATTTTTAGCTGCTCAACACACCACTCACCCACTTAGCACAGTGGGCACAAATAACTTCCGCATTGACGCCGTACGCGCCGTTTTGCGTGACCGTGTTGCGTTGCGTTGCATAGCAGTTTCTTTAAAATAAAACAAACCAAAACAATAACAAAAAAAAAAGAAAAAATGTTTAAAAAGTCTGAAATATTTGTGGCATATTATCATAAAAGCTGCAAGTAATTAAATTATTGCTTTTAGCACTGACGACCTCGACTTGTGATCGATTAGCAGCGCTACGTGCTTTCTTTTACATGTCGGCGATGCGAAAGAAATATAGGCAGTCATAAAAAATGCCAAAGTCACAAATTAGCTCCAAAAAAAAAAAAAGAAATATTTCTGTAAAAAAAGCCGAAATAAATAAATCGTAAATAAATAAAATTTGGCATTCGTAGATAGACGCAGTCAACTCCGTCGCTCGTCGCGCATGCAAAGGGACAAATGCACAGTCAACTTGAATTTTGTTTATTATTTTCATTAATATTATACAAGACTGTGGCTATATATAGCATATAGTATATATGTGAGTGTTATGCTTATTTTTAGTTAGTTACTTGCCTGCCACTGCGTTTGGCATTAATGGGCACGTTAATTGGGCGTCAAAATACACATTCACGAAGGTGACAAGTTGCGCTGCACAGCATTTGGCTTGTAAAAATGTGAAGCACACGAATTTCTTTGTGCCAACGCTTCTTCGATTATTAAAAGTGTCTTCACAAGTGATTTACTCAAATTTGCTTCTTCGCGCTTGAGTGTGCTGTGTGCGTGTATCTGTGTGTGTGTGTGTGTGTATGGGAATTTTTAGCTTGGAATGCGTGTGAGTTTTGTTGTCTGCATACTGAAATGGTTATATGATACTTTTTGTTTCTTTTCATTGCTTTAATGCTAGCAATTGTAAATTTTTGCTAATTATTTTCCGGTTGAGTTTTATTCGCTTAATTATGTTATTTCAAGTTAATTTGCTTTCAGGGTGTCATTTGTTTTTTAAATGCACTTTAAAATAAAATCTGCTTCTGATCTTTTGAAAATGAGCTGCGTTCGCATTTCCCTATATCAGATTGCAGTAGTCAGATTTTAAGTACTTGAGCTATTCAAGAAATCTAGCATGCAGTGGAGGGAAGTGTACCACTGCTCTCTTTGTTTTATCAATTTGGAACTAAAAATCGAGAAATATACCTTTAAGCTATAGACAACAATTTTACGCTATAGACTTATTAACCGGAACACACGGGTAAAAAATCATGCCAAAATCATTACGAATAGTACATATAGTAATGCCGCAGTATTGCTCCAAATTTTACACAACAATCGTGTTAAATGTAAGTCGTGTGAAAGAAAAAAAATTGCTAACTTATTTGAGTTAAACGAAATCGTGTAAAATAAGTTCGTGACAATTATTGCTAATCTAGATGAACATTTTTTGTCTGTTTTATTTTTCTAAATTGTAAGCTAAATACACACTAGGTTGCCCTTAGAGTATTATCAGGAAACATGTCACTAATCGTCTTCGTCGAGTTGCTTTTTTCATGACATGTTCTGAATAAGTGTTTGGAGAACTGTTCTAACATTCATAATCCATAAAAACTCTTACCGTTTGCCATGTCCAAATCGGAAACATGAGGGCTTTGCTGCCAATCATGCTGCTGCGGAGATTTCAAGAACCATGTTTATGAAAATAGAAGTGTTTAAAAATATTTTGGCTTCTCAACGGTGTTATGCTGTAGACACCATCAGATTAGTCATCAGTTCAAGTGAAATGGCTTTAAAGAGATTTTTATTTGACCTTGTTTGAGAGTATTTTGGCACTTTTCCGAGTTTTCAGATCGACATTATAATTGATTGAGAGCTTTTAAAGCATGGAAAGCCGACAATTACTTTCATATTGGCAAAATCACTTATGATTGTAGTCAATGTATTTTTTATTATGTGACTGCGAATCCAAATGTCCAAATGTTAATTGAAAAATGTATTTTTTATGCAAATTGCATATTAATAATAGTAAAATATTTCAAACAATCTGCACTTGAACTTGCATTGTCTTGATCAGTTTCGGTAGCTGTCATTATATCGTTGAATTAAAATAATTGAGCCAGACGACCTTCTGCAATCAAATTACGTAGCTATAATGTACAGGAATTAATTTTGCAATAACTGCTGTGTCATTAGCAAATGATGAGAGTCATTTAATGTTGGAAAACAAAAGCAAAAAAAAAGAAAAAAAATCATTGCATATGTTTCAGTTTCATTTTCAATTACCATTTGCCCATAACGCGAATAGTAAATTTTGCAACTGTTGACATGCAGTTATAGCACCAGGATATAAAAGATATTGACAACAAGGCTGCAAAATCTTATAATGTGAAGATTCAATTTGGGTATGTCCATGCCATTTGAGTATTTATTTATTCCATAATATCCACAGAGCTTAGTTTGCGAGTGAAATGCTTTCTAAGTTCATTGACTCGCATACAAAACTAAAACAAAGAAACTAATATATGAAAATAAAATTAAAAGAAAATTTAAATTAGCACAGCAATGAAAAACAAAAACAATGCGTAAATAATGAATTGGCAAACGAAAAAAATGAAATCAAAAAAAAATAAATCGAAAAGAAAACGACGTGATTTTTTCATTTTCACTCAAAATCAACGCAATGTGTCCACAATTTGCAATCTGCCGTCTGTAGTCGCCTTAGTCACATTCTACTCTCACTTGCTGTCATCTGCCAAGTGTTTAGCGCTCCACGCACATCCAACTGACGCGTAATTTGCCATCATGAGATCTACTCAGTTTCATATTAAAGTCAAACAAAATTTCACACGCAACACGCACATTTAACCCACAGCTGGCCCCCAATTATTTTCTTATTATTCCATGTGCGCAGCGCGATCCGATCGATGTGCGCTCTTTTTCCCACACTTTTGCCACGCGCAGCACTCTTTGACAGCTTCACGAGTCGCGTTCTCTTCATCGCCGCTGTGCACTGGCGATTTCTTCTTCTTGCTTTTTATTATTATTTTTCGCGCTCGTTTGGCTTTTTGAATGCCCGGCAATTTTCGAGATTGTTAGTCGCACGCGAAACGCGCACGGAGCCTTATCGAAAAGTAGTTCCGGCAAGCAGCTGACTTTATTTTGCCGTATAAAATAATTTTCTCCGTGTCGTGTCGTGCCGTGTCGTGCGTTTGCGTGACTTTTCGGCTTAACACGTCGCCAAGACAATTTATTACACATACGCGCGCATTAATTTAATTATTATTTCAATTAAATTTTATATGCGTTTACTTTTTCAAAAATAATTTTGGTTTTCGATTTAATTCTTGAATTTCAAAATTTCTTTTTTTTATTTTGGCTTTTAGTTTCCTTTTTTATTTCATTCAGCACACTTGCCAATGGATTTTCAATTCGTTGCTTCTTGTGTGCTACAGATTTATTATTAAATGGAAATTTTGTGTGTTTTCGCGGAACAACTTTTGGGTAACTTTGTCAGTCGGGTCTGCGTCTCTGAGTTTTGCCTAAACGCGTAGTGTGTCTACGCGTGTGTATGTGAGTGTGTGTGTGTGTGTGCATGCGTTTTGTCATTGTTTATTGTTGGTGTTGCGTTTGTATTATGGTCTTTGGTGTTGTTGTTGTTGTTGTTTATGATGCTATAGTTGGGCTTATTTTTAGCTATGCAAAATTTTGAATTATTTCGCTATTGAAATCTGATTTTCATTTTCAGTTTCATTTGAATTGAAGTCAGCACCACCTTTTCCTGTATGAAGCGTATTTGGTCTTACGCAAAATTCAAATGCTACCATTTGCAAACACTGCGTATGAGTGATTTGTGATTTTTTAGTTTTCTTTCTTTGTTTTTTTTTTTTTTTTTTATTATTATTTTTCCCTCGTATCTTTGTGTTTCTGGGTTGGCAAATTGCCCACGATTACGCAGCTGCTCTGTTTTTAGTTCACTTTATACTTAAAAATCTCTCGGTTTTGTTTTTTTGCGTAAATTTTTTTTTTATTTTGGGCTTATTTCATAGTCAACGACAAGGCTATAAATTTTTCGAAAGATTTTTGTAATTTACATAAATTGTGCGTGTTTTTCATTTTTAAAGAAAAATGTTCTTTGTATATAATGTTACAGATTTTAAGGGCTTGTATTGCTGTGTTTGTTAAAATACGCTTAATTGCTGCTATGTGGGTCTTTTAGAACATATACTAAAATGATTTATATAAATTACTGCATTATAAATTTGTTGTAACTAGTCAAAAAATAAAATTTGTTTTAATATTCATTAAGTTAAATAGATTTATAGATTGGCCAGCTGTTACAGCAAAATCAAATTTGATGTATTAAATCAAACTTACCGGCTGCCAGCACGGCAGTGCTTCTCAAACTGTGCGCAGAAATTCCTAAACCTACAACTTTAGTTATTTCATATTTCTTATCTTCATATAAATATGTGCTTAGGTAAATAAGCAGGCAATAAATTTCGGCAAGCCTCTAATAAATAATTAAGTAATAGATAATTCACATGTGGATGCTATGCAATTATTTTGCACCATTATGATTTCCATAAAAAATTAGCGCATGTGACTTTGTTGCACATCGTGTAGACTTAGGCTTGATTAACGACACAAACAATAACTAAATTCTGTTAAAATGTTCAATTGCGATCTTGTTGCATTTTATTGTTAAGAACTCATAAATTAGAACTTCATACGATTCTTTTCCAAGTTCTAGTAATGGTATAGACTAATAAAGAATTAATATTTATTTGTTTTTGCAAGTTTACACAAATCTCGGGACAAAAAAGAATTACTGGGTATTTAAAAATAAACTCATAACTTCAACGGCGTCGCGTCTACGCGAACATGAGCCCAACAGAGTTTCATATTATTAAACTCATATCTTATCTCGGCAATACTTGTTGAGAACGATGGTAGACATGCCTTGCATTGCATTGCCACACACAGCAATACTCATTCAGCATATTTGTTTATAATAATCAAGTGTTCAGCTTTATTTAAAAAAAAAAAAGAAAAACAAATGAGCAAAATGAAAAATAAAACCAATTTCATTCCCCTGCCATAACATAAACAACACACAAATCGTGGTATTACTTATTGACCATTGATGAATGCCACACATCATCATTGAAGCATATCTGCGCATACTTTAGATACGCAATCCAAGCAAACTTACATAAAAGACTTATGAAAAGTTAATTTTTTGGACTGCGTTTATAAGGCATGCCAAGTGCTGCTCTTCAAGCATAAGTTAAAAATATATTAATTCAGCATAAGTGGCTGCTTTTTTTTTTTTTTTTTTCTGGCATTAGCATGTTTAATTTTGTTTTCATTTTGACAGATAGCCTAGATAAGATTCACGCTGCTAATAAGACATTTCCGACGATAAACACGCGGTACTTGATGGAAGTACATTCAATGCTAATTTTCTATGCAAATCTAAATTCACACACGAGAGACAAATTTATGCGGCTTACATTTGGAGCAGCCTTGATACGTTCAGACTTCCGATGTACTGTTTTTGCAGTTTTGGTTTTTGCTCTTTCTTATTGCTAGCAAGAAAATGTTTATCTTTATTTGACAAGAGACATAAACGATAACAACAACAATAGCGACAACGATTTTCGCAAATAAAATGTTTGCACAATTTATCAGATGAGGCAAAACTATTTAAGCTATAAAGATAAACGTATAAAGGCAGACCCTAAGCAGAAAATAAAAAATAAAAATAAACAATAATAAAAATCAAAGACAGCAAACTAATAAAATACTGCGCCCTCACAAACACACACACACACACATACACCACTACAGCATTAAAATTAGAAAAAAAAAAAAAAACAGCTTAAATGTATATGAAATTTTTATTTACTTATGGTTTCCTTCAATCTTTTACAGACTGTCCAAACAACTTGGCGGCCACAGCTGCCCTTACCCAAAGAGTCACAGCTAACCGATGTGCCGTGTAAAAACGACGACGGCCAACAGCAAAAAAACACAGCCAACAGCAACTGCAGCAGCAGCAGCAGCAACCCTTTACCCATTAGCAATAACGACATTAACGAAATCCTCCCGGAGGACATGGAGCGTTTACGCAAAGATAACAATAACTCGGCACTTAGCGGCGGCACACAAAATCTCACAGGCAAACAGAAATGGTCCTTTGGCCGGCTCTTTCGCAAGAAGAAAGAAGTCGGGACGGAGTCATCGAGTGAGGAGGATCGCAAAGCTGGCTTCGTGCCAGCGCAGAAGTATGCACGCAATGGCAATGGCAATAGCAACGGCAACACTGTGAACATGGCAAAGCCCAAAGCCAAACACAAATCGAATCGTGGCGGCCAAAGCAATGCCATGCCACACCAGCAACAACAGCAGCAGCAGCCATTTCAACAAGCGAAAGCCAACAGCCAACACATCGACAATGAGTTCTTTCTGCCTGTGGAAACGATTAGTCCAACGGAGCCATTCTACCAAAATCAACAACAGCAACAGCAGCCGCCATACTTGCAGGCAGCACTCGCACAGCAGCAACAACTGCAGCACAACAGTCGCTCCAGCAACTCGCTGGATCGGCGTGCCATGGCCGTGGCGCAGCAAGCACGTGGCGCAGGCAATATGGCTGGCAATGCACACAAGAGTCGCTCGGCCCAACGTCTGCCACTTGCCATGGGAGTTGGCCGGCATAGCTCCAGCGAGGAGGAGGAGCAGGAGATTATCTCGCTGAACTCATCCACGTTCTCGAAGTATCGCAGCGATGAGAGCATACACAGCGGCGGTCAGGCGCTGCAGCCGGGCCAGAGTCGACGCAGTCGTGCTGCGCGCAATGAGCGCTACTATAAGCGTTTGTCGCGTGACGGCGAGCCGAGTCACGGCCAAGTGCCGGTCATGTATGCACATGCGCCCACACAGCGCTGGAAGACGCAACCCGTGCCGCTGTCGATCTATCAGGCACCGCAGAGACCGGCCATGCCGCTGCAGCAAGAAACGCCACGTCTGCGCAATACGAGCAGCCTGCAGAACATGACACCGTACGTGCAATGGAATCAGATGCAGCACCAACTGCAGCAGCAGCAGCAGCATCAGCAGCAACCACAACATCAGCAGCCGCAGCTAAATGTCAGCAAGGGTGGCCTACAGAATACCGTAAGCGATGCCAAGCGCAGCATCAGCTATGACTCGCACATACATCTGCAGAACGCCAATGGCCGGATGCTGACGAAGCCGTTGCCGCCACCGCCGCCGCCGCGCGATCCATTGCGTCGTGTCAATGTGAGTGCGCAGTCCCTGCAGAATGCCAGCTCGGGTGACTTGAGGCCCGTCTCATATGCCTTCGATCAGTGCGGCGTGCCGGTGCTGCCGTCCACGACACCGCCGAGCAGCACAAGCGCACAGGCCATGCACGGCATGGGCGGTCGCTGTGTCTCGGATGATCGCATTTGGCAGCCACAGGTGCCGCACTATCAGTCGGTGCATTCGTTGAATTTACAGCCGCAGGCAACGCCAAGCACGCGCAGGTACATCTCACGCGCCGAACGGGATGCGAATCCCGCTAAGAAGTCCTTGCCCAATGGCATCGACTTTCGTTATATCGCCGATGCTATGCCGCGTTCGCGTAAACCGATACACATGCTGGAGCCGGCTGGACCCGATCCGTTGGATGCACCGGCTTCCAGTGGCATATTGCGCACGTCTAAGAGCGGCTTGCCCACAATGGCAGCAGCAGCTCCGTCAGCCTCCGAGTTCTGGCAGCGTCTGGATGAGGGCACACAGCGCACGACCTCACGTGGACGTGACAGTACACGCGCTGAGCCCATACCTAAGCCACGTTCGATATCGTCTTCCAGAGTGGGCGAGCTGCGCAGCTATCCCATACCGATGTATTCGGAGGTGCAGAAGCCCAAGAACCGTGCACAGCCGCCGCAGCCAACGTTGGGCGTAGACACTGTGGACAATGTCATCTGCGGCAGTTTGCATATCAAGCCGGGAGCCAATAACGGCGACAATTATGTGGAAATGCGCCATAAGGACCTAAATAAATCGCAATCGATGCCACATCAATATCAGCGCAGCTCTGGCGGCACGCCGACCACACCCAATAAATACGATGAGTATGTCGCCGAAAAGCGTGAGCAACATGCGCAAGCGCCAATCTTCCCGAGCAGCTTACCGAGCAGTTCACTTATGCCACCGCAGCGTAAGGCAAGCGAACCGCAGATTTACTTCCCACGCAAGAAACCCGCCAATTTGGAGGAGGCAATCAACGAACTGGAGGCCATTTATAAGTCATTAGGGCTGACCGAGCCACCCGAAAAACGGGAGCGCGTGCCGACGCCCAGCGATTTCGAAAGGTTCGCCTTGGCACATGCAGATGAGTATGACGACGATGACTCGCCAACGGGTGAACCGGACCCAGTCCGCGATGATGTGGCCTATCGTAATCTGCAGTTGGCTAATTTGCAGCATAGGACCAGTGAGAAGCAGCCGCCGTTTGGCATACCCATTGGACCTATTGTGCCTGCGCCGCAAAGCGATTATTTGCATGTGATGCCGGAAAAGGTTAAGAAGAAGACTACGGGCTCACCCGACATTGTCAAGGATGACTTGGCCGTGCGCGCATTGCGCAAAGATCCGCCGGGTCCGAAGCCACAGTTTAGCTATCCTGTGGGTGCGCTGCAACACAAGAAAAATCGAGCAACACGCACACAATCGGCGAACATATACAATTTGATACATCGCGATGCCGCCAAGCCTTCCGGTGGCGATTTGTACTCATACATGGAGCTAACGCGTAGCATTGATCGTGCGGGCAGCATGTCCGATATACACAAAGGCGAACCAATCACCGATATACCAGCGACACTGGATCTATTGCGAAAACTCAATGCAGAAGATAATGAGGAACAACAATTGCAGCATCAGAACAAAAACAATCTTGCGAAAAAACCACATATACCCTTTAGACATCCCAGTCAGGGTGGTGCCATTTGCCAACTGCCGGAACGTTTGACCAGCAACGCTGTAGCTGAGGTGCACAAGACACCCGTGCCACTGCCGCGCAAGAGTCTGACGCCAGAGCCACACTTACTTGGCAATCATCAGATGGAGGATGCCTTGAATAGGATTGCGCAAGAGGCGCAAGAGAGCAGCATTAAATTGAGCAAAGAATTGCAGGAGCTGCGCAAGGAAGCACTGATCACCGCTGCACGGCCCAAGCTTAATCCAGAAGAAGAGAAATTGGAGCTGGACTTACAAGAGATTGAAGCCGTTTCCGAAGCAGCGAAGCGATGCGGCAAAATGTTGCTCGATACATTGCCAGATGCGCATGAGGATGTGACGGAGACAACACCAAAGCAGCCACGTAAATTGCACAAAGAAGGCAAACTGATCAAGGCGATCGATCAGGTCTCGGAGGCAGCGAATGCCGTGTGTGAAAAAATACTGAAGGATATTGTTACCACCGAACCGCCAACAGGAGCACAGGAGCCTGCCAAACCGCAGAAGGCAAGTCAAAAGGTCACAGCAACGCCAATAGCCGACAAAGAGGAGCCACCACTTGTGACACCGCAACTGTTGAAAAAAATAGATCCCATACATTCGGATAATATTGAGAAAATAGCGAAACGTTGCATGCGCCAGCTCAGCGAACTGGCGGAGGCGGAGAGTGCGGACTACGATAATCTGGCGCAAACGACAACGGAGCAAACGCCAACCGCTGTTGCCTGTAATATGCCAGACACTAAGAATGCCAGCGATGCGGCGCCTAAAGCTCATGCGAATCTAATTTCTACCATTGCAGAGGTGCATCGCCAGCCGCAGCCGCAGCTGCCGCACAGTAGCAAACGGCAAACGCTTGACGAGATCGATAAGATCATGCAGGAGTGCGAAGCCCAGGCACGTAGCACCAAACCGCCATCGGATGTGTCGAGCGCCACACCAGATGAGCAACGCACTACGGCACCGAGCATGACAAGCAGCAGTGGCAGCGCCAGTAATCCGGCAGCTAATGTCAATGCCAGTACGACTGCGTCGTCGTTCTCCTCGTCCAGCGATTGTCTAGCCAAGTCCTCCAGCCCAACGAATGCCAGTCGCCGACAATCGTCGAGCATAACCTCATTCAATCCTTACTCATCGAGTGATTATATCAAGTCACCAAGTAGTGAATATCACACACTCAGCACCGATCCAATAAAAACCTTTAGCACCACTTCGTACGATGTACAATCGACGAAGAGTAACTCACAGCATAATACATCTGGCAGCACGGCGCACACCACTGCTAATAGCACGTTCAGTTACACGCCGTCGCCCTCGCCGCCGCTAAATCTAACGCCCGTGAGTGCTAGACGTAGCAACACGGCCGAACGCGCACGCTCTTCGTCGCCATCGCAGTACAACTCCTCGGAGGAGTTGGCCATGATCTTCGGCATCGAAGAGAAACCCAAGCAACGACACAAAATACAGCAACAGCAACAACAACAACAACAGATTACAGGTAAAGATGCAAGCGCTGGAAGAAATTTTCATGATGCTCTGCCATTGTCATCATCAAAAACAAACACCAAAACCATATCCAAAACCACTACCACCATCGCAAACACCAAAACGAACGCAACCAGCATAAGTGCTGCTGTCAATACTAATCCCAATGCTGCTACTGCATCCGCATCCGCTGCTATCTCCTCGACTAGCTGTGCTCTTGCTTTGAATGCGCCTGCGCAATCGTTGCCCGCCACTACTAATTCAACGTTTTGTGTTGATGTTATTGACGAGTTTAATATTAATGTTGATCTTGATGTTGATGTTGATGTTGATGTCACTACCACAGCCACTAGTTCTCCCACTAATGCCAGTACCGCTAGTAGTTGTAGTAGTCATAGTCTTAAGTTAGCGACCATACCGGAACTGCAGAGCGAAACCGAAGCCGAAGAAGAGTTAAAACTCTCCCCGAACTTCAATAAGATATATGCGAGTAAAATCAATATTACTGTTGATAAAACCATGGAGGAGGAAGATGTTATGGTAGAAGCATTAGCTGCGCATGCGCCAATAACGCAATTTGATTCGTTAAGTTCACTCGAGGAGACTTCGTCCAATCCGGATTCAGGTAATGTGAGTCTAGCCGATTTTCCACTAGTGGCACATGCGAACGCCTCACTCGAACTGCAGACCACGTACAATAGTCGTTACGAGGTTAGAGAACGCTATGTAAATCAAATCTCAATTAATGCCAGGCACGCGTTGACTTCAGCGTCACCAGTGGCAAGTAGTGAAGACGAATTTCCACGCTTGCCTACGGAGGAAGAGCTCTTAGAGAGCTTGCGTGAAGAGCATTTGAGAGCTGAGGAGGACAAGATTGCTAAGGCATTAACTGAAGATTTAGAAGCTTGCAATGAGCAAATGACAAGTCTTGAAGAGTTGAAGGATGTAGAGTTACGAAAGAGTTTAAGTATAGAAAGCGTAACTAATGCTGCTGCAGCAGGCAATGCTAAAAGGGGTTCAAAGCAAGAAGTTGCAAGAGCAGAGAGTAAGGGGGTAACAGATGAAGGCATATATTCAGCAGAAGAGATAGTAGAGCGATTGCATGAAAAGCACTCAGCTGAAGAAACTACAAAGACAGAGGGTTGTAAATCGATTGATAAGGGGCAGGAGTGTTGTGTAGAGAAGGACACAGACTTGAGCGTAGTTGCAGACTCTAAACTTGAAGAGCTAGTGAGGGAGCATACAGAAATGAGTGCTGCGGAGAGAGACGCAAATATTGAGCGAGTTCTGCAAGAAGTGCTTGAAGCGCCTGTGTCCGGTAACGAGCAAATTGAGTATGCCGAGTACGATCCTAACGATTCACATTTGCTGTTGTTGCCCATGCGCAGTCAGGGCATCGTTTATGAGACGCCGCAGCTGAATTTGAATATATCAGAATTGAAGTTGAACTTTGACAACGCTGAGGATGAGGATGCACTAATCGATTTGACAATCGAAGAACTCTACAAGACAGCACAAGAAGACGATGAAACGCCATTACTAAGTACACCACAAGCAAAAGCTACAGCACCAAAATCTACGCAAGGCGCCCAAAGGGACTCAGCCGCGTTGCCACTCAATCGAACGCCGGATGATGATGATGAACAAGCCAGCACCAGTGGCAAGTCTCTGTCCGTGTTCGGCGAGTTGCGTGAAACGGAAGTTGCGGCGGTCGGGGCGGCGGCAACGCAGAACTTGACAACACTCGAGCACGTAGTCATGGCCTGCACAGTGGGCCTGATAACACCGAATGATCTGCTTACATTGTTTCTTGTTGTGATCGGTGTGATCGTCATTATTGCAATTGCACTCTCTTAAATGGGAGTAAGCACTCGTGTTGTTGTCGTTGTTGTTATTATTGCAATTGCTACGTTAAGTTTGAAAGTGCACTTATGAGTATTTAACGAAACTTTAAAAAATAATAAACAATATTTAAAACGTCCTTCTTTTTTTAACATTAAGTTTTTTTAGTACCAAAAGTATTTTACTTGATTAACATTTAAGTAAATATTTTATTTTTCTTTTTAAATTTAATTATTACCAAGATAATCATGTGCAATTATTTTACGTTTCTCACTAAACAAAAAAGAAGTAATTTTTTTTTTTTAAATCAATCCACAATAACATTTAACAACAAAACTCATTTGTTTGATTCTTTGTTTAATATAATATTTTTTAATAATTAATAATTTTTTTTATTTAGACTGCAACTTGTGCCAATGATTTTTTTACTTAATTAATTTTATAAACTAATTTAATTATCATTTGTATTTTAGTTTTTAAGGCATATTTGCGTAAATGACAAAACTATACACAACAAACCCACAAAGCAAGCAAAATTTATTTAAAACCGACAAAAAATAAGAAAACATTTAATTAAACATAATATACTTGAAAACCCTTTTTTTTATATATTTTCAGCTCAAAATGTAATTTAAGCATTTTCTTATTTGCTCACAGTATAACAAAAAAAAAAAGAAAAAGAAAAGAGAAACATTTAATGCGAAATTTTTATATACAAAACAAAAACCATTTTGTAGTTATTTTTAATGTTAATGTTTTATCATTTAATTATTGCGTATTATACATAAAAAAAAAAACAATAATAAAATGTTTGTGAAAACGATTCATTTATGTTTTTATTCGTTGAACTCTTTTCGTATATATAATAAATAAACAAATAAACATGCCTCTTCCTGCAGCTTATGTATTTGCGTGCCTTAACATTGCCTTTTTGCGTCCCTAATGCTCATAATCTAATTTTAGGCTAATAAAAAAGTAATACTTAAAATAAAACTGCGTTTATATTTGAAAGTAACTTAAGTTGTTGTTGCATTGCTGCCTTATATCATAATATGTTATAAACTTTTATATATAAATCTATTAAAATATTTACCAGTCAACCAACGGTTGCGATTATTCGCGAGATTTACGCAGCCCTATTTCTATGATACGCAAAATATAGTCGGACGAGCTGAGAGCTTGGCACTACTTTTATGTCAAGTTGACAAATTGTTGACAAGTGTGAAGTGGTACACACTCAACAAAACATAAATATAAATAAAAATATATTACTTCATTATACATTATTAACATACATACATATTGTCACCAAAGAAATATAATAGAAATATGATTTAAGAATAAACTATAAAAAATATATGAAATCGGTAATAGTTTTTCAGCGAAAAAGTTTGAATAGATCCTACAAAAACTACACAGCAAGCAGCTTTTGTTGGCTTATAAAGTCAACGTAGCTCACAGCTGCGTAACACAAGCAGGATGGTCATGTGCTTGCGCAGTTAAACATAATTAATCACCACACACGCACGACCAACTCAGCACAGCGCACACATGACATTCAGTGGTCATGGCTTACAAAAAAAATTTTAAACGCCATGGTTAGTAGATTATGATATTCGATATACACGATTTACGTTTAATTGATCTACGTACGAGACACTTAGCTGTTGCGATGAGATTGAGGCTTCAATAAAACGTTGCACAATCAACAAGAACTGAATCCACACAAGAGAGTCCACAATAAGAGAATTTGCAATGTTAGAGACTATAAAGAATAAAGAATGCGCTTCTGAGTATCAAACATTTTTGTAAGCCAACTTGATAAAGGGCAACAAAGGCGATTATACGGTTGTAATTGAGAGTTGAAAGACACTTTACCAGTGACGAGAGAAATTACATTTACTCTTGCTAATTTGCAGAGAATATACGTGCATATATATTCTTTTTATTCTGTGATTTAATGTTTCTTAGGGCAGAAACTAAACTAAACACTGCATGATCATCTTTTTTAATGCACGATCGTTTAATGTTAAATTTTTAACTTATAACTCTGCATATCATTGATGCTTTTTCTGAAATCGAATGTAATTCTTCAATTTAGCGAAATAAGGTAGGATCTGTCATTTATGTATATTACTTGATGTATCACTATATTTCATTTTAATTTTAATTCAATATGTCTCCTTCTTTGAGCTATTTTAATTTTTGTTAGTAAGTTTATAAAGCTGCACTTGACCATTGTCGGATACATCTGATTTCGTATAACGTCTAATTTGGTAGTCTGCTTCTATAAGGTCTCAAAAGCAAACATTTCAGAAATTTTACATTAAGAAAACTAGATGGAGAAAAGTTATGCTTAATATGAACATTTACTACTGTATTCGACTTTTGGATTGATAAGTGTGAAACATAATGTAAAGTGAAACACTTTTTTAATCTAATCTATAAGAAGTACCAAGATTGGTCGGAAGGTGATTTCAATATACAACATTTTTTTTATTTAATTTATGCATCATTTCAAGCGTAAAATACAAAATGATATGGGTGACATGAACATGCATTGAAGAATCATAACATTAAAATTACATCACAAAGCAACGAAATAAAGAAAAACAGAAAATTTCAAATTACAAAAAAAGATGGTCATAGAAAGCTAAAAGGCGAACCGCAATTATTTACGTGGAAAAGGAAGAATAACTGAAAGAGATTCAGGCAATGTCTGATGGCGCCTAGTTCTAAAATTTAACAGTGACCATTTTTCAGCTCTTTCGAATCCTCTGCAGTCTCTTTGTTCTTTTATATTTGTATGCAAAGCCTCTTCGCTGCTGCAATGTGCTAAGCTAAGACAGGCTTAATCCAAGCACGTAGACTCATCCCAGCCTTGTGGGCTTATATTCCGTGAAATTTGAAGAACTTTTTCCGCCAGCTTAAGCACAAGATGTCACTCTGATAACCATGCAAAACTTGCCCGCTGACACCCAAAATGTAAAAAATAAAGATCCGCAATGTTTTCTCTGTCGACAATCATATGCTACACCAAATCTGTCCAAAGGGTTCAACGTTTGTGCAAGTTGCTCCTTGCATGCTTATCAGCGGAGTTCATTGCGCCTTGGTACCTGTCGCCTATTTGTTTATCTTTTAGATATATAGTACATATGTACATACATGCAAACACATGCCCATACCTTATTTTGGCGCCCCTATTTGCTTACTTACTTGCCAGTGGAAATGTTAACCTTTGTCAAGCGTGAAACAAACCTAGCTACGTGATAGCATTTCTTGCACACACACTCACTCACACATAGACAACATAAAAGACGTATTCAATAACAACAGTAACAACAACACAAAGAACAACAGCAATCACAACAACAGAGACAAGAGAAATATATTATGGTAGTCCTTTTGTGCATGTACAAGCGAATACTTTATAATCAAAAGCCACTTAACCTAATTTCCTGCGATTTTTCTTACTTTTTTTCTCTCGTTACCCCTAGCAAGCATGCCAGGCACGTAGGCGTATGAGCAATTTTTCGCTTTTCTCACCGTGTGGGCTGCGTTGCCGCCTTAACTCAATTACGACACCTTTGACTTGTTACAAATTTTTAATTAGTTCGCTTTACTTGGTTTCGGTTTCGGTTTATTTGCCAAGTTTTTTCCCAACAACAATTTTATCATGTTAATCGCGAATCCGGAATCGGTTTGTAGCAAGAGCAGGAGGCATAACTATACACAAAGGTTAGATGCGGGCGTAGGCATAACTTCCGTAGAGGTGTAGACGTTTCTAACAGAAATTAAGAAGTGCCGCGTGTTGGCTTTATAAAAAATTCGTGGGACCTAACATTTCTCTCCTACTTTCACAATATCTGGTATGGATATATTGCATACTTTGATAGATTTTTTAATTAATTTAAAAATAAATTAGGTTTGGAAAACCTAGGAAGAGGAAAAGGTGCTCAAAAGGATAAAACTTAAATGTGTTTCAAAATATGGTAAATGCTGGGCCGAAACGACAAGTGGCTTTAGAAACTTTCTTCAAACCTACTTTATAAATCGTACGCTGCATGTATCGCCTAGAGCATCATAAGCTTGGTTGAGGTCGTTATTTTTCACACACATGTACAAACTAATACAGTCTACATCATAAATCTGCTGAAAATCAAATTACAAAATTGTTTAAGTCTATCTTTTTGCTGTGCAGATACTACATAAACAATGTCATCTCATACCAGACCATAAAGATAAGGATTTAGATCCTCACTGAAAAAGCCGCTGCTAATAAAAATTTTAAGCTTTCATATAGAGAATGATTGATTTTTCAGAGTATTCTTTTGGTTCTTAACAGTTTCACTAAAATATTTCTGATATCAAAGTGC
The DNA here is from genome assembly GCA_037044495.1 of Stegana nigrithorax. Taxonomy (NCBI): domain Eukaryota; kingdom Metazoa; phylum Arthropoda; class Insecta; order Diptera; family Drosophilidae; genus Stegana; species Stegana nigrithorax. Next base: position 773,306 of record JBAMBQ010004614.1, on the reverse strand, counting down.
CTTTTATGGGGTCACCCTGTACGTTTAGGTCATATTTTACGGGTATACTTTTGTTATGATGAGGATTGTGCGAGCGTCAAATATGCTTTCAAACGGTCAAGCATTTGCAACTGTTGTTGTTTTTGTTGTTGTTCCTATATTATACAAGCCATAGAAGCCTAAAAAGGAACTTAATTGAGTTTGTACAATTTTTTTAAGCTTTTTATTTGTTTGGTTTCGTGTGGGGTGTTCTCAAAAGGGCTAGCGGAGCAGTTACAGACCTTTGCTAGCTACGGCGCAAGTACAAACAAAGCCAAGCGAAAAAATCCTTTTAAGGCGAAATGCAAATACAATAAAAGAACTCAAACAGAGAGCTGTGACATAGCGACTGAAAGAGAGAGAGAGAGAGAGAGAGAGAGAGAGAGAAAGAGAGCGGGCGCCAAGCGAAAGCCAAACATTCGAAAATGCGGCGTTGCCAGCTGCAAGTCTACTTTCAAAGGCGCACAATTGGCTGCATATCACGTAATTTCACTTTAAGGACCTCACACTGCGTATTGTTGCTTTTACATTGTTTTGTTATTTGTTCTTTGCTTTATTAGTTTTGTTTTCTTTTTTCGCATGTTTTTGTTTTGTTTGATTGTTTACGCAGACATAAAAGCGTTAACGTAAACGTAAGGCACATCCTTGCACACAAATGCCACTCAAAAGGGAAAGTCATGTTTGAATAGAGCAAAGTCATTACTTCTAATAAAAAGGACATTCAACTAAGCCAACAAACCGATGAAATCATTTATAATTCTGGTCGACCTTTTTAGTGTCGCAGACTGCATAGTGCGGAGGCGGCGGGGCGGGGGTGAGTTAAAAAAGTTTCAACGCTGGTTTGGACATTCCAATTAGTTGCGATTCGCTCAAGACAAAACGAAACGTCCGACAAGAAACAAATCAGCGCAAGCCGATTTAAATTAAGCGAAATTGTCTAATGGCATGATGACATGAGACTCTGCTCAGCAGCACTGTGCGCCTAGATTTAATCGCATACTAGGCGTATACGTAATATTCTAGTACCGAGTGCCTAATTGCTTTGTTTTCGGCATTAATTAGACTTTGCGCGCAAGTGTTAATTGCAGTGCAAATCAAATTACTCATACGCCCCGGCGTATGCACGCTTCGCTTGCCCTGCTTCAACTCTGTCGTGGCTGTTGGCTGCGTGGCGAGAGAGGAGGGGGTCAATGCATATGATTTTACGCTTTACCGGCCGACGACATTTTGAATCCTTTTCATGCTATTCTATGCAAGTCGCTCTATTAGTCAAGTGTAGCCGTTTGCTGCGTGTGGGTGATTGGGGCTGCCTGAGGGTGCGGGTCTAGCACAGGGTGGTCGCCGTAATTGGGGGCGCGGCATTTGTGTTTTGGCGTACGCATACTGCGCAGGTACAAACAAAGTTGCCCGATTCATGTGCTTTTCCCAAGCGTAGACGTTTTTGTTGTGTGTAGTAAAGCGAAATTCATAGGATTGTTCGAATAATGCGAGAGCGAGTAAAAGAGAGGCTAAGAGTGAGAGCCGAACCGAGAGGCGAAAACAGGAGCAGCAGCACTTGCCGGCCTTCGAATGATGTTGCCAGTTTGAAATTTCTTTGTAACGCAGTTAAATGCAATTCAAATTAAATTTTAAGAATTTGAGATCTTTATTTATTGTTTTTGTATTTGCTATTGTATATTGAATACAAAAAATGTTTGTCTGGGTCTAATGAAATAATTGCGTTCATTTAATTGTCAATGAAGTGTTATAAAAAATTTTAGTCTGAGAAGCGGAAGGGTCTAATGACACTTACATAAAAGGCCGGCGCTAACCGAACAACTAAAATATTATAGACATTTCAGAGAGATGTTTTTAGGAGCTTCTCTGGTGATTGTTACATCGGCCAATAATAAAGTATATAGACTTGCTTATAAGGCCACAAGGCAATTGCATACGTCAGAGCCTTTGGCTTAAAACTAAATCCTTTTTTAATGCTAGCAGCCCGTACTCAACAGAGTTGAAGACTAACTGCTACGGATGTATAATGCCTGCGATATTTTTCAAAACTCCTTAGTGTTGTCTCAAGAAAGTCGCTTTAAATGATTATTATTTTAGATACAGTAGATTCTCACAAATTAGAATCCTCAGAAATTCGAATCTCTCAGAAATTAGAATTGAAGTTTGTAAAACATTAAAGACTCTAGAATTTTAATTTCTAGCTTTTAAATTCTAATTTCTGGGGTCATGTGATTTAATTGGATTGAATCTTTATGTTTTGTTGCATATAGTTAAAAAATACAGGTTATATGTATTGCACTGGATTATTTATTTTCGTTTACTTACTTTTATTAAATAAATTAAAGCGATAAAAAAGAAATCTTGTGTATTTTTTTTTTAATAAGTTTTCTCCATTTTTCTATTTTTATTCGAATAAAAAAATATTTCCAGAAATTAAAATATTTCAGAAATTAGAATTACCTCAAAAGCCAAGTGGTTCTAATTTGTGAGAATCTACTGTAATTTTTTTCTAGCAAGAAAATTTAAAAAACTTAAACCCAAAACAACTTTAAAACTTCTTGTCACTGGCGCTCTGCTACTTCAGCAGCTAAGTAACTTCAAAAGTCTCACGTGACACGCGACATTGCGCAACAATTGCATTAAGATAAATGAGTCGACCTTAACATTAAACGTTACATGAACGACGCAGACGAAGGCAAGACCTTGCAACTTTCAAGGCTACACTACGCAGCTGTGCTGCTATTTCGCTCAGTGTAGACTCGCGCGCTCGCTCAGCGCTCATTCGAACTTCTCCTGCTGCGCTACGCAACCGGCGACCAAAAAAAAAAACAGCTGATATGAATTTCGCTGCATTGTGTATGGACGTCCGTCCGTCCGTCCAGCAGGACTTGTTTGTAGCATAGCGAGCGATGAGTATTCGCATAGTAATGCCATGTGTTGTTGTCGTTGTTGTTGTTATGGTAAGAAAAAAAAAAAAAAATAAAACCAGTCTTTACGTTTTTGGCCCAACAGCAATGCCAACAACAACAACAACAAAGACGACGTCGACTTGCTTGGTGGAGCCTTCAAAGCAAACACAAAGCGCGTGCCTCGCTGCTCTGCTCTGCGCTGCGCTGCTCAGCTCAGCTCAGTTATGCGCCAGAGTCAGTCGTTAAGTTGGTGGCGCGTGCAACGGTCGACATTTCACTTGTGAGTTGTTGGTTTGCCGTTTTTCACGTTTTCCTGTTTGCGCTTACCTAAACTGCTTCGAAAGATATTTTACGTTCATTTTACGTACGCTTGGCATAAAAGGCGAAAGCCAACACAGCCGCAGCAGCTGGGCCATGCCGAACTGAGCAGCAGCAGCACACAAGTGAATTTTAATTGTAATGTGAAACGTTGAATGGCACAGCCAAAGGGTCGGCATAAAATATATAAAAAAAACAAAACAAAGTATATATTAAATAATAATAAAGTAAAACCAAAACAACAACAACAACAATAACAACAACCAAGTGAAGTTCAGTGCAGTGCAATACTGGGTAATAAGCGTCTCAATAAAACTTTATTCGTATTTAATTTTTATGTGTGTTTTTTATTTATTATTTTATTTTGTTGCATTTTGTTGCCATTTTTGGTTTGATTTGAGAGACTTGAGAAAACATCTTTGTCTGCTGATTTGGCTACTGGCGCGCAGCCTGGCTGCCACCAACGGTTCACGAAGACGCAAGCCAAGCCAAGCCATGGAGCCTTGGCAGCAGCCTGCCAGTCAACCAGCCAGACGCATGGACAGACGGACGGACGGAGGGACAGACAACATGTGTTGCGCTGTGTGTAATTTTGCACATTTCCTTTTATTTTGTATATTTGTCGCGCTCTTTGTTATTTGCCCGACTGCATTCCCTTTTTGCGCTTTTATTGTTTTATTGTTTGCCTTTGTTCATTGCCGTCGCTGCGCTAGTGTGTCCTTTTTTATTGTGCATTGTAGAGGATTTCTTTTTATAGCTTAGCGTCTTCTAATTGTGCTCCGTTTGTGGCAATCGTTTAATTTGTTTACATTCTTTTTTTTTTTTTTTTTGTATAATCTATTTATTTGCTTTTTCCGCTGCTGCTGCTGCTTTTACATTTGTCGCAAAATCGACGACGTTTGTTGTATTTGTGTTTTAAGTGTCTCGTGCGTTGTCTGCTGGCACCCGGATTTGTGGTTTTCTTCGCCAGAGTTCATTGCACTGCTGCACTTCGGATAAAAAACTAAGACACAAAAAAGTAAAAGAAAAGAAAATCTTTTCGGCTGCCAATTCGATTTCGAGTTGTTCTGTCTAACTCGCAATCAAGTGACACTCGACAAATGGCATCGAGGTGTGGCAGCTCGGTGCCTACACACTTTGAGCCTTGCCTGAGCGACGGGATACGTTTGCGTCGTGCCAATGACCTAACCAAAGCCTTGCAAAACAAAATGCTTCGAATTTGTCTGAGTGCTCTGCTTAAACTTTTCTAATTTTCTTTGTTGGATTTTAATTGGTTTATTTTGTTTGATTTGTGTGCAGCCGCTATGTATGTTTCAATGCTACAACTTGTCGTGTGCTGCTGCTGCTGCTGTGAACATTATTAAGAAATATGAGTGGAAAAGTTTTTAGTTGACTTAAGGATTTTATTACAAGTCGCATGTTTTGAAGCCTTATGAGGTCTAATAACCTTTTTTCCATTTGCTTCTTCTCAAACCGGTGAAGAAATATTTACAGGAATTTGAGCTGTCTGTCTTATTCCATATAATCCATATTAATTGTTATACAGATTAAATTGTTTCACTAAGTGAAAATGAATATGTTTCTCAACGCACATAAGGTAACCTCATTGAAGGTCCAACTTGTCTTAATTAATTAAATTATAACTTTTTTACTGCCTTCATCGGTCCTTTTCGTAACATTATGCTTTAAGTATTCTTTACCGAAGTGTTAATCTAAAAGTTGATGTAATGTATCAATTACAGAAGTTTTAGTTAAACTTAATTTTGATAACAGCGAGCTACTCTCATCTTGATCACTTTCTGCTTAAATTGCTCATGAAACGGCTTTTCAAAAATTAAGGGTCGCGCATTGACAGAGCTTATTTAAACTAGAAAGGCAGGGCTATAGTCGGGCGTAATCGACTATAGAAAACCCTGTACCCAATCCAAAACTGAATAATTTTTTTATGTTGCTTCAATATTTTATATTCATTATGTAAGGATATGTCAAGAAAAAAAATTTTTTTTTTTAGCAAAAACCCTTTTCGGCTGATCGTTCCTTTGGCAGCTTTATGTTATAGTAAACCGATATTTATAATATTCAGGAATATGATTGGATATTACTTAGAATTATCGAATCCAAAATTTGGTAACGATATCTTTATAAACAAAAAAGTTTTTCTCAGTAAATGTTGTTTTTCGGCCGATCGTTCCTATGACAGCTATATGATATAGTAAACCGATATACATAATTTATGATATGATTTTAGATATGTGATTGGGCATTAAGTAAAACTGTTAAATCCAAAATTTTATAACGATATCTTAAACAACAAAAGGGTTTTTGTTACTAAATCTGGGTTTCCATCCGATCGTTCCTATGGCAGCTTTATGGTTTAGGTCAAATATCGAAACAAAAAAATTAACTTGTTATGCCTATGGATTGGGATAGTCTTCGTGCCAAATTTGGTAATTGAAGGTCTTACCGTTTCCGAGATCCGTGCGTTCATATGGACGGACAGACGGACAGACAGACGGACATATCTAGATCGACTCGTCTTTCGACGCTGATCAAGAATATATATACTTTATGGGGTCTACTACGCCTCCTTCTGCCTGTTACATACATTTGCACAACTTTAATATACCCTTTACCATTTTTTGCTACAGGGTATAAATAAATTCTGAAATTCCCACAGCTCGCTGTTTTCGCATTTTCGTATTTTCCATGCAAATCGTTTCAAGAAATCAAGCTTTTTCTTAGCGGTAAATAAGCTAAATTGCCAACATTAATGCGGAGCATGCATGCGTAACTTCAATTTTGATGGCACTCATGACATGACAACGCAGAACTTCAACCCGACGGCATTGGCAGCGGCGGCCACCCACATACATTAAATATGCCAAATAATTACAGGCTGCATGCAGGAATACGAAGCAGCAGCACACATGGAAACAGATAAAACGATCAAGGGAGAATGTATCCTTTAATTTCAACGCTCTAACCGAGTGTAGGTATGAGTTTATTCTCTGCAGTGAGTGAGTGTACGTACGTGAGTATTGCACATATGTATGTATATACATATATGCATATACATATGTACTATGCTACACCACGTAATTATGCTGCTATGGTTCAGGCGAACCCGAATCGAAATTGTAACGGTTATTCGTTACGTTTTGTATGCACGAAATGCCAGTTAAGCGAAACAAGCAAAGAACAAAGACAAAAAAAGCGAATAAAAAATAATACGTATGTATGTGTGTATATGTATGTATATACATATGTATATGTATGCGAAACAAACGAAAATTGCAATTTGATTGTTTTCTGCAGTGTTTTATATCCCAATTGTCTTCTTGCACGTCTGTCCGTCTGTCTGCCTGTCTTGCTTGCCTGCTTGCTTGCTTGCTTATCGCTTCGTCTTGTGTCGACGCCCAGGAGTAGTGGCTTAGCGTGCAAAATGTGTGAATGGCTAATAAAGAAACAGACAAATAAAATAACTCAACTCAACTCAACTTCACTCCACTCAAGTCAACGCGTTGCAGACTGTTCGGCAGACGTTTGTTTAGTTGACTGCGCGCGTTCGTCCCCCCCTGCTGCCTTGCTAACCGCAAGTTCTCCACTAAAGCTACGCGCCTGTCCGCGGATGACGTCTGCGTCTGACGTTGCTCCGTAAGCTGCGCCGTGGCTTGCATCATAAACGTAAACAAAATATTGTGGCAAGCCTACGTGCAATGTTTTTTAACTGTGCAGGCGTGCGTTGCAGCAAAAAACAAAAAAAAAAAAAAAAAATAGCAAATTTTAAATTAAAAAAAAAATAAAAACCAAAAATTCGTTTTGCCTGCCACAAATTGCGACTTTTGCGACTGCCCACCTGTTTGCTTGGCTGTTGTTTTATTTATTTATTATTATTATTTTGTTTTTAAACCGGCTACAAGCCAACTGAGTAACTGTATAGTTTAAACTCAAGCAAGAAAGCAGAGAAACATTCATTCTCAATTTACTTTTTTTTTTTATTTTTTTGAATTCGTTTCGATAATTTTTTGGCATTTCGAAATTGTTTTCAGAAAAATATCGAAGAAAAGTTTACAAATACGATAGCTTCGTTAATGAATTAAACAAAAATAAAAGTTAAGCAGCAAAAAATCTAAACATTCAAATTCTACAATTAAAAATTGAGTGAATATTCAGTTCTGAGCAATTTGGCCAAGCACAGCAGGTAAAAAGCAAACACTGAAAAAAAAAATAATGACCAAATATCCGCTCATCGGTTTTTCTACGTGGTCACACCTTAGTAAAACACGAGGTGCCAATTGCGCCTGGTCGAATAGGTGGGCGGGAGTGAGTGAGGAAGCGAGTGGTTAATTAACTCAATGTTGCTGTTATCACATATCAATCGGCCCCAGACGCCATATGTGGCGCCACTGTGTTTTTCGGTTAGGCATGCATATACTTATATATATGTTATTTATGTATGCATGTGTACTGTGCTGGACAAGGGGATACAGCACAACTTGTGTAATCAAATTTGGTATTCTTGGAACTAGAAACTAAGGCTGCTGTTTTTGTCGTATTTTAGACAGTTGCATTAATTACAATAAAATTTGCGTTTCGCAAGAGGATACTCGTGAATAGAAGCAATTAAACTTTAGATTAAATTTATTGCAACAACAAGAATATGAGCTGAGCCATGCAATGAAATAAAACGGAGCCCCAAAGTGGCATTAAGAGACAGTAAAAAATATAAAATTAAAATCATCTAAAAGCATAAACATTTGTTAGTAAAAAAAAAAAGAAAACGGCAGCGAATCAACAATAATTTGCGCAGTGGTCAATGCCACTCATTGCAACGAAAAAAAAAATAAAAATAAAAATAAAAAAACATCAGCAACCAAGATAACAACGCAGCCAATGTACGCCAATAAAAAAACTCCCACTCGGTTTTTGTACTGGATCAGCTGAAATATACAATACATACATACATATTTATGTATGTACATATGGATGGATATATGTATGGCTGGATATACAATTATTCGCCGTTAAATCTTGCATTTGTCGACTGTTGTTGTAATTATCGCATGCATGTGTGCTTTTAGTGCCGAGTTTTGTTGTATTTTATCATAATAATAATAATTTTTGGGCGCAGCAGCAGCGAGCAATAACAATAACAATGCGTCCGTCAACACAAATACACTCAATACTCATACGAGCACAACAAAACTGCTTCGACAGGTTAGCAAGTACAACGACGGAAACAAAATACGCATACACTCACTCAAACTCCCACTCAAGTGCAAGCATGAACATGAGCTGAATTTTATACTGATCCAATATGCTACCAAATGCAAGCCACCTTAGCTTCCTCGCCAGGAGGAACTGCGCCAGTATTGCTCAACGTTTCGCACGTTGATTTTATTGAGTTACGTTTATTTGAGTTTATTGTGTGTTGTTGTTTATTCGCATTGGCTGAAATATCTGCAATATAAACTTTGATCTACGACTGTTTATGTGCATTGTTGGAAACAATGTTGTTATCGCTGCTCCTGTTGTTGTTGTTGTCGTTGTATTTGCTCTCTATTGCTCGTTTGATTAATTAGCAAAGCTAATTTGATTTTTGTTTTAATATTAAATTTAATTTCACGCTTTTTTTCGTTTGCTGTCCCAGCACGATTTGATTTCATGTAGATATGTATGTACATGTAAGCACAGAAAAATGTTCAAGCTATAGAAACTTCGAATAGTAGAATGTTCGGGATGTAGAAGTCCAACTGTATGCATATTGCGCCGTCTCAGAGTTTCACAATATTTGTTTTACATTAGAAAATTTTGAAATCAACATTTTGCTTTATACTTAAACATACATACATACGTACCATACATACATATGAACATATTTATATTATTAATTAAAATGCGCATTAAATGTCGTAACATATTAACCGCTTAACATGAATTACTTTGATTGCTGTCTACAGTTAAAATTAATGATTAATCAATTTTACATTTATGTCTTTGCAGGTGAGTTAAAAAGAATGAAAGAAAGAAAGAACATGAGTTCATTTTTGAGGGTGAGTTGTTTGTTTTTATCTCAATTTTAAAACACACTTTAAATTAATATGCTTCAAGTAAATGCACTTAGTGTGGTGCATTTTAATTACTGTACAAGGGTTGAGTTACTTAAAAAAAGCAATAACGCAATAAGCATTAGAATAGTACAAGATAATAATGTAGCCAATTTAGCACCCTCGTTTACCACCGCCATCTTTATCGCAAGTTACTCACCTTAACGTCAAGTAGACGAGCGAGTCGAAAAAAATCAGTGCTTAAATGCCATTGACCTTGAACTTGTGCGAAAAAGAGGCGAGAGGTAGACAAACTCACCGATACACACAGAAGCAAACAAACAAAAGCAACAACAAAGTCATTGCTTCGTCAGCTGCAGCAATGATTTTCAGCAATGACAACAAGAACAACTGGAAATCACGACAAACGGTTCATTAAGCAATTTTTGTGGCATTTCTTAATCTCTTTCGACAACAAAGCCACGCTCTCAAGCCGCGAGAGAGGAAGTATAACAACAACAATATGATCGCTTTCGTCGTTTTTGTAAACGCGGGATGCGTCTTCGAGAGTGAAAAGAAGCAAGAATTGCCTACTTCAAGAAGTTCTTGTATACGGTGAGCACCAAATTGAGCGTCCACCGTGTGTTACATTAACGGTAAATGCACTGTCGAAATACTCCTTAAAAAGCGAGCCTGCTAGAAATCAAGAGCAGTAAAAATTCTTAACCAATTGGAAATATTTTATGTCTCTGTAAATGTAGTCGCTGCCTTATTTCACGTAAATTTGTGCGCACACACGCGCCGGGCCCCAAAATGAAGTTGTTAAAAAATAAAAACACTATGAGAGAGTGGGAAAGAACACTTTATTCCTCTTCAACAACACTGAATCAGTAGTGAACAACTTAAAATCTTGCTCCATTATGTTCCGAAAAAAGTTTTGTGAACATTGTTGATGTAGTGACAACTCTAGCTAGTCCCCTCAGCTCCCCGGTAAAACACGGCACTTTGCTAGGTGACATTTTTTATAGTGCACAGACACTCACAGTGCACAAAAATACACTCAATTTAAAGTTACATTTGAAACCGCTGGTTGCATGCATATTTTGAGCTTACAAATATAAAACGATCGCGACTGGCAAGTTGGTTTGCGAGTAGCGAGAGCGTACTCATTTATTTGTTTATTTCGTACTCAGCTGTGCGCGCATTAATGCTCTCGCAGCTTCTTTTAAGGAGAGTCTACATTATACTTCAAATCTAACGCTAAATTGTGCGTCGCATTTTTTTTTAAATTTTCCGTTTCATATTGTGCGACCGACCACTTGATTTTGATATGCACATGAAAAACTCTTTAAGAACTACAACAAAGCAAGCATGAAGCAATATAAACTGTTCATATTCAAAATTCACGTCAATTAGTCTAACCTTAATAGGTTACGGAAAAAGTCGATTGTGTAATGCGAGATAACTAAAATTTTCAATGGCATGCAGGCAACTGAGCTCGCTTCTCATGCATCATAGTGAAACAAACATAAGCAATAGCAGTATATAACGTTTCGAGCCGAAACCTTCATAACGCAACGACACGCACAATCACTTGATTTCAAGTATAGTGTGGACACTCCTTTACTCAATGCGGTAAAGTTGAGCTTAGAAGAGAGCTCCAGTTAGTCTTTTGTTTGTTGCGCTTTGTGATGGTTGTGTACTTCTGTGTGGTGTTCTAAATGAAGTTGCCGAAGTTTTGCTTATACTCGGAAAAACGTTAACAGATGCCCTGACTGTGTGCAATATTGTGCATTTAAACGTGTTTTTTTTTTGTTCTTGCGTATATGCATATGTATAAACATTTTGCTCTTGGTTTAACGGTTACGCTTGATTTATAAATAATACTTGCAGCAACAACAAAAATCGGCATAAAAATCGCGCGACCGTGTAATTCTTATTATAATTATTATTTTTGGTTGTGTTAAATGTTTTCACATGAACAGCAACAGCAAAAAAAAAACATTAGCGGCGACAACGACATATACAGCAGGGTTCCGCGTCAATAATAAAATACAAAAGTAAGCAAAATCGATTTTATTTAACAAAAAGAAAAAAAAATTGTAATAATTTGCATTTTAAAGTGACGTAGCCATCATCGGTATGGAAACTACGTAAGCAAATAAAAATACAGATAGCAAAACAGCAAAAATGAATGAAAGGAAAGAATGTGTGTATATATTCTATTTAACTGATAATTTATGTGCAAATATTAAAGAGATTCGCCGCCATAGTCATAGACGCTATCTGCCCCTTACGACCCACGACCCACACAATTGCGTTAATTGTGAACTAAATGCTTAAATAAAAATTACAGTACATATGAGAAATTAAGTTAGTGTTAATTTCTGTGAGAAATGGCAATAAAAAAGGATGACTTGCTGAAAACGTTATTACCGAAAAATTGTAGAGAACAGAGATTTACTTAGTTTTTTTTTTTCGTATCATGTCAGTTCATTACAGTTTTAATTGCAACAACAATAACGGGGACAAATTTCACTCAGCAAAGTGTTTACCGGTCTGCACATATAGCTGACACGCTCTAACGCATGCCACGCTCCACTTTGAATTGACATGTGTGTGACACTATTAAAAATTTAAACACACAAAAAACCAAAGGCATAACAGAACAGGAACAACGAGGCACAGTGTGCTTGCCAGCAAGCAAGAAACAACGAAAAATGCCAAAACTTCATGCACAAAGCAAGAAACAAGAACAACAAACCGGGAGGCATTGCGTGACACGCTGCAGCTATTCTGCTAGAATTGTCGTCGTCTCAAAACAGCTGTTGTGCTCACCGCAATAATTTTAGCTAGCTATGCATACCACTTCTCACTCAACTCAAGGCAATCGTCACAGCATTTTTTAGTATGCCGTTCTGAGACCGGCTGTTTATTTTTAGCTAATACGCCTGTGCGATGTGCACCTTATCAAAAGTTATTTATGTCTCGGCATTTAATATGTAATTTTGCAGTTTTACATTTTTCTGCTGTGCGTTGGTTCTGCTTTTTATTTAATTTATTTTAATTTTGCATAAATATTTAATGGGCGGGCACGCTCTCTCGCTCTCAACAGACTATTTGCTTTTGAATATTGTGCGAGTTTTGTTTATTTCGTTTTCATTATTGTTTGTGTTTGTTTGTTTGTTAATGTTGGCATGGTGACTTTGACTATTCACGTTATTGTTGTTGTTGCACTCAAATTGAGTGTTAAATGCCGTTATTTTTATCTTGCATTACGTGTGTTATTTGTTCATTAGTTGTGATGTTTGCTATATTCTGCAGACGCACGTGAAGCGGCTTACTTTAAAGGGCATGTTTAAAATTTATTTTAATTGCAATTAGAAATGCAATCGTCTTATGTATTTTTCTCAACGCTGTTAGTTATGCCCACATGTATTTCTTGCACGCGTAAAAACTCCACGCATATTTGTTTGCATTTCTTTTGTTATTTTTCCGCATTTTCTTTAATTTTATGGCGCTATTATTTGTAGCTTTTTCCTTTACTGCGTTGCAATTTGTGGCCATCTTTTCTTTGTGCTAAGCTGCTTGCCAAGCATGCGTACGTTTTATTTCTGTAACAACTTTTTACACTCAGTTTCATTGCTGTTGTTGTTGTTTTGGTTGTTGTTGCTGCCGTGGTGGCTGTCGTTGTGGCTGCTGTTGCTGTTTGCGCGCTTTAATTATGCTATAATTATTTCATTTAATTTTACATTTATTTAATTATAAACCTTTGGTCTACGTTTAATGAGAATTACTTTCATTGCAATTGGCCTCAATGCGTGTGGGGGTATGTACATACTGATGCCTTTAAATGTATGTAAATGTGTTTGCTTGTGTGTGTGTGTATACCAGCAGCCGCCAACAGGCTTGTGGTGGGCGTTATTAGAAAGCAGTTTTTTTTGCGCTTACGTTAAGTGGTGAATATGTAGTTTTTTTTTTTTTTTGTGATTTATTTATTTATTTTTCTAGTTTTCGTGGTTTGACTTTGATGTCGGTAAATGTTTTCAGTCATAATTAGTTTAAATTAGCTTAATGAGGTTGCTACAAAAAATGTTTTGCTCCTTAAACTTTTTGCAATTTCACTTTTATATATGCTATTTAACTAAATAAGCAAGTGTAAAGTCTTACACTCAAATCAACTCACACGTTTTTAAGTTGCAATCAACAAACTAGCACAGGGTGTGCGAAAGTTGTTGATTAGAGAGTAAATAAAACACGAAGCTTTAATGAGTTTTCTAAGGCAGTTTTTTAATGAAAATTCACCATTTGCTTTATTTGTACAAGAGCTGCTTAAATAAAGTTTTATAAAACCTAACAAACTGTAAACACGGTACTCTATGTTAAATACCTCTAACAATGCCTGCTAATATTAACATTAGTTTATACTAAGTGCCCCAACTCCTTGTGTTCTTGTTCTTCCCAATGTTCTTAAACTGCTATACAGGCATACCGCATAAATTTCGCTGGCCCCGAGATGCCGTGTGATTTATAAAGACCATTCCATGTGACTTATGGAATATCTTGGGACACAAGCAAAATATCTAAGCCAAGTTAAATGGAATAATTGATAAAGAACATTTGTCTTAAATCACATACTTGGGGCATTTATCGCCGACATTAAAGGTTTACGCGATACATTAACGAAACTTAATGGTTTGTTGACAGAGTCAGTGTATGGGCATGGCAGACTTAAAGTTTACTCTCGGATTGTTATAATCAAACATGCAATTATTGTATACATGACACATGGCAGTAGTCCTACGTGGCTAAAATGTTCTCACAAATGTATTTTAAGCTTGTTACATTTACAAGATGTCATGTTCACAATGTCAGCAGCCAATTAAAAGCTTGTGACGTTGCCAGATCGAATCAGCTTTCTTTTTATTAATGCTCGTAAATGACAAAAATGTCAACTCATAAATTCCATTATGATTCTTATATAGTACATATATATATTTTTTTTTATTTCGTTTTCGTGCGAACATTTTTCCATTAATGAAATGTCGTATCAAATGCTAAACAACTAAAGCACATTATTGAACAAATCAAATAAGACTAAGAATGCGTACATTTATTTATATACATATATGCGTATGCGTAGACTCCATAAAGATGACAACTGGATTTTTGGTTATTTGGATTGAATAGTCTGTCAGAGGAAATCAAACGGACCAGGCCAACGCATAAACACAAAACTAATGGCAACAAAAATTGTGTAGGATTTATCATCGTAAATAAAAATCAAGAAAAAAAAGAGCCTAATTCTGAAAGGACAACGCTTTGCCGCCTTAAAGTGGCTTAAGCTATGCGATGCATATACACTCAAAATGTCGATATTTTGTTTATTTGTTTGTGCTGCCAGTTGTGTCAGTCTACTGTAGAGGTTTAATGTTGTTGCTAGCATGTTGACACTTTGTTGACGCAGAGCTGACAGTTGGTGCACAGTGTTTAACGGGCGCCAGGCAAGGCCGACCGCTGTGAACCGAGACGAGGCGGAGCAGGTGGCCACTGACATCTAACACAAACTGGAAAGCACTCAAGCAGGCACTCAGGAAGGAAGGAAGTCTCACTCAGTGCTTTATACTCCACCCTAGGTACGCTTTTGCTTCCTCACTCGCTTAACGAATGTCACTTTGCATGTCGTCTGTCATAGGCGTCGGAGCAGGAGCAGGAGCAGCGGGACAAACAACAACGCAAGCCAGTCTCGTTCGCAAAGCTCTTTGTGTTATTTTTGGTTTTATCGATTAAAAGACTATACAAAATCATAAATAGAAAAAAAAAATTTGTTTGGGATTTTGTATATTTTTTTTTATTTTTTATTTTGTATAACGTCACGGCCAATTCACGCTGCTTGCCGAAAATTTTCCATAATATATTATTTATGGCAAAGTAATTGATTTTCATGCTAATATTGTTGATTGTTTATGAATTATGCAGAGATTGAGCAATCAGCTTTTTAGAGTGCATAATGGATTCTTGTCGCATACGCGCACGACTTGGCAGAGCTTAAACGCAAGACAAGAAAAAAGAAACCAAGAAGGCAAAAAGGAAAATCGAAAGCGTGGCCAAGGGCAAGGGAAGTCGTAATATTGCAGCGTAGTGAACTGAGACAGAGACATCGCTCATACGCCACGTTCGCTTGACATTCGCAATGCAAAGCGTGTCGCCATAAATCGAAAGATTTATGTAGCAGCGATGAGTCGCGTTGCCGTTTTTTCTCCTTTTGCTTCTCTTTGTTATTGTGATTGCAATTGATTGGCGAAGCCAGTGACGCATGGCACCCGCTAAAAGCCGTCGGTCCGTTGGACCATGTGCTGCAAAAGCTTCAGCGGTGAAACAAAAATGCCTTAAAAAAAAAAAAAGAGTATTGACGTTATTTAATGCCTTTTCCGCGTGCTATAAAAACGCAATTCCAACGACAATAATGAGACAGTAAAATTATGGTTTAAATATGACACGGGTGAGTGGGCACCATGTGAGATGGATTTTTCCGACGTTGTTGTGGAAAATTGCACATCTGGCGAAATGCAAAATATGCGTAGAGTTGAACTTCTGTAGCACGAAGTTCCATTATCCATAGATGAAAGTTCGAGGTATGCAGACAAAAATGTATAGCAAATTAACGTTATTGCCACTCGATTTAGTTTAAGTTATACGGACTTTGAGTTATAGAAAGTTCGAGTTATAGATGTTGTAATATATATTGTTGAAATATGTAAGAAAACAGCATTTTGCTGTTTTTGAGATTATAAAGAAAATTCAAAGTAAAAACTAGAAAGGCAGGGCTATAGTGGGGCGTAACCGACTATAGAAAACCCTGTACCCAATCCAAAGCTGAATATATTTTTTTGTTGCTTAATTATTTTGTATTCATTATGTAAGGATGTTTCAAGAAAAATAAAATTTTTTGTTCTTTTTACTAAAAGCCATTTTTGGACCGATTGTTCCTATGGCAGCTATATGCTATAGTAAACCGATATTTATAATATTCAAGAATATGATTGGATATTACTTTAAATCATGAAATCTAATATTTGGTAACGATATATTTATGAACAAATAAGTTTTTCACAGTAAATGTTGTTTTTCGGCCGATCGTTCCTATGGCAGCTATATGTTATAGTAAACCGATATTTATCATATTCATGAGTATGATTGGATATTGCCTAAAATTATCAATTCCAAAATTTGGTAACGATATCTTAATAAACAAAAAAGTTTTTTACAGTAAATGTTCTTTTTCGGCCGATCGTTCCTATGGCAGCTATATGTTATAGTAAAGCGATATTTATCATATTCAGAAATGTGATTGAATATTACTTAAAATTATCAAATCTAAAATTTGGTAACGATATCTTAGTAAACAAAAAAGTTTTTCTCAGTAAATGTTGTTTTTCGGCCGATCGTTCCTATGACAGCTATATGATATAGTAAACCGATATATATAATATTGAGATATGTAATTGAACATTAGCTTAAACTGTTAAATCCAAAATTTGGTGAATATATCTTGAAAAACAAAAGGATTTTTATTACTAAATGTGGGTTTTCACCCGATCGTTCCTATGGCAGCTATATGTTATAGGAAGAATATCGAAAAAAAAAAAATAAACTTGTTATGCCTATGGATTGGGGGAGTCTTCGTGCAAATTTTGGTGGTTGTAGGTCTTACCGTTTCCGAGATCTGTTTGTTCATACAGACAGACGGACAGACGGACATGGCTATATCGACTCGCCTTTCGATGCTGATCAAGAATATATATACTTTATGGGGTCTGCGACGCCTCCTTCTTGCCGTTACATACATTTGCACAACTTTAATATACCCTTTACCATTTTTTGGTACAGGGTATAATCAAAGGGTTTTGCTAAGTACAATATTAAATACAGAACACAGGTGTTGTTTAGTGAAGATGTGTCTGAGTCGGCAATTAAGTTGTCTGCCATGGCCGGCACTTTAAGGACTCTAATCTCTTTTGCTACTCAAGTGCTATAGCGTCATTATAAAAACGTTCCATTAGAACTGAACAAGAAATTTTATTTTTATAGTGAAGTTAGCTAAAAGATGGTATAAATTTTATGAAGGAAAAACATTTTTTCTCGCTTCTTCACTTATAAAATATAAGCAGTCTGCAGGCTTCTTTTTTTCTCTGCACGAATTTCAAAATTTTTAATACCTATGATTACACTGAAAGACTTTATGTGAGATAATCCCATATTAACGCCCTTTTGTAGATACTTCAGTTTGTGCTTTTCGATAATAGGATAGCCCATTAATTATGTCTCCGGTGTTACAAAATTTCAGAACTCGGATGGTATAAGGCAGTCAGATGCAGTACTGCAAAATATATTCAGAGGAAATAAAAGTTTGACACTTTCTGATTTACAGTACTTATCTTTTAAAGATAGCTGGTTCCGACACATGAAATAACATCTTCGATAAGGGGCAATCTCAGATAGTGCATTGCTAAAGCTTAGATTATAGTTTGTCCAAACTGCTGAGCTCTGCATTTCTCTGTGTGCACTTTGTGTTCAACTTAATCTTTGTCTATGCATGATAAAAAAAAAAACATCAACTCAACTGCGCAAAAGTACTCGAAAGTCACGTGTAAAACTTTCACAGAAGCGAGTTGAAGTAAGGTGTGCAAATGTTGTGCACTTTTTTTCTTTCGTGACTTGTGTCAGCGTCTAAGCGGTTTTTTGGCGCTTGTCCAGTTTCAGCGCATAGTTTCTTTTTTGCGCTTTTTGCTTTGTCGTCTACTTTTGTCTGCTTTTGTTTTTGTCAGTCAAGTGGTGTCACACTTATGGCCATGTCAACAACTGTCATCAACGTCGTCGGCACACTTTGAATTTTCGCTGTCTGTGCTTGTTCTGACGCTGAGGCCGCCATCTTTAACGTGATTGCAAATGGCGGCGTAACGACTTCCGTTTGCATTCAAGCAGCACAATTCGAAATGCGAAAATTGTTTGCGACAACGACGGCAATCAGCAAGGAAAAAACAAAGCCAAAAAGATAAAAAGTGGAGAAAAAAAAATTGGAAAGAAAAACTGCGGAAAAACTAAGAAAAAGTGAACAACACATTTGCCTAGTTTTTTCCTAGAACTATGTAAGTAGTTCTGCCTTGCCAAGCAGCATATCTTGACTTGATTGCTTGGTTGTTGTTGTTATTGTAGTAGGCTTTTCACAACGATTGGCAGTAATTTCGTTTCTAATGGGAAAGCGCAATCAAAGAAAATGATTTATTGCATGGTTTATTATTATTATCCGATATTTTTCCATTTCTCCTATGTTTCTCTTTTACTGCATTTATTTTACTCGTTTCGTTTGCTTCTTTTCGTTACAGGTAATTGACACACAAAAAGAAAAACAAAACTGAAATAGAAAATTTCGCAACAGCTAAGGTAATTTAAGCAGTAAAGCAGTTTTCTGCGAATAATTTAATTAACAATGCAATTTTTTTCCATATTTTTTTTTTTTGTTTTTTGTTTTGTCACTTTCTGTTTCATTTTTTTGCTACATTTTCTTTGTATGCTGTTATCTCATCGTCATTGCTGGCGTCTGCTTCATCTGGTCTTCTTCTTCTCAATTTAATCTTGTATTAAATTTGCATATGAAATTTTGCGCTCGCAATGTAATTATTAACTCTGATTAACATAATCTTCATTATCGACTGCGTCGATGGCGGCGGCCGCATCGTCTGTAGACGACATCCAGGTCGAGCAGCCGAGACGACGAGACAAACGTCTAAGCAGGCAGACTGGCTGACAACTGTTGTTGCTGCTCGGGCTACGACTGTGACTGCGATTGTGGCTGCTCTTCATCATCGCCAGCATGATTGCCATCATCATCATCACCATTATCATCATCGTTGTCTCGTCAGCAGCAACAGCAGCCGCAGCTGTATTGGCCGCAGAAGTGCCGATGGTAGCAATAACAACAATAACAACATCAACAATAAGAGCAACAGATTTACATTGGGATTATTATGTCACGCCTTGTTAATTAATAAACACGCTCATTGACTCAGTATTCATATACGGGGTATCGGATATCGGGGAATCGGGTAGACTCACTCGCAGCGTATTGTTATAAATGAAGTTGTCTGTTGGCTTTAGTGTGGCTGTGGTTATTGTTGTTGCTTGTCTTGTTGTTTTTGTTGCTGCGTTATCATTTGCGTTTTCTATTTTCCATATTATGCAGTTCATATAATTTGAAATCAATTATTTGCTCAACAAGCGATCACATCAATGTCGTTGTTGTTGTTTTTTTTTTTTTGTTTTGTTTTTATTGGATTGTATAACAACCAAAAAACAACAAAACATCTTTTATTTGATTAAAGCGTTCAAACATCATTGCCTAACGGTGTGCAGCAGTTAGTTGTTAAGAAATGCATAAACATATTAGAAAATTCATATGCACAAAATTTGTTTATATTTCAAATGCAAATTTTCGAAAGACTTTCTTCGAGCGATTTTATAAGTTTGGCTTTTGTGTGATTATAATTTGATTTGAACAACATTTGTTATTAACTTAATTTGATTATTGTGCCTTTAGCCGAACATTGGGATTATATTTGCGTGCTTTTTATTATGGATTTTTTTTGTTTCGGATTTCATATTTCAATAGTTTTTATTTTATGTAAAAATCGAAAAGTGAAAACAGTTTTAGGGATTGTTAATAGCAAACGTTTTAGAATTTTGCAGCAGAGCAGATACAGTTTTGATAGCATTTGAATAGCAAATTGTGCAAATTTTTTATAGACTTTTCGGAGTTTAGCTTCTGGTTTGAAAATATCTTTTCTTAAAGGGGTTTGTTGCTACATGTTAAACATTTACATACGTAATCTTTGATTCAGCTTTGTTAGTCCATGCTCAAAACTTTCTATTTGTGATTTGATCAAAGATCACGTTAATCTAAAACGAAGTCAATAGTGGGGTCAACTAGACTATAAGGAAAAAATATAAAATAAAAAAAATAAAGCTAATGTTAAAAGTAAAGAAAAATCGTGAATGCATTTACCTTAATGTACGAGTTTCTGTAGCGCATGTAAGATAATTAGAATGGAGTAATTAGTCCCCCAAAGTGCCTAGTGATATCGACATCATCGTCATATTTAATTGAATGTGAATTGTTAACGTGAGACTTAGTGCAGTCCTAATTTAATGAATACATTTTTCATGATATTTTATTTACTTATGGTTTGAAGAGTTAACAATTTACATTAATCATAACTTCAGCAATATTGACAGCTTAAGTGGTCAACAATATGTAAACTTTAGCAAAGTTTATTTTCCCCATTGCTGGTCATCGCTCGCCATGTTCAGATTGCTATTGACAAGTCTATATGTCTAAGAGTGTGATTGCCATAATAATATTTTGCATTAAACATTCTTCCATGCATGTCACGCATCGCGGCAAATGTCATTTACGAGGCGCCAGACGACTGACAATAAACCATAAAATGGCAGCTAACTTCTAAGTGGAAAAGTTGTTTAGACTTTGACCACCGAACTGACGCACAGAAGCAACTAAGCAAAAATAAATGAATGAGTAAATGAAAGAACGTACTTTGCTTACAGTCAAAGGTTATTAAGTAGGTCAGTTAGGTTAATTTAATACTGACCATGTTTTCTATAGAAATATTTGATGAATGTTTAAATAGCTGTTTGACTCGCATTTCTGAGCTGTAAGGTTAATTACTTTCGCGACAAGTGTCATGCACTTTCCCCCCTTTTTTTTTTGTTTTTTTTTTTTTTTGCTGTCATCAGTTTTCTTTAGATCATCACTGTAATTGCCAAGCTTACCAATAGGGTTAGTTTTAATTATAGTTAAAGGTTTGATTATATTCTACGTCAATAAATTTCTGCCAGCTTACCATGTTAATAAGAAAAGTGTTCGAATTGTGGTTTTCCAGAATTTTGACTCTTTTTCTTAACTCTAGGCTTCTTTTTATTTGTGCAATTCGTTTTAATTTTAACTATTGCTCAATATTATTTAAAAAAAAAAAAAATAAAACAATACTTTTCGCTTATTACGAACTTCGGTTATAACGAACCATGTTGTCCGGTCCCTTCATGTTCGTTATAAGCTGAAAGTATTGTATAAAAAAATATATTTGCCTCCGGATGCTTTCATTAGTAAGGCTAGTTGCTTATCAACAAAACTTTATTATTGTCATGAAGCTTTATTATTGAATATGTATAATGAATTGAATGAAAATTGTTTATCGTAAAGGACCGCATGTCTCTAAAAATATTAGCTAGAACAACTAATTTGCTGCTTTTTTTTTATTAATTAAATAACATTTGCTATTTATTTGATATCAAGTCAATAAAATACGGTTTCTTATTTAATTATGCATCTTTATTACTTCGCCGTTTTATAAAGAACCAATATATGAAAAAAGCGTTCACAATGCTTCAATAATGTAACTAATTCATCACAGCGTATTCGCATTGCAAAAAAATAAATGGGATAGTCTTATTACACATGCTCTAAATGTTCATTCCGATTTGTATGAGGCGGGTTAACTGCTTGGGATTATATTTTTAGAGTGACACTGGAATACGTCATCTGTATTTGGTATGCCTGCCGTCGTCGACTGTCCTTTGGCGTTTACAGACAAGCGAAATCGGCTTCTGACATATTTCTTGTTTTGCGTAAATCGCTCAACAACAATGAACGCCTCCATGCAGCCCACTCAAGCGCGTTCTCTATCGTGCAGTTGTGGGTCAACAATTGTTAATCGGTTGTCATGTAAAGCCAACTGAGCCTGTCAACTTCAAGGGCGTTGCTGCGTTTAACACGATTTTAACACAAAAGCGCTTGAAAACAAAAACTAGGTGGAAAAAACCAATACGAATAGAAAACTAAATCCGAAAATACAAAAGAATATAAAAGTATAAAAAAACAGAAGAAAGAAAACAATAGTAAAGTTGACCCTAATATGCGATGAAATCGGTTTAATTGTCGAAAGCGCACAAGACGGACTGTCCAGCCGCCTTTGCAATGACACCCATAATGTCCACTGAAAACAACACAATAAAAAATTAATACCCACTATGTACGTGTGTATGTCGGTGTTTGAGTGTGTGAGTGAGTGAGTGAGTTTTTGCATAATATACGTACATAATATGAACATATTCTATTAATTGTTTATGACCTGCTGCTGCTGCTGCTGTGCGCTGCTGTGGTTTTCATTTTGTGTTACTTATATTTCTGAGAGTATTATTTTGATTTATATATGTTTTTAATTTGACCACATAATGCTATGCCTGATGACTTAATTATTTATTTATACAATCAGAAAAATGAAAAAAAAAAATAAGAACAAGACGAGAAAAAAATAGAAATAAACGTAGCAATATGAATGCAAAATTATTTCCGACAAAAGACACCCGCGCCCACAGCCATTCAATATTCAGTTTGGTTTATTTCCGCTTGTGCGGCATTTGTTACGCATACAAGCAACAAATTGTTTGTTAATAAATTTCTAAATTAAATTTAAAGTGGTTCTGTGCTGCTGCTGTGCTGCTGTGCTAAGCTTGCCTTTTGGCTAATGTTGATTAAGTGAGCAAGCGAGCGAGCGAGTGAGTGCGGGCGGGTGTGCTTTGTCAATAAACGGATTTCCTCATGCTATGCACCGGCTGCTATTCACCTGCCTACAAGTCGAAGATTTAGAAGCTTTAACAAAAACAAACTCTCGGTGTGTTTTTTTTTTCTTGCTTATTATTTTTATTGTAATTTTTATTTATTTTTTCTTGTTTTTTTTTTTTTTCTTAAATTTAATTTTTATTTTTTCTTAAATTTATTTGGTTTAAAAAACAAGTGCAAAAATTTCCGCAAAAGTGACACTGGCAGCCACTTGCACGTGTGTGACCTTTTTAGTGCATATTGCGACAGCCGACGCTGATTGTTATCATGGTCAGCCTTAGCCATGTCGCATTATCGTCACAATCGTGCGTCAACGACGTGCAATGTGCTGCACATGAGCAGCAAGGCATAAGAGATAATCTGCTACGATGTATGAGCACTAGGGAAACGTCGCATATAAGGCATAACAAGGCATGGCTTAACAAGCGGAACTTTTCTTGCCAAAGCCGTCGTGCAGCTGGCAAGTATTGCCTCTCTGCGCTGTCAGGCTGCCAGTTTTTGCCAATTTGTTGCCCCGTTACGTGTTTTCTTTTATTCGTTGTGGTTTGCTGTGGACTGGCGCAATAATGACGGCACCAATGAAGGTCAACATGCCTCTAGTGTATGACCCGTTTTCGTTGCAATGTAACGCATAAACGACTTAACAGGCGCAGCCAGCAGCGAGAACCCTAAAAAGGTGACGCACAAAAAACGGCAAGCAGGCAAACAGAGAGAAAGAGAGAGAGCAGAGTGAGAGGCAAACAACTAACCCTTTTCTAACATATTGACTGGTTCTATTTTTAGATTAACCTTTTTTTTCTTTTTTGAAAATTTTTTTTTTTTTTTTTTGCTGTTAACTCACAACAAAGCAAACAAAGATGGTAATAAAAAATAAAATAAAATAAAACGGTACAGAGCAGAGCGTTAAATTTTCTTGCGCTGTTTAAATTTTCATGCCTTTCATCACTTGCCAGCAGACAGACGGACAGCTTGCCCCGCGTGCTCAATGCGGCGCTTGGCTCGGCATGGGGGCGGGCAGCAGGCAGCAGGCAGAAGCTTAACATGTTTTGCGTGCAAATTAAATTTAATTTTTATTAACTGCTTTATTGCATTATAGCCGACACAGCCGGAGAGTTGTCGCGTTTATTTGCTTTTCGCGTGTCATTATTGCATTTGCCAGTTAATTTAGCTGCGATAACTGTCATTGTACGCGAGAGTGTTTGGCATTTTCATTTTTAATTTTTATTATATGCTTCGCGATTTGTTGGCCTTTAAGTGTTACACGGTACCGCATGCGATGATTCTTAGTTAGTTTATGTGCAAGTCGGGGGGGGTTTCAATTTTGCCGGCCCGACATGTGGACATGTTATGGTGCGCAACGGCTGACGCTTTAATGGCAACTGTCAGCCTTAATTGTTGCACTGACATGTTGTTAGCGCAAAGTTGCGCCGAGCTGAGCTGAGAAGTGGACGCAACTGCGATAAGCAAGTGTGCGCGCGCCTCTTGTACGTCAAATTAAGACGACGACTCACTCACTCAGCAGAGTGCGCAGGTAATTGACGTTGACGAAAGTTAACAACGTTTGCGGTTTTATCTGATGCAGGCCAGTTACAGTTGTGCCTCACGGTAATAAAATATGAAATTTCTGTGTGCTGTGCGAAAAAATGCCATGACTTTGTCTAAGCTACACAGACTACAGACTCTAAAATAGCCGGCATTACTTTGTCACTAAGCAGCATTTGATTTGCTCTTTATAATGGCAGCGTGAAAAGTGAACGAGTTTAAATTAAACTTGTTCACACAAAGTATACTATTGAAGAAGCAGCACTAAAAGTCAACTGTACAATGTCAGTCAGCTAATAAAAAATAAAAAAAACAGAACAAACAGAAAAAAAAAAAGTTCTAATCCTTTAGGGTACACAACAAAGCGCAGTTAGTAGATAGCCATGGTGGCAGTCAGCCACGCATAATGCCAATCGTGCGATGACCTTTGCCGGCGCCTTAGGGCAACCCACATTTGCCAAACGCAAACATGCATAAATACCACAAGCGGCCACAAGCGACCAGAAGTGACCGACCACGCTTGGAATTTCTCTCTTATTAAATTGCGTTGGTCTGCTCTAATCGTGGCCAGCATTTCCCAGCACATTACTCGGTTTTTTTATTGCATTTTGTTTTTTTTTTTTTTTTTCTTTTGCGCTTTTAATTTGCTGTGCACATGCCATGTGCCAAGCGTGGCGCGTGTTACTATGCTATCTGTCTGTCTGTCTGTTTATCGTATGCTGCGCTGTCAGAGAATGAACCTCGAAGCCAAGCAAGTGGAAGTGCTGCCGCAGTAAATGTGCGCGCGTCATGCTTATTTATGACACTTACGTGGTTACTTGCAACGTTGTTGTTTGTTGTTGTTGTTGTTGCTGTTGCTGTTGCAACACTGTAACACTGCTCGGTTGTTCCCCTGCAACGCCACATGTCCTGTTGTCGTTGTTTTCTTTTCTGCTGCTTTTGCCGTCGTTTGTTTCCTTGTCTTCCGTCGTTTCGTCATTCCGTCGCAGTTGTCCGTCGCGTGCTGTGCGCTTTTAAACTGGTTAAATGGGCGTAACTAATATTGACATGCCAGTTGGCTTGCTCGCCGTTTTTGCTCTTCTGGTTCGTGTCGCAAAAGTAGGTTGCATTGATAGCGCACCAACGTCAGCAGCAGCAGCAGCAGCAGCATCAGCAGAGGAACACTTTTTTGAGTATGTGCGAAGACAAGTGGATACTTGTTTGTTTGTTTGCTTATTTACTTCTGTGTGTGTGTGTGCGCGCGTGCGAGAGAGAGAGAGATATGCATGTAAGCGCGCGTGACAGCAGATGCAGCTGACTGACATGGGCAACTTGTGCAGCAGCATTAATTGGTAGCTGATCTGCTTGCGTAGTGCTCTGAGCCACTTTCATTGGCAAATGGAACACGGCACAAAGCGCTTAATAAAAATCAAGGAATTTACTGATAAGAAATCGGTTATAAACTTTTGTTACACTACTTGGCATTATCCTTAAATACCATAATCTAAAAATGGTATTCACTTATTATTAAAGTGCAGGTATGTTGAGTTTTTAAGTTACAATTGTTTTATGGGGAAAATTCCACTTTTGAGTCGAATAAGATCGAACTAAGTTTGTTATATTATACAGCCAAACCTCCCTTATATGGATTGCATAGACTACCCCTTAATCCTTGACAATGGGGTTACCATGCACACTATGCATTGTTTTGATAAGCATTTATACAGCTAAAACTTTTTGATTGTTGTAGTTTTGTTTGGAAGTCGAAAACAACTTTATTTTATTTAAATATTCTAAGTCCACTAGATGACATATTTTTTTTTTAGCGCACACTTAAAAACTTTTTGCAGTTATAAAATGTTTTTTTTTTTTTTTTTTTAACAATAACAATGGTTGATAATTTCAGAGCCACAAAAAAGCTTTTAAATTCTAGTTTATAGTTTCAAAACATAAAAACTTTATCATTCTGCCCACTTTCTTTTTATTACTGTAACCCACTTGAAACTTCAATTTCGTTTAGTGCACATTCATGTGCTCATATGTGTATGCACACCTATAGTACATCCACATATACATACATATGTCGACAACTAAAAGCCACGCTATGGTTGCTGCACTTTTGTACGTTTACTATTTCATATAATTTGCAAAGTGCTTCGGTCAATAATGTGCCTACCTACAAGCGCCGCTCAATGCGACCATGCAAACGTGTAACCAACCGACCAACTGACAAACCGACCAATCAACCCACCAGCCCGGCAGCCAACCAACCTGCGACAACCAGCCAGCCAACATTTCTGTTCGACCCACACACACACTTCGACCAGCACAGAGCCATGCATTTCGGCACAGAGTGAATTAAGTAGGCGCCAGTGCTGCATTTTGCGCCTGTGGATGTAAATTAAATAATTCACCATGGCAAGGCAAGAACTGCGTAGCGTATACTTAATATTATTTAAAGTCGCATCGCTCATCCGACGAGTTGCATTTGCACAAGCAAAAATTAAACAGAACAAAAATCAAACATAAAAAGAAAAACGCTGCGAATATTTATAGAAATGTCAAATTAGCTGACAGCACTGAAAGCTTATTAATATAACCAAAAGAAACGAAATAATTTATGGAAATCAGAATAATTTAAATTAATTACTGAACGCCCACAACTGTGCGCGACTGCAGTGAATGCACGAACGAATCAGAGTCAGCGGCAATTGCCTGATGTGAGGCAGCACGGGCTGCTGATGTGCAGCAAAATCCATTGATGCTGTAAAATTGTTTACAATATTATTATTCCTACTGCTGTTTTATTGTAGTAACATAATTGTTATTATTAAGTAAGCAAGAGTAAAATGGTCAACAGCGCCGCTCGTGTGCGTACACTGCAAATAAACACGTCTGCGCGACATGCAAGAGAATAAAAGATACGCGGCTGCTGTAAATCAGCGAATCGACACATTTAAGCAACCTCGCGCAGTTTGTGTCAGCGGCGGCGGCTTATTATGCTTACAGATCGCGTGCCATCGCGCTGCAGCGAGAAGTAATGCAGGCAGCGCAGTTTAGGCGCTGCATCAATTAGCACGAATCGAAGATCTACGTTGGCTTTGCAAGGCACTCGCGTCAAAGCTTGTCAACTAATAAAATGTCATGCACTATCATCCACTTGCATAGATGCTCGAGAGCATATCACATGACATTTACACACACGCACACATAAACAAACCAATTAAACGGTGGCTGAGCGCGCTCATAACTGCTTACGAGAAGATTTAGCTGCCATACGCTGGCTGTGTACTTTATGCCGCCACCTCCAACTTTTGGCATCAACCTATAAAGAAATAAAGAAAAAAATAAGCAATAAACAAAAAAAGAGTACAGCAAAAAATTTGCTTGATCGTCTGATTTCATATTCATGCGGTTACTCAGAACAAGTAAACAAAAAAAAAAAAAAAGAAAAAAAAGTCATTTGGAAACAAGCAAAGACGAAACGACGACCGACGTCAGCCGTAGAAAACAGGAAGTTTTGCGACATGTGTGCGTGTGTGTATGAGTATGGAAGTGTATGTGTGCGTGTGTATGTGTTTGTGTCTATCTAGATAAATAAACAGATTACATATTGTTATTGTAAACAAGACAAAGCGGACTACGATTTTACTTGCTTGCTTGCTCGCCTACATTGCCTCAGCTGCCTGCTTTCGTTATTGGCATTGAACTTGTTCTTGTGCGATTTTAATGTGTAAACAATATCATCGCATCACAGTTTGTTTTCTTGCTTTTTGTGTGCTTTTTGTTGTTGTTTGGCATTCCTTACTTTGTTGGCAATGTCGGTTTCATTTTGGTTATAAGGTCTGCGCCCTGCTGTGTGCGGCAGGCACACCCATGCACCCCTATATGCTGGGTCGTTCATTTGGTCGAAAGGTCGGACGGTCGGCGAGTGGGTAAGTTTGTCGGTCTGCTGGTCGGCTGAGTGTTTCTGTTATTATACGTCAAAAGGTCAACTTCTGTCACATTTGACTTTTGAAATATGCGCACTTTGTGCTCATAAATATTTAAGGCAACTGTCAGTTCGTCTGCATCTAAGCACACTCGTACTCGCATGTACAACCGCCACACGCCGCCGCACACCACTTGCCCTTCGCTGGCATGCATGCTAAAAATGCCTCAGCCTGGTGCTGTGCTGTGCTGTGCTGTGTTTTGTTTTGCTGCTCTGTTTATGTGGCTTCTAATGTGCCTCGGGCATTATTCATATACTGTGTGATGCTTTATAGAAGTTTTTCAATTTCATTTTGAATAATGCTCTCTAATTTGGCTGAAATTGTGTTAAAGGCCTTAAAGTTTTTTCAACTTTAGTTTGTTGATTTGTTTAACCAAACACTTTTGATATAAAGTTTCGTTTAAAAATTACATCTGTGATTACGGTTTTCCACATCGTCATAGTTGATGTCTGATAGTTACTAGCAAGAAACGAGGATGTTGCGTGATGTCTAAATGTGTTTTCAATTTAAATAAAGTCTTAAAATGCCAAAGGCCATGTGCATGTTGTTTGTAAGTCTGAACTAGTTGAAAAGCGGTTGAAAAATATACAACGCTTGCTGATGACCTGAGCAAGTATTGGCAGTTAATCATCTTTTATTCCATACACTCTACAGAGTCTGGCTCTATTCCTTATGATCTATATACTTATCTAAGTTCGAGATAAGCAAGTTTGTCTAAAAAGAAGGTTTTTTATGTGTTCTTTTTTTTTCATTAAGTATCTTGAAATATTGGTTTGGCCGGAAAGTATAGATTTAGCTCAATTTAAAGTGATGTAACATGGTGAATATTCATTGAATCTGACAGTTATTTGGTTATCTATTGCGTACTGAAAATTTTATTAAGTTTATGAGAAAAATCATTACAAAGCAAAAACAAGAGAAGTCATGTAAGCTTGGGTACAGACTGAAGTTGTTCTGCGCTTTTCGGGTAATTAAATAATGAAAATTATCAAAACATTAAAGTATCAATATAAAAATACAACTCTGCAAAAATTTTCGCATGGCAAACCTGCTTGCAAATTACGCTCGTGTCCGCCACCGTATTACGGCCGTTTTTACTAATCGATTTTAATAAAAAGCATCCTATCTCTTGAGTTGGTACTAACCCTACACATCCACAAAATTTCATTGAAATCTGTTGAGCGGCTTCAGAGATTAGCTTAAGGGAACATTGTGACACTGCAATTTTATAAATTAAGATAATAACTCAGCAATATTTCTTGACCTTGTTCAAGGTGTTTAAAAGTGACTTTTATTGCATTAGCTTTATTTCTTTAAGAATTTTGATATCTTATTGCGATTTCGGCTTATAAGAATATTAATATATAAGAAAATTAATATAAGTTTCACTATCCTAGCATGCTAAGCCATTTAAGCCCCAGTTAATCGTCTTCCTTTTACCCTTAAAGCCGTAAATGCCAACTTATTGCAAATTAATCCAGCAATATTGCCTTATGAAAATATATTCTTTGATGAAACTCAACGCAGCAGGCGGACACCCACACACCCAAACACACACAGCGCACACCGCTGCGGACTAATTTGCATAACTCGAAAATATTACGCACACGCACGGGTTGTCTGCCTCATGCCTCACCTTGGTGTGCAGACAAGTAAGCAGAATCAGACTCAGGCTCGTACATGGCAACTGCGGCTACTTGTGATTTGCGCCTACGCAGATAATTAACTCACTTAAAAGCTGCTATTGGCTCTGACTGTCATCGGCTGATGCCTGATGGCTGCTGGCTGCTGGCTGCTGGCAGTTGGATGTTGGCTGCTGGCTGCCTGTCACTTTGCAATTTGCTCCTTGCTCATTGGCGGCTTTAAATTGCTCAGCTTATTAAGGCCGTCATCATCTGCGACGCACAGTATGCCGCAGATACGTATGTAAGTACGTTTAAAATGTGTGCAATGTATGCCAACAGTTTTGCCGTTAACTAACCCAATAAACTCAATTAAATGTACAAATGTACGAAACAAATACAAAAAGAAGAAACCAAGTGCAAAGCGCAAAAGAGACGACACAGTAAATGGAACTAAAACATGATACAACAGCTTAGAGGCAGCTTAGAGTCGGCAGCTTAATGCAATAAACTTGTATTTGTCGTTGACTCATATGTCTCTTGCGTCTTCTCTTCCTGCTCTTGTTGTTGTTTTTGTTGTTGTTGTGGTTGTTGTTACTGTGCTGGTGAGTGCAGCGGGCGGTCTATCATTGCAGCAGATCGATGCAGCAGGTGACATGCGGTTAGTCAGCAGTTAAAGATAAAAAGATACACTCACACGGCGACAGAACGCTGCTCAGCTGTTTGCTGCGTTGCCACCTTTTCTATTAGTTTTTGATTTTATTCTTTTTGTTGTTTTTGTTTTTTTTTTTTTACATGCTATGCGCTTTTGTGTCTTTTGTTTTGATTTGATTTCTTCAAAGAGGCACAACAACAACAAGAACAATAACAGCACATAGATACGCACGCATACAGCAAAGACTATGCACACGGATACGTGACTGCGTCGCTACTGCGGCTGCTGCTGCTGTTTTCACTTTATGCGCTGTGTGTGCGCGCAACGTCGACGTTTTGTTTTCATTTTGTTGCGTTTTTTCTATACTTTTCACGGTTTTTGTTTTAATTCTTTTGCTTCGCACCAATACAAAAACAAAAAATAAAAGAAGAATACAACCAACTGTATAAAAAGAAATAATATAAACGATAGTGTGCTCACGGCATACACACACACATAGTCACAGAGACAGACACAGATACACAGATAAGAAAGAATAATGCCTGCGGTGAGAGTTCTAGATACTTTCGTCCGGCGAGCCGCAATCAGTCGCAAAAGCGTTAAGCGCTGTGCCAGACGAACGTACTAACGTGCCAACGCCGCCGTAGACAAGCAGCAAACGTAGAACGAACAAATCACACTCGAAAGATTTTGGTTATTTTTTTTTGTTTTAAGTAGCGCATCCAAAGGCGGCACACACAACTGTTCGCGCAGTCCGTTGTGCGATGTGCGTTGCGTTTGAAAAGGAAACACAAATAAAAAGTAAACTAAAATAAGTAAAAGACGAAGAAGCAGAAATATACCCGCAAATATCTATTTTCGCTTCAAGTGCAAAATTTACAACATAACAACAACAACAACAAGAACAACAAGAAAGAAGCAACGCAGCAACATTGCAATTAGTCTATGCAAGCGCAGTCGCTTGGCCAACTTTGACTGTCATGCGAGTTTCCATTTTCGGCGTGCGCGGGGGTCGAGTTCGCGTTTCTGTTTCTGTGCGTACTTTCTAACGTCGTGTGCTCGTTTGTAAAATATAAAAATAAATGTAAAGAAAAAAAAAAAACGAAATACAAAAGTATATTTTTTAAAAAACGTTCTTTGCTTTAAAAATAAATACAATGTGTGCTGCTGCATATACAGCTCAGCTGACATATTAACAGCAACGCAAACAAGACAACAACAACAACAACAACAACAATAATAATAGTAAACAAACTCAACGCTACTTCACGTGTCGCGAGTTTTGAAAAGTTGTCAGCAACAGATACAAGATACAAAGCAGAGCACACTTATTTTGAACGGCGTAACGTGCAACGTGTGGTGCTGTTATCTTCGTCTTCTTCTTCTTCTTCTTCTTATGTGATTTGCTACACACGTGTGCCATTTTGAATAGAATACATTTTTATTGCATAAAAAGCGAAATAAAAAAATTTGCGAAATACTTTTAAACGTTTTACGTGAAAATGCTCGCATTGAAAGAATGTTTGATGCGCGAAGGGGCGCTAAATTTACAAAATAATTACAATAACAACAACAACAACAGCGTAAGCAAAGCAACTGATAGCAGCGAACGCTATAAGCCGTACGCTGGCAGCAGCAGCAGCAACAACAACAATAACTACTATGCAAATCTACAATTGAATATCAAAAACAACAGCAACAACAACGACAACAATAAAACCAACATGGACACGCTCAGAAACCAAAGTTAGTATCGCCCCATGCCAAATGATGCAATGTTTAGTCAAAAGTAACTTGTTTCTTAACTTAAATCCGAGTATCTCTGCCCACCGACCATACTTCAACACAGTTCGCTAAAAATAGCGTGGCAAACAGTTATTAGTTTTTGTTTTACTATATTTTATGTTGTCTGAGACTTTTTGTTCTTTATTTATGGTTTTTTTTTTTTTTATTGTTTTTATTTTTCTTGTATTATTATTATTTATTTATTTTTTTTAGTTGTATTTTCACTTTTGCCTTGTAATCGTTAAGTTATGGCTTCGTCAATTTGTTGCCGTCAATGAGTTGGTGTCTGCCCATGCCCATGTGTTGTGTTTTGTTGGCCAGCGGGGGGTGTACGTTCAATCATGCATATGTGTGTGAGGTTTTGTTTTTATTTTTAGCGACATGAAGTCGTTCTCTCTTACATTGTTCTTTCTATTTTTTTTTTTTTTAATTTTACTGATAGATTTGTTTGCGAATTTTTGATGAGTGTGAGTGATTACTTGATTATTGTGCTATGTTTGGGTATGCGCTAATCAAGTTGACATCTTGTTGCCATTTAATTATTTTCTCTGTTAAAGGATTTAAATTTGCTCAGTGTAATTTAATTGACCGTGGCAGCAACACACACGTTAAGTGCGCTTTGCCATTTGGTGGACAGCTTTGATTATTAAATTTCAAATAAAAAATAAAAAGAAAAAATAACAGAAAAATAACCTAATAACTATTTCAAGTCAAGACGGCCCATATTTTTAAAGTGAATTGCTGAATTTACGTTCGGCCAAGTGTCAATCGTCATTTTCTAGAATTTTCTTGTTTTTTGTTTATTTTAAATTTAAAATTGCATTTGAAACCCACGAAAATTGTTTAAAAACACAGGAGTTCGGGTGAAACTTGATGCCAACCAATATTACTGCAATAACGTGGAAGTAAATAAGCCCATTGTGATATTCAATATCTGCAAGTGTCTGACTTGTAAAAAAGAAGCAAATTCTGTCATTTACTGCATAGCTGAGTTCCCTATAAATTTACGCCATGCAGGCAGCTAAATGGTTCATGGCTGCCAGAGAGCCAGGTATGTGCATTTCCAATTCTGTCCCATATTTACAGTAGATGGTAGGCAGACAGTCGATACACCTATGAATATAAAATAATTAAATATTTTATTCATAAAAATTAGTAATCTGTAAAATTGAATTTCATTATTTTAATCTTGCAAAAATATTATTTCATATTAATTTTAGTTTATATTTTTCTAAGAATAAATTCTTTTTTGGCTATTAATTATGTTTATTATAAATAGATAAATATAAGTAACTATTCATATCTACATATGTGGAAAAGATATATTTCGTTCGAATCATAGAGTTTTCAATTACTTCCTGGGTCCTGCTAATACTTTCTGATTAGTCGATAAACTCAGCAGATTCTGAAATTGCTTCGCTCAATTTTTTGGTATGATTTGTGTTCTCTCGAACATAATCTTCAATTCAGGATTGCCATTCAATCTTCCTTTGCCCTAAATTCTTCGATACAACATACCTGCTACCGATTATGTACGCTCATCTCATGTCTATTATTAAAGTTTCTTTTTTAATTTTTTTATACAAAAAAGAATATCGTGAACATTGTTAATTTTGCTTTTCTAGTTATTTTGTATATGGTTTTACTTATTCGATTTTTAAAAATAATTGTTAATGCAAGCCACATTTTTAATTTTGATACAAATATTTATAATGATTATGATGAGCAGGTGGAACTGACATCTCTTGCTTGGTATCCTTTTGTTCTTAAGTTGATTAGAATCTTCCGGAGTGGGACTTGAAACTGACTCTCTGTGCCCATCATGGTCTAGAAGAGGTAGACACAACAGAACACTTTATGATATAGTTTCCTGCGTTTTCATGGACAAATGGAAGCAAATTGATTCCAGACGAGATAAGACTGAAAATTTATTAATCAATTTTTCAAATCCATACCATGCAACATTCTTTAATTGAACCAGGGAATTTGACTAAAGGAATTAATCAGTTGATAAACAGACTAATATTCCGTTGTCAAACAGATCCTATAATTAAACCAAACAAACCACCACTTATTGAACTTTGCTGCACTCCTGCCAGTCTAAATTTACTTACTATATTTAGTTCATGCTTATTTGTTTATAAGCGAAAGAAGCGTTAATGATAATTAAATGATTTATTGCGTATGCATGTCATTTCGTTGGCTTAGCCGCCGTCGATCAAAGTCACAGTAGATAATCAGAAAGAAAGTGTATTTTTAAACACAATTGAGCTATGGCTAATAAAAAACAAGAAAGAAAAAAAAAAATAAACTGAAATGCGAACACTTTAGCTGCGGCGGCGGTGTCGGCTGCCCTTGCACATTTTAAAAATACAGAAGTGGCTGGCAAACGTTGCTCAACACGCCACTGCCAACAGCCCCCGCAGTCCGCTCGCTACGCAATGCAGTCACTCGTGCAATCAGCCAGTCAGTCACACACTCATTCATTCACTCATTAACTCAGGCAGTCAGGTAGTCAGTCCGTCGGTTAGCCAACCTCTACAGCCCAGCCCAGTGGCGGGCGAGCCTATGCGAGAGCATTTGTCTTGTAAACATTTTCCAACTGCAAATGTAATTTTAAATATTGATTCAGCAGCTTTTTGTTTTCACAATTGCTGCTGCAGTTGGCTTCTTGTTCTGCTATTTTGTTTGTACTTACATTTAGTATACATTTTCTATTTTTGTTTTTTTTTTTTTTTTTATTATTTTTCATTTTCTAAGCATATTGATTTGAACATCGTTGTCGAGCAGCACCCTTGACAATATAATTTTTCTTCATTTCCATGTTGCAAAAGTTTTATATTTGCTATTGCCACTTGGTATGTTTTTTTTTTTGTTTCTGCTGATTTGTTTTACGCCAGACTTTTGTTGATGGCATATTAATTATGCAAGCATTGCTCTGCGGCCATGTCGGTAAAGGTAAAAATGGAAAATCAATCAATCGATTGCAGTTTTTCTATTTTAGTTTTGTAAATACGCAATGCTGAAGCCGAAGCCAGCGTCAGAGCCAGAGCCAAAGCCGATGAAGACGATGCTGAAGCCTTTCAAGCGTTTGCAGCTACGCCTTATTCATAAGTGGTTTCCATGTACAGCTGCGAGTGTGTGTGAGTGTGTGATGGTGTGCGAGTATCTGCTGCAATGTCATTTGCATTTGGTGTGCAGTTTGAACGCGCGAATGGCTTCGCAACAGACGCTGTGCAGCCGCAGCAGGTTCAATAAAGTTCGATTGAGTCGATTAGTCATTCATTTGAAGCTAATTAACTTTATTAATCCACAACGAATGAGACTTCCGCTTTCCACTGATCGCTGTCGCTGTGATTTCACAGTGTGACAAATGCACATGTAAAACAAAATTGCAGATGTTTATACGAACATGTAAGCAAATTATTTGCAAATGCGTTCATGCCAAGAAAATTTT
Source organism: Stegana nigrithorax (assembly GCA_037044495.1). NCBI lineage: Eukaryota > Metazoa > Arthropoda > Insecta > Diptera > Drosophilidae > Stegana > Stegana nigrithorax. The sequence continues at coordinate 737,289 of JBAMBQ010004614.1, read as the reverse complement.
CACTTTTTTTTCGGTTTTATGTATAAAAGTCGTTGAACGGTTTTAGATATTACACACACATACACACACAAACAAATGTATGTTAGATTTTTCACATTATTTACGATCTCGTCTGCTTAAAGCTTTTTGATGCATGTGCATTAGGTTTTTCTTTGCTTAGTGGTTGATTTTCTTTAGTTGTTTATTTTGGTTGTTGCTTTTGGCAAATGGCAAACGTATTTTTTCGGTTTTCTCCCACGCTGGCAAAGTGCCGAACAACAGCAAAATATAAGAGAAAAGTCAAGAAAACTGACCAAAAAAATAAAACAAACAAAGCGAAGAAAATTGCATGCCTAAATTTATTGCCTACTTTTTAATAGATCGAGTGTAAATTTCGCAAACTGTTTGGCGTTTGCCTGGCAGCAATTTATAGTTTAGGGTCTCGCATTTAGTATTGGCTGACATAGATTTTTCTATCTTTTTTGGTGTTGTGCTGAACTGGAAGTGCATTATATTTAGTAGCTCTGTTATCTGTTTTGATAAACTATCCAAGACAATGCCTGTCTTGGCCAAAAATTAGTGAAAACTATTCAACTATTGGCGTAGTCAAGCAATTTAATATACCCTTAATTTACTTAGCTTAACTGAGGCGCTAACTTTGCAAAAAGAATCCATTGTAAACATTGACTAAGCAGAAATTCCATACAGCGGGTTTTCCATTGCACAATAGTCACAAAAATACGAAAATACCATGAATTTTTTTTTTTGTTTAGGCTGATTATTTATGGTTTTCTATCTATTGGTCAAATAAATGATTCACGGAACTTATCTTTGAATGTACGCGGCTATTCTTTTGTTTTAAAAGTTAACACCTTTTGCGATTTCATGTGTGGTTATCAAGTAAGTGAGAGTGTAATGTGATAAACAGTAAATGTTTATCAAATACTGTCCAATGCTTTAAAAAAAAAATATATCAAAGCTGTTCTCTGAATTCCACTCTAGCTAACATTTTTTGCGGTTTGCTGAAATCTTTGGTCAACAATTTTATGCAATTGCCTTTTGACCCTTTGAGCTAATCAGGGGTTTCCTGGTTTCCTTAACATGAATCCTGGAGCGAATCATATGCAGTGTTTTACATTTGATTATACTATATGATGGTTTCCACAATGTGGGCAATATAATTTCTCACCAAATAGAATTTTATTGTTTTGGTCAGGGCATACCACCTTTAACTGTTATTGTTCTTGTCTAAACACTTGCTACATCTAAAAACCCCTAACGTATTAAAGTAAGTAATATAAGTGAGTTTAACGTTCTTAGCTTCCCGGATAATAGTGAAATTTTTTTTTTATACAGCGGTGATGATTACTATCTTTACATTATAATTTATTTAATCATATCTGAGCTGGACTTGTTCTTAAATGTTTTTAATAATTTATTTTAGTTAATTTTTGTATGCAATCTCTCAAGTCAGTCTTATGTTAATTTAATTAAAAACTTAAATAATTGTCTCTAATCAAAATCTGCTTCAAAAAAGAGAACCGGCAACAGTTTTGTCTCCTCAGTGTGTCACATTTTATTTGCTTTTGCGACGTTGTCAGGTTTTCTTTAACAGGTTTTGGCATGGGCTGTCACAATATTTAATAAGTAAATATAAAAAATTTTAGAGGAGAAAGATGAAAATGTATTCGTGCGTGTGAATGCAATTTTCTGGCAATTTTTAAACAATTTACACATATAGCCACAAGGCACATACATTTTCGCCTTATTGTATACATTTGAGTGGCAAAATTATAAAAAAAAAATAACAATTTCGACAAACGAAAAATACGAAAATGCAAAGCAAATATTTATATTCAATTATGCACAAACGATTTTGTTTTTTTGGCAGCACATTGACATTGCGCCCGGCGAAATTCTTATTGGCTCAAATAATATAAGCAATAAAGGGGAAGAAGAAGAAAATGTATCTACATCTGCACATGCACGCTCAGATGCCACATGACACATGTTGAGCCTAATAAATTTGATTTTCAAATTATTTTCCTTTATTTTTTTTTTCTTGCTCTTTTTTTTATTTGTGGCAATAAAACAAATATTTTTGTGTGTAAAAAGAAATTTATTCAAAATACTTATTGCGATGTATATGAGACGGATAAAAACGATAAGCTTGTGTGTGCACACACGTTGAATTTGTTTATTTATATATGAGTTTTCTTTTTTACTTTTTGTATTATATGTAAAAAAATATTTTCTGAAGCCAAATGCGTTGCATTTCTCACTAATAAAAAGAGCGTTTCTTGTCCAAAGTGCACACATAGCAGTAATAGATTAATTCGAAGGTGTATGCACACGATGTGTGTGTGTTTGCACACCTAAACGGATGAGCGCCGCTGCTGCTCGGTTGGGTTGCGTTGTCATTGATTCCTATTTGCACAAATTATCTACACAATCAAACATTGAAACTAAATATACACGACAAGCGGGGCGTCAACGCGCATGAGATATCGCTTGCAGTTTTCTAATCAGAAATGCCAAAAGAATAAAAGTCAATTGCTACGCATACAAAAATAAAGTAAATAATGCGACTAGGCAAGGCGAAGTGAGGTGAAGCGAGGCATGGCAGCAACAACAAAAACACTACTGACGCCAGGCAATTAAAGTTTGTCTGTATGTGAATTGCGAATCGTGATAATAAATCAAATAATCTGCGAACACTAAAATAGTCATCGCAAAAAATAAATAAATAAATAAAAATAAAACAAAAAAATAAAGCAAAATAACAAAACAAAAATCAATAAATAAAAAACAAAAAATCAACAAAAGTCGCCTGACAAATTTCGTCATGAATGCAAATAATTAAATAACGAAAATTTGTAGCAATAGCAATTAATAAAGAATTATAATTGAATTAGTTAATTAATGTGAAAACGACACGCGTGAGTTAAACGTTAACCCGTTGATGCTGCCTGTCAGCATGGTAACCCCTTTGCAAGCAGTGGCTTGGTGGCTGGCACCCCTAATTGTAGCCGTGTTTAATTTAGTTTAACAAAGCTGAACTAATGCCGTTAAATTGAAAACGAGAAGAAAAACAAAGCGATGAATCAACTTGAGCAGCAACAGCCACCGCAGCAGCAGCCCACGCGTGCGTCTCAAGCGCAGACTGCAGACATAGCCATCGCCTCAGCCAGCGTCGGCGCAGACAAGCGACTTTTGTTTTCGTTTATTTGTGACTACTGAGTAAACAAAAAAAAAACAATCATTTCAATGTACAAATGTCGCAGTTTATTTTTTTTTAATTTTTGTTTTTTCCTTTTTGTTTTTTGTTTTATTATGTGTATTTCTATTTTTATGTTATCTAATTTGCTTGCGAGTTTGTGTTCAATGTCCACGCCCACTTTGTTTGGCTTTGCTTTGCCTTTCGCTTAGGTTTTCATATTTTTTTTGTATTGTTTTAAGCTTTAATTCAATAGCTAGCTTACTTTTTTTTATTTTTTGTTTCGTTTTGGTTTTATTTTTTATACATTTTCTGTTAATTGATTGAATTGGTTTTACTTTTTTCTTTACAAATATTTTGACAATATCGACAGAAAATCGACAGAATCTTGATAGAAGTGAGGCCAAATGTAGACGAATAGTCAGCGTCAGTTGAGCCATTGAAGCAAAAAAAAAAAAAAAAATAAAAAATAAATAAATAAATAAAAAGAAGGGAAGAAACAAATACAAACAATAAAATACACGATACTGTACAATTAAATTAATTGATTTGATTGTTGTTTGCTTTGCTGATACGCTGCAGCTGTTGTGGCGTTGATTTGTGTGAATAAAATAGTAACAAAAAAACAAGTGTGCAATGAATGTATGGGAAATTTTTTGAAACGCTTAACATACTTAACAGCCGGCTGGCCTAGTACTTATGATTAATTTGTTTTATATATATTGACATTATATGCATATTCCCCCCAATGCCCGCATTTCTTACGCATTAAGGTTGTAAAAACGCATATACGATGCATAACATATTTTAAAATGCAAAGCCTTAAAGGCTTCCAAATTTATTTAAATCATAAGCTAAAATATAGTTTTGGTTATTTGTATTTTTCTAACTTAGCTTCAGATAAATGCCCAAATCACAGCTGTCGCTTGACATTAAAGTCATTAATCATCATGTCCGGCAATTCGTAATGGATTGCCGTATGTTGCCACATTGCTACCAAGTTAACTAAATATGCTGGTTCGCGAAACTGAAAAACGATTTCGCCTTATTTGTGGTCTTTGCCTTTGTCTTTGTCGTTGCGACCATATGGCTGAAAGTGTCTTCAAATTAATAGTAATGTCATGTTTTGATTTTTAAAGAAATGCAAAACAAAACCATTTTTCAAAACTTTGTTTTTAACATAATTCAAGGTCGAACAATATATAAGGCAAGGACACAATCTTCCAACAAAGAATCAAGTCTTGTATCGAAGGCGTAAGTTGTGTATTTGCATTCGCCAGAGTTACTGTACCGTATAATTAAATTTAATGTGTCTTAAAATTTTTTCAAATAAATATTGTTTAAAAATTGTTTTTGTTATCGAAAATAGAATTTACAAAAAAATGGAACAAAAATGTATATTTTATATTTTAACATAGGCACATAAAAAGAAATGATGACAGGTGTATTACAAAATTTTAAAAGATCTGAATCAAAAACTTGGAAGTGTAAACAGAAAATTCTTAGGCCTTTGAAAATGATTTCGTAATTTGAAAGACAAATCACTTACAATAAAAGTCGGCATAGAATGTCTTAAAATAATTGCTTTTCTACAAATTTTAAAATTTAATGAAATGGCAAAAGCCAGAGATTTGTCGAGACGTTAAAATAATCCAGTCAAACGGGAACAGTAGTGAAAGAGGAACATCATACAATATTTCAATTAATAGCTTAAAATTTTTTTATTTTTATTTTTGCTTTAATATTTATACATATATCATGATCATTTTTGTGTCTTAGATGTTTTTCTGTAACAAATATTGCAAAATTTTCTATTAGACCCTGCTATTGTGTATATCTACATACATTTGTAAATTTCTATACCAGCTAATCAGCTTTTAGTTACTGAGTCGCTTTAGCCGTACTTAGTCATTTAAATCATAATTAAACTTCTATACAAACATTCCCCCATGAGCTTTTAACATGTGTATGCATGCTTTTGCACTGATTTTTCATTACAAGTAACATCAAAGGTAACAAAATTCGCTCACCTTGTGAAAATGTTTTCAACAGCATCCGAAAATGTAAACTACATTACATTATGTTTGCATGCCTGCACGTTTTGTAAAAATAAAAATAAAATAAAAACCAGAAAGCAACAAAAACAAAAACACGTTTTCCATTTTTCTGTTTTTTCTTTTTGACTGCTGTTGTTAAAGTTTGCCAACGCTTTGAGTGTGGGCCAAAAAAAATTTTAATGCAAAATAGACGAGGGGCAAAGGAAAAGCGAAAAAAAGTCAACCCTCAACTCACCTTGACATCGTTTCGTATTAATTCAGGTGCAATTTAATTGCTGCCAAGATTTGCTTTTCCGCTCGCTTAACTTTCTGCACATAGACACAGGCACAGTCATAGCCAGAGCCACAGCAAAAACACATACAACATGGGAAAACTTAGAAGCAACGTGTTGTCTCTCATATAGAAAAAGTCAACTGCACCCGCATGCAGCAGCCGCACAGTGACGCACGGCTCCACGCGGCCGACAGGTTTTTTTTTTATTTATTTAAAGGTGGTGGCTCACTTCATTTTATTTGCTCCGTTACTTTTGTGCGTTTTTTTTGTATTCTTTTCTTTTTTATTATGCAATTCTATTCTATCGTATGCTTTTAAATGAAATTAATACGCTCAAATGCAATCAAAAGTGTCACAATGACAGCGGAAAGCGCGCAGATTGAAAAAATAAACAAAAAATCAAATCGACCCTGTGCTAAAAAGTGAATACTCAGTCATGGTCATGCAATAGATTTTCTTTAAAGTTGAAATTGACATATACATGTTATGAACACTAACCTTACATTTAAAAAAAAAAATAAGTTTAGACTGGTTAGAATTTAAATGTTAGCAATTTATTTAAAGGTTATAAAAGCAACGTTCAGTTTTATATAATTGGCAAGGTAAGCATCCTTTTAACAATTCCTCTCCTGTAACAAACACAAAACTAAGTTTCGGCTGACATTTAAACTTCCTGCTTGTCTGCAATACTCACTTCCTATGCCTTCGTAACAAGAGACTGACTCTGTTTCCAGCTGGTCGCCCACTTACTGTGTGGGTTTCTGCCTTGTCAAAGCTTATGGCGTTGACAAGGCAAACATTGTCGAGTTGCCAGGCAGGTGACAACTTTCCCAGCGAATGTTTACTGTATAACACCTATAACAGCTGCATTTGCAAGATATTTACACCTTAAAAGGCAATAAGTAAATGATACTTTGTTCGGCAATACATATTTGGATGCAATAGTAACCAATTGAATGGGCAATTATATCGATATCATCTTCTAATAGAAAAAATATTAAACTTGAAGAAATGAATGCTTTAAATACTTGTTAAAAGATTGTAGATCATATTTAGCTGTGCGATTCCTTATAACTGCTTGCAAATAAGTACACTCTACAAAATTAAGAAAATCATTTATTCGCCAAAAGATTATAAATAAATATAAATTCTATGTATGTAAAAATCTTCAAAATATCGCTTTTTATGTTATTTTTGTTCGAATATTTATTCGACTTATTGAATTATTCGTTTAAATATTTTATTTAGTGTCGATTATTAAATCTTATTATTTTTCTTGGTTTACATGTTTTAGCTGGTAATAGAACCTTTCTACTTGGATGCGTCTATGTACTCTTTGTAGAAGCAAAAATAGGCTTATTATTATATTGATTGAAACTTTGGTCAGTTCCACATTTTTTTCAATTAGAAGGTGCAATAAGCAACTCAAAGATATTTTGTTTATTGGAACTTTATTTCAATGATTTGGCACCTTAATGATTCCTGCTGATAGAAAGTCTTGAGTCAGTTATCTTAAATACTTATCAATATGAAGCAATCTTAAGATTAATTTTTTTACAATTTTAGATTAAGGTTTATTATACTTAATTATACTACATCTACGCAGTTTTACCTATTGCGTAGAATATTAAATTAAAATTTCACTTGGAAGAAGGCAATTTTATTTTTTCCATTTGTATGGCACAATAAATATTTAAGGCTTGCTTTGAAAATTATAAAATAAATTTTAATCGGTTTAATTTTTTTTTGGCATTTCCAGAATCCGTCGGATCACATGCAAGCGATTTAGTGCATACGAATAAAACGGCCTCTAGTGACTTATCCTCAGCATCAGCCACTGCCAATACTAGCTGCCAGCAACAACTACAACAACAACAACAACCCAATCAAAAACAAGGAAAATCGAATACACAACGTTACAGCGGACATCATCCGCATTTCCATCATCACGCCGCGCCGGCATATTACACAGACGAGAATCTACGCATACATACGCCGAATGCAGCCGATGTTGCTGCACTAAATGAGAATTATCAAAGTGTTTACAGGACACCATCGAAGCTTGTTGGCGGAGAACGGTACTTTCCGAAGACGACAACTGCAACAGTTGCGCCGCCACCAATTGGCACTGGTACTGGCACAACAGCAACGACAAACAGAGTAACTGCATCGAAATTAAAATCGCCTACAAGGATCAACAACAACAACAACAATAACAACAACAGCGGAGTCACACGTTCAGCATTTTTTCGTGGCGATGCTGTGGCGATCAGCGAACCGAGAAAAGTAAATGTCGAACAATACGCGAAGTTATCGCCAACGTATGCGACCCCAATAAAAGGTAAAGAACAACAACAATTACAGCAACAAAAACCACAGCAAGAGGAAGAACATATTGTAGTAGATGCTAGCATAACACCAGCAGAGATTGTAACCAATGCTAGTCTAGTTTTTGCTTTCAAGCCCACAACCGTCGAAGCAGGTGGAGTAGGAGTAGCAGAAACAACAACAACAACCACAGCGACCACAACAACCTCACTCGACGACAACGGTTTGCCGACGACACCCAATCGCAGTCGCAATCAGCAGCGTTTCAGCAATCGCAAACGCGCTGTGCGCGTGCGCAGTGAATCGCGTCCGATAAGTGCACTGTATGACATAATATGCAAGGAAAAGGGTCTCGACATCGGCACCACGACCACAAACGACGAGGATTCATCGTCACCGTCACACAGTCGTCACGGCAACGACAACGGCAGAGAGTTTAACGCAGCAGTCTATCAGCCAAAATACCGACAGATACACCAGAGTCTCGACGCCATGAGCCGCAGTCTGGGTAGTCCCAGTCTAATGACCAATCTCGGTGCGAACTACGATGTGTTGCCGACTAGCGGCGCCAGCAGCACAAGCGGCTCGAAACGCACGAAGGCAACGCGACGCAAGCAAAAGCAGAGCCAGCATGCGCACAGCGATGATGACGACGACGACGATGATGATGGTGATGGAGAAGACTTTAAATTAACACGATTGCGTGCCACTAGTCAGCAACCGACACAGCAACAACAACAACAACAATATAAATCTAAATTAAATGCAAGCAACAATGGCGACAAATCGCCAAACTCAAAGGCATCCTCATTGCCGCCGGCACTGCTGACACATAGCAATCATCATACACAACGTCATCAGCATAATAATCATTATCATCAACAACATCAAGATCAACATCAACATCAACATCAACAACCCTATTACAAAGGAGAAGCATTGCTAGCTCAAAATCATCAATTCAGCTCGGAACATTATCAGCCCCTTGGCACTCGCACAAGTGTCGAGTCGCCATCCAATTTGCATAAGCTTAGTAATGGCGCTAGTTTCAAAGTGAAAGCGGCAGGATCCGTCAATACTTTGCACACTTTGAATCCCGCAGATACATTATCATCAAGTACAATACCAACAACAACAAACACACTGACATCAGCAAACAGTAGATTGAGTCAACGCAAGCTAGATGCCAAACGCTATCATACCGCTGACGGCATGCTGTTCTCTAATGCCGCCACCGCCGCCGCGTCCGATAATGCGGCGCCATTCGTCGCTAAACACATTGCGGAGGAGGCGGAGGCGCTGCAGCATGCCGCGCGTGCTAGTAGCCAACCCGCTGAGCATTTGAATGGCATCGGCAGCAGCAATGCCAGAAGGTGAGTTGCCCAAAATAATCGGGAAAAAATAAGAATAATAAAAATTGTAATTGTAATTGTATTTATTACCCGCACGTGCTTATTCATAAGTTGTGTCATAAGATTGTATGAGTGAGCATATAATTATTGCGTCATTTAAAGAATTGTCACGCCATTATTTTTATATGCCTTTATTTTAGTTGAGTTGGCTCATTGTTGGCTAGGAATTTCATCACAAGTAAATTGTCTGTGTCAGTTGATCTACATGTGACTACTTTTATTATGCTTATATCTCATGAATCAGATCCCAATAGTGTTTATTTCAGCTGTTTAATTGTCAGTTAGCAACGGTTAGTTCGGGCATGTCCTTTTTATATTTTGATGTCCAGATATTCATACTATATGTCAATGTTGAACTTGCGATGATTTTGAATTTAGCTTATGCTTCCTTAAAGTGAAGAAAGCCCTAGATTTATGAATGCATATTACACAGATATTATAATTCTGCATTTTTTAAAAATTGTCTTCTCTTCCGAAAGGGATTTTTAGTTAAAAGCTCGTTTCTTCTACCGTTACATATAGCAGTTAATGTTAATGCTTTCCTGAGCAACAACAGCGTTGAAATTGAAATACTCCATCTGTGAGTTAAATATTCTAATAATTCATAAATCGATGCTATTAAAAAAACATCAATTAAAAGGTTCATACAGGTTTTTAAGCAAGACGCCCCTTACCTACTCAATAAATTAAGGAAAGTGAAAACTTAAAGAACATTTGCTTAAACAAACAACGAAAATAAAAAATTCAGCTAATACTGAAAATATGAATATATCTCTGAATGCGTTTATGTATTTTAAAGTGAAAATTTTAATTTGATCGTGTGAAGAACCTAAAAAAAGAATAAACCATTTAGGTTAGAAGTCAGTAAGTGCAGTCCATTTATAATGTAACTTAAAAAATTATGTTTTTTTTGTTGTGTTTGAATAAAAAAGGAAAAACTCGCAGGCAATTTGTAAACAAATTGTATAACCTGTTATTAAAATTAATCATTAAGTAATTAAAGTAGACAGCAGTCATTATTTCCACTCCTTTATGCTTGTGAATTTATTTGTGACCATTAATCATAAAGAAGTTTTTTTTATTTTTTTGTTTATACTTTCGCTACACTCCTTTGTCTGTCAACAACATTATCATTAGGCTTTGATTCGTTCACTGCATTATGAAGGCTTTACTGGGAATACAAAGAGAAAGTCCATTTTCAGACAGCTAAGCATGCCTTAAAAAATGGGATTACAAAATTTAGGATCTACTTTAATTGGGAAATTAAATCAAAAATGACATACTGATAATAAAGTGTGACGTAAAAGGTTATTTACTCGCATGTCAGACCAGACAGCACAGCAAATGGATGATTAACGAAACGTATCCAATATGAGAAGAATAAACACGGCATAACGAGATTTACCTTGCCAGCCAATATTTCGTATTCCCGCTCTGCTGCTTAGCTTCACTTTATAATCCAAACAAACCAAAGCTCATCTACAAGTAAATGCTATTTCAATAAATTGAAAAAACCCCCTTAAGTGATGTTTGCAACTTTATTTGAACGATGTCGAAAAAACTTCAACCTGCTATGCCAGACACCAGACGAAGCTAAGCTAATAAGTAAACTTTTGACAATAATAAATGCTGCTAAACAATAAACAGCCAACAACAATAAAAACAAATAAACAACAACCACAACAACATGAACAAATAAAACAAATTACGCATATTGTTTGCATTAATGTCTTGTCGCGATGAATCTTTGATTTAACACACACACACACACACACTCATTAAGCAGTTGTAATGATTACGTCCGATTTTTTTTTTTCACATGAAATAAGTACAAACTCACACACGCACATATCATAATGACACACTTGTCAATAAATTATGAAAATTCCACGAGTAGCTGTGTAGTGCACTGTGGGCTGTGCCTCATAAGAGATCGATCAATATGAAAGATGTGAAAAAGAAGATTTTAAAACATCAAATAGAGATGAGAACAATACCCGTAACACCTTTTTAAACGGCAACACTAACGCATGCAGAGTGAAGTGATCTAAGAAACCGCTTAACAATACACATCGGCACACACACACACACTCACGCATAGAGGCAGAGGCACTCAGTCGCACGGTGATAACGAGCAGAAGATGTTGAAGCCACGGCAGCAGCAACAGTAACAGCATCAATGGCGGTAGAGCCAAGCACCTGCCACACAAAATAGCTTAAACCCGGCCTGCTGCTCGCTGGCTGACTTACCGCTGTGCTGCTTCTGCTGCTGATGCTGCTTCTGCTTCTGCTGTATGCATGTTAGCGGCAGCGTTAGCATCAGCGGGAGTGTATGTGCCTTGTGACAAGTTTGATGTTGGATTGCCGAGCCACTGTGTCGTCGTAATCATCGCCGCGTCGTCGTCGTCTTCGTTGTTTGCTTTCGCTTCAAAAATGCCACATAAAAAAAAAATTCAAGATAAAAGAAGTAGAAAAACAAAAAAATTTAAAACTGCATGCAACGGTGCGCTGTAGCATAGAAAAAGAGCAACATGAGTAGCCGAGCTTCAGCCGCAGTCGCAGCAGCTGATGATGATGAAAAACAAATCAAAAAATTTGAATGCGTTCAATTAAGCCTGGAATTTATAGTTTCCGTGTTGTCTGCCTTCATACTTTAACCGCCGCGTTTAAAACTCCCCCTTGCCATCGTCGTCGTCGTCGCGGTCGTGGCAAGTCATCGAGAGTGATAGTGTCGCTGTCATTGTTGGATATCGACGGTTGCTGCTCATGCTGTGCTTGCCTAAAATGTTGTCTTCTATTTAAAAAATGGAAATTATTTGATACGGCGGTAGCTGCTGGAACTGGAAACTGGCGACTCTCGACTGGCAAGTTGCAACTGTGTGACCCACTTGAGGCTTGGCCGGTTGAACAAGTGTTCCTGATTTCGCTTTTTAACTTGTCCCCAAAAAAAGGAAAAGTAACGACCTGTTTCACATTTTTTTTTTTTTTTTGGAAATTGAGTTTTGCACAAATTTGAGAGTCTTGCATTTAGTTACAAGCCAATTTTTCTGCATCTCATCTTCAAATTTATTTGAAGAAATATTCACAGATTTATATGTGGCATATCATTGCGAAAAACTTCCCGTATATTTTCTAATCTTTTGCTTGTTTATTATATTGGAAAAGGAAATAACAGCATAGTGACTCAGTGCATTCAAAGGTCTCTTAACGAATATTTTAATTGCGTCTGTTTCCCATTATTTATCAATAAAATATTTTATTATTATTATTTAAACCTGTATGCAAAACCGCGCACAGTCTGGTCTTAAGGAAATTCTGTTAGATTATTATCTTGTAACCAATCCAGTTGTCTCGAACACAATTCTACTTATCTTTATGCATTCTTTAGGCTACCTATAAATCTTCATAACAATGTCAGCGAATAAACAGACAGGCAAGAGGAATATGTTTTGTCTTAATGTGACATCAAAAAATAAAAATGCACTGAAAAAAACTTAGGAAGAAGGATCCACTTGAACAGAGCTTTTCAAGAATTTCGTCGACTTTGATATTTTTGCTTAATTTAAGGAAGTTTGACAATGTGAACCTTGCCTAACAATGATGTAGTTTCAATAAAAATTTTTTTGGAATATGTACCTCCTTTAACATTAGTAGTTTCAAGGCAATGCCTTCTAAAATCAATGCCAATTAGACATATTCAATTCTCAAAGAAAATGCAACCAATCGCCATAGCGCAGCGGAAAAAGGAGGTCACACTCACCGTCATTATTTGCTCCAATTTGATTTAGCGAATAAAATACATGGAATTTACTTTCCCAAAGGTGCTGAAAATTACTTGCCAATATAATTCATGGCCAAATTGATCATTAGAATGGAGTACAGACTTTCAGCAAAGATACTCATAACACATATGTGTGTGTGTGTGTACATGTATGTAAAATAAATGCATGCCACGCATGCGACAACTTCGCCAAGAACTGCAGACAGGCGACGTGATAGTCGCAATTGGTTATGCGTCGTCGTTAAATCATAAATTAAATATTTTTAAACTATGGAAATTTCCGACAGTAACAGAAAAAGAAACAAATGCACATACAAATGCCACACTGACGAGTAAGAGCGAGAGAGGAGAGATAGGGGTACGTGAGCATAAAGCGAATGAGTCACATTGATGTGCCGCGACATTTAAATGAGTTTAACAATGAAGAGCAAAGCAAAGGCAAGCAAGGCAAGGCAGTACGAAACAAAGTAAAGCCAACCAAACCAAAGCAAATCAAAGTCAAATAAAACTACCTGAAGAACAAGCATCAGAGACAGACAGACAAACCAGCAGACAGACAGACAAACCAGCAGACAGACAGGCAAGCAACTAACTGACTGACTGACGTACTGACTGGCAGACCGATGACTGCCGGCGACCACTGATGAGTGAGTGACAGCGACGACTGAATGACGACGACGTCAGAGATGAGAAAAGTCACAATAAACTAAACCAAAATACAATTAATCAGAAACTGAAAAGCATACAAATAAAAACAGTGAAGAAAGATAATTTTGCAAATTTGCAGTTACATGTCGCGTCATACCTACACAGCAAGAGACACGACGAAGCGCAATAGGTACACAGATACTTTGCCATGGCGCGACAAGGAAGCAAATGAGCCGAGACACAGCTGATGTCTGTTGCCTGATGCTTGATGCTTATTTAATGGATATCGTTTACAAAGTGCGGGGACTGACATAGCTGACGAGGGCAGAGACTGCAAACAAGAAAAAAAAATAAACAAAACAAATAAAAACTGAACTGAACTGTTGGCTGCTACCTGCATGCGTGCTAAGATACACAGATACTCGCTTGTCTAGATACAGAGTGGCGTGCTGCGCATGCGTAACAGCAACGGTAACGTTGAGAGCAGAGCAACGCAACCCAACAGCAGTCAGCAACAAGTAGAAGTTGAATACATGTATATTTGTATATGTTGGTATTGTATCTACAACTGTAAATAACGGACAAACGGACAAAGGAACAGATGCAGAGACAGAGTGACAGAGACACAGCAAGACAATAACAAATCATAAACACAATAAACCTAAATGCGCTTTTGTTCTTAAGAGCTATTTATGTGATAAGCATATGGGGAAGAGAAAGAATCTTGCAGATACATTTGTACATATTAATGCCATGTGCGAATTGTTTTTGTTGTGTGTGTTTGTTCGAACTCGTTCTTTATAATTTTATTTCTTTCTACTAGTATAATTTTTTTTTTTTTTGTTTTTTTTTTTTACATGGGTTTTTTATTTTTCCTGCTTGACTGTGGCGAATTTTGTTCCACATTGTTGTTGTTGTTGTTGCCGTTGTCGTTCTGTGTCTTTGAAACTGTGCACTGTGCGTCGCTCTGCAGATAAACAAAAGACAGCAAAATCCGCAAGAAAAATCGTAACGCAAATGTGTTGCTTTTTGCGCGCTGCTGTGAGTGTATGTCTATGTGTGTGTGTGTGTTGGTCTCTGATTGTCTGACTGGTTAACTGGCTGAGTCTCTGCAGAGTCTTTTGGTTTGAGTTTGTTGCGCTGAGTTTGAGATTTGGCAGCGCACTGCCGCCAACATGAGTTGGAAGTAGCGGCGAGTGGCGCATTGACTGCTGAGTCTGCTGAGTGTTGAGTGTTGAGTCGAGCCCAGAGACAAGTTGTGCTTCAGCAGCGAATCAGTTGGTGCGCGTGTTTGCTGGCGTTAAGCAGCAGCGCATATAGCGGAACTTTGCCTTAGTTTTTGTTTTTATTATTTACTTCTTTAGCTTTCTGTTCATTTTCATTTAACTTAGTGATTTCGGTTTTGTTAAACGAACAAATGCGATTAGAGTTGCGTGCTGCAATTTGCGAATATTTTCCGAAGATAAGAGCGCGCGTATTTGCCCTGCCCTGTGCATTATTTGTCATATGTGTTAAATGCTGACACAGGAAATTTGTATAAGCGACAAGTTCAAAAACAAACAAAAAAAAATATTCCATACAAGTGTGAAATTTATTTCTTAATTGTGCGTTGGTCAAAATAAAAAAAATGGAGTTGATCTTTTGTTTTCGATTTAAACTAATTTTTATTCGTACCCGACAGATACATAAATCGTCCCTCGCGTAACGCTAATCGTCAAGGCTCGAATGGTGCTACGCACGCTGACTGCACTACTTCCTATCACAGTGACTCCACCTCACCATCACCGCAACGCTCACAAAAACGCGCATCACCCACACTCAGGTCTCCGGCACAAGCTGCTGCCGCTTCCACTGCTGGTACTGCTGCTGTTTCCTCAGCGAATGGCAATAGCTCAGCGTATGAGACAGCGGCGACTTCTGTGATGACACACTCGGCCGCACCGTCAGTAAAAGTTCCTGCAACGGCTGCCGCCCGCAGCAGCAGCAGCGCCGCCGCCACAGTCAATACGTTAGCAGCAGCCGGAAACACAGGTGAGTTCGGCTTGGATTGAAACAGCCTTTCGAGGCATTTCGGGTCTAAAGCGTCAACGTATTTTGCTCACTTAATTGTATTTGTTGTTGTTTTTGACTATTGCTTCATTTATGTATTTTATTATTATTATATTTTGTTGTGTTTTGCTGCATATGCAAGGAAAGTTTTATTTCACTTTTTTTGATTTATCCTGCCGTCGTTATTTTTGCGCTTAAGTGCACCAAGTTTTTTGTATTGTTTGTGACGTTTATATTTTTGTTTTTTTTTTAAATTTTTAGTTTTTATATGTTGTGATTGTTTTTATTTATTTTTTTTTTACTGAATTAGTTTCCGTATAATTTTGCTGCCATTCATTTTGCCTTGATTTCATTTTCATTGACCCAAAGTGTCTTGGTTCCCAGCTTAAACGCTGCGCAGCTGCCTGTCTGTCTGTCAGCGCATTTGTAGCTATTTACCACGAATTAACAACAATTTCAAAATAAATCGTATTACTTAAAAGCAATTTAAAATGAAATTTCAACGTGGTTTGTTTCTTTTTTATTTTTTTTGTTCATTTTTTGTTTCCAAGCTTATTGCCACACAAAATGTTAACGATTTTTGGTCGTAAAAAGAAGAAAAGAATTGTAGCCAAAGATCATTAATGTCGCTGTGCCAAAAGGCAGCAAAAAATTAAAGAAATACCAGCAAATTGAATAGAATTGTAAAAAAAAAAAAAACAAAAATCTTAATAATTAATTTAGAGTCTTTTAAAGAGGTTTCAAGTTTCGCAAAGGTACACACATACATATACACATACAGACCACAAAGCCAACAAATGTCCGATATAAGCAATGTAAACTCAAGTCATTCGTGTGAGCGCAGCTGTCAAAAATTCACGTACAAATAGCCAATGGCTAAAAAACTCTTTTATATTTAAATATAAAAAATAAAAGAATGGGGGGAAAAAATCAATTCAAACAAAACAAATTTGTCGGAAATTTTATTCAAAACGAAAGACACCATAAAAGTGCTAATTCAAAATGTCCCCCCATTCAGACGCGGGCCAGTTATGCAGATACAAAATGCGATACGTCATTTATCGTTATTTATTTTCTGTTTTTCGAATAACACAATTTGTGACAAATTATAACGGCATACACGGGTCTCAGCTAAATAGTTTATCAATTTTTCTTTTTAAATAAAAGTTAACTGACTTAGCTTCCGATTTTGATGAATGTTGTTATGCCAATGGCCAAAAAACTACAAACGAGCTAATCAATTTCTTCAGATATCATATATGTATATCTACATGCATATATCAAATGCATAATCAACGTTGTCAGTTAGAGGTGGTTTTAGTTTAATCAAAGACATCAAAGATTGATGCAACATTATCTTTTTTCCGCTTTTTTGTATTTTTATAAATGTGTCTTCTGGCTTTTAATGAGCACTTATCGTTAACGCGTTTAGACTCACAGTCAGCGGCAGAAGGGCGGGAAGGGCGCTGCTTACAAATTTCTAAACTAATGCGAATTCATGCGGGTTACGTATCTGTAGCTTAAACTTTGTCTTTTTTTCTTGTTCGTTTTTCATATTATTGTAAGTTTTTTGTGGAGATCATGGGGATCAGTGAACTTTCTTAGCAGGTGTGGTAGCAAGTGTTGATGACTTGCGTTGAAGCCACACGACGAAATGTTGATTGATCTAGCAAAGCAGCATTCATTTTACGTATTTTGTGGCATTCTTTAAATGAAAAACACTTCAGCTAGATAATAAAGCAGTTGATATGCGCGCAGAGGAGATACAAGTCACATGTGTGTGCGCTTTGACCACAAAGCCAGCCAGCAAAAGCAAAACTGGCTTTGATGTTGGCAAGTTGGCAACAAGTTTTTTGTGCTTTCGGTTAATTAGAAAGTATTTTTGGGCGCTTGCGCTTGCATTGGTGCTGCTAAGATTGTCTGCTGAAATAGTTCAATGATTTTCATTTCAACAAAAACAAAAAAAGCCCCTGCATATCAATTAACAATTTTCAACACTTGGCTTGTGAAGTTAAACCTATTTCTTTGGCCTTTGATAGACTTTGTGAAGTGTATTAGTTTATTTATAATTTACGTCGGCTTTGCTGAAGTTGGCGAAATATTAAAGTCGACTTTTTTGGATGGCTGCTTTAGTCCATTGTCTAATGCTAAGTTGCTCTTATATGGCACAAGCTAGCAACGTAATCTGAGACTTCCTGATGTCAACACATCACGCCTACTTCGGCATAAGTGCCGAAGTATTTATGTGTTTTAGGCAATTAAGATAATTGACCATTCTGTGCTTGGGTGTTTTCTTTTTACTTGTTACGTAAACTAAACAAATTGGTTTTATTGCCTCTGCGGTATTTTAAATATCAGTTTTTCCGAAAAGAATTTTGCACAGAATTCACCTCAAAATCATGATCCACCATGAAGTCAAATGTTGCCATTAAAAAATTTGTCATACTTGCACGTACATCTCACAAAAAGTTTGCCAAGTGTCATTATGCTAAGGACATTCATTTTATCTATTCCGACAAAAGCACTAAATAATCTCGTTATGGCTGCAAATTTAAATTATGGCACTTAAAAGCAGCAAGAGTTTCGCAACGATTATTAATTTGTCCCCGCTGTCCACTCTGTCCATTTTGTGCATTTGTCAACTAAACCAAGCAGCCACAATCTGCTGCAATGTTGGCGTTTGAAGCTTTTAAGTTGAAATATGTTTTACACGTAATTTTTTCTAAATTTCTTTAGGCAGTCTGCAATATCGATATGTACCCTACTATAGACGTTAAAAAAAAATACACAGACTTTTGTGTTTATTAAGCACGTGTAAAAAAAAAAAATAAACAAAAGGTTTTATCAGAAATAAAAACATGTACACAAATTCGTTTGTAAATCTCCAATGCTTAAAAAATGCCTAATCACACATTATCACCCATTCCCACTTCCCAAAAAATATGCATAACTGAAAAAAAAAAAATCAAATAAACGCAGCTGCCTGCACGACGTCACCAACAAGCGCAGGAGCAACGAAAACCGAAACAGAAACTGTAACGACCCCAACAACGCCGATACCCCAACGACGCAAATGCGAGCAAATGCATAATAAATGCAACAACATTAATCATCACTACCAACAACAACAGCTGCATACTAATAACAATAATACAAGCAATAACCCAAGCAATAACAACAATTATGCAACGCCAATGCCGCCCACAACGGAAAGAACAACAACAGCAACAACGCCCTTACCTGTACTTAAGCCAATTGCAACGAACAACGACGTATCAAAACATTTGAATGCAAAAGTAACAACTATAACAACAACAACAACAACAAACGATAGCAGTAACACGGCAGCAGCAAAACCAACCACAGCAACAACAACAACAACAACGACAACCACAAAGCGACGTAAGAATCCATTATCACCGCTACGCATACAGCAACAGCAGCAGCAGCAGCAGCAGCAACAACAACATCAACAACAACAAACGATACAATACAGTCCGCACTCACCAATCTCACCACATTTCACAGTGCGTACAACAAAAACCACACGTCTGCGTACTGCGGCACTCGGTGAGTTAACAACCGACAACAACGATAATAACAACAACAGAAACAATAATAACCGCAATGACAACAACATTAACATTACACAACTCACAACACAATTTAGCTGTTGTTGTTGTCCTTGTCAGCGTGGTGCTAGTTAATTAATGCAAAACAGAGAACCTACTGCTTCTATGTACATATAAAGACAAATATATATAGTATATATGTATATGTGTGTATAACAACTGTATATAGAAACGTGAACTAAAAACCTAAAAAAAAAAAAAATAAGAAAGAGAAGAGAAGAGAAAGCTTACTCGGGTATCCGATCTGTTGCCCTTAACCAAAAAGAAGTGAACCACTTAATTTTAATTGGCATACTTTTAGGCGCACCGTCTGCAATCAGCTAAATTGGCTCTAACCGCCTCCCTGACACAGCACTTACGCACATGCAATCATTTCTGTAGCAATTGTAAACGTCCCTTACTAAACGCTAAAAAAGTTCCAATAAAAAAAAAACAAAAAAGAAAAAAACAAAAAACAAACTCCTCGCAATTAGTAGTAAATTTTTATTGTAGTTACTTGTATGTCGCCAGCCTGCCTATATACATATGCATATCGTATGCCATGCGTAGCTGACCGTAGTTAATGAACCAAAACAAAACTAAATGTATCGAACTAACCAAAACTAACGCTAACCTCCTTTGCAACTTTGTTCTCTTTCCCCACACATGCACGTCATACACAAACAACAACAACATCAACATCAAACAACATATAAAAACTATATGCCTGCCCACCCGCACATTAGACAAGAAAAAGGAAGAAGGAATACAACAGCAACAGCAGCGACAACGTTACGCCTCACCTACATCCCCGCGTCACCCTCAGACCGCAGCAGCACATCGCTCCAGTTACTCCGATACGCAGAAATCACCCAACGCCTCCAGTGGCGCAGAGTTGCCATCGCCATTGCCAGCGTCAGTGACATCCGCAGCTTTGAAACGTCTGCTGGTGCCCACCGTTTCGGTCTCAATGAAACAGAATCTCTCCGAGATGCATTTTACAAGTGGCGGTGGCGTGGCCACGCCTACAACGCCAACCAGCCCGGGTGGCAAACAAGCTCCGCATATACGCAATATACACTCCGATGATTGTACAGTGAAGCTTTCGCCCAGAGCACAGCATCGTCAACGTGGCAGCAAGTCGTCAGTGTGCCATAGCGAGAAGGATGCCCAAGCCACGGCAATGCGTCCACGTAGCTCCACCATGCAGCAGCAGTCGGAATCAATGGGCATGCGACGCAACATTGAACCGCTGACCACATTGGAATTGAGTCCCGTGCAGAAGCATCGACGCACTGTAAGTACTTGCTGAATGAAAATAAGAGTGTCCGTCAATTAAGTGAGATTTCATTTCTATTGCAGCCTGAAGCATCGCCGCGCCGCAATGGCAATGTGCCACGTGATAAATCGGCAAAGCGTAAATCGTATTTAAATCGTTCCCTGCACGAAGAAGCCACACCGGATGGTGGTAAGTTCTGTTTTTTGTGGGCTTGCCGTAATCGGGCATTGAGACAGCGGGGTGTAAGCCTTCAGTACGGCCGTCAACATAGTAAACGAAAAAAAAACAAAAAAAAAATTTCAACGAAAATTAAACGGAATGAGTCTTAGATTAAGCAGCGAAACAATCGCCATGTGGGCGTCAACGTCTGTGCTTCGCTAAGTCTAACCATAATTGGTCTCAAGCAGATTTTCTGCTCGAGTGCCGCTAAGCTAACCAAATACCATGTCACGTCACGTCACGGTACTTCTTTGGACGACAGTCTTGCATGCAAAGCGCAATGAACATGTTGTTTCAGACTCAACAGCAGCGTCACGAGATACGTCATCATCATATGCATCTCAAACATTATGTGCTTAATGTATCCTGCGCACGGCTCGTCATACTAACCGAACTAACCTGCATCAAATATGCTCAACTCAATTGTCTCTCCCGCTGGGCATGTGTGTTCTTGTTCTTGCTTAGCAAATAACCAACCAACAGCCGTAACCAATTGGACGATCTTACTGATATGCTTCTTTCTCCTTACAGATGACTCATTGGCAGCGCGTCGACGTCGACGCCGCGAGCTAGGTATGGCGCGGCCACTGGTGCCCGGCGATGATGCGGCGTTGC
This sequence comes from Stegana nigrithorax, assembly GCA_037044495.1. Classification (NCBI taxonomy): domain Eukaryota; kingdom Metazoa; phylum Arthropoda; class Insecta; order Diptera; family Drosophilidae; genus Stegana; species Stegana nigrithorax. Next base: position 715,820 of record JBAMBQ010004614.1, on the reverse strand, counting down.
GAGAACTGTTGCAGTCACCGCAGAAGGCTTCCAGCACAAGTGTCTCCAGTGAATACAGCAAGTCGAACTCACCACGCTCGGAGCTGGCCATGCACATGGAGAATGCCAGACGTGGCTTGGATTTGCTCACAACTTCAGCGGAAACGGAGCGTAGACGTGCGCAGACTGCCAGTCCGAATAAGGAAGTCTATAATACAATCTCAAAGGTGTATACCGGTGCACCCGGCAAAACTGCCGCCGGTAGCAATGGCGGCGGAGGAGCTCGTGTCAGCCGACGTTCAGATACTTTACCTCTGAATGCGATGCGTCGACTGCGTACGGATGATGTAAATCATAAGTTTAATGAACGTACCAAAACGGATCTGGCCGAGATTATGAAAATCGCCGAACAGGCGCAAGCAGGAGACGCTGAGACGCCTGAATTACCGCTTAAGTCTGATACGGCTGTGGAGGGCATTGAACACGGCGAAGGTGGCCATGAGGTCATATCGAAATTATCGCCAATATTGCGTCGCAAGAGCACGGATGAGCCGAATGCTGGCGCTGCAGCTGCGTCAACAACAGTAAACACTATTGGGAATAGCATGGGACTGCCCAGCGCTACGCTGAACAGCAGCGGAAGCAGTGGTGGACAGACCAATGCCTCACCATCGTCGGCACATAATCAAATAGTTTCAATATTGAAGAAGAAGGATCACGGCATTGGCGAATCGAGCTCCGCATCGAGCAATGCCTCGCCGGTGACCTTCTCGGCGAATGTTGTCGATACGCCAATTAAGCACAAACGTGCTGGCATACTCAAGAAGCGCTCAAGTCTCGATGAGTCGCGTTACTATTCGCGTTCGCATTCGCCGGATGAGCGTAGCATATTCATTAAATCGGCACGTCGTAATTCACTGGAGGAAATCGGTGCCATTGGCGGCGGCAGTCAAACGCAGCTGCAGCAGCCGCAACACACACATCAACAGCATGGCATACTGAAGCAGAGCAGCTATGACAGCAGCAAAAGCGATGGCTGTCCTTCGGCTACCGAAACACATCCACATAGCATACTCAAGAAGAAAGACTCGACGTCAACACCCTCCGATGGTGGCTCACATGCGCCTAAGCACGTCTCCATTTCACAGGCTGTGATACTCGCTGCTGCCGAACTCGGTCGCGATACAAGTGAAGTAGAGTATGATGCTGAAATCCTTACGCCCAATAACGAGGAATACGAAATACGTCCAATACTGAAGCAGGAGAGCACCTCCAGCGAAGAGAATGCACGTCCACCGAAGCCTATACTCAAGAAGAAGTCATCCGGTGATTCGGATGAGCTCGAAATACGTCCCATACTGAAAACCTCACGCAAGAGCAGCCGCGAAGAGTTCGATTTGAATGGTGGCGGCACACAGAGCGGCGGTGAGAGTGGTGAAGGTACCCCCTCTGTACGACCCATACTTAAAACCGATTCACCGTCTAAACGTCTGTCATTGGGCATGGAAGCAGATTTTGAATTTATACCAATGGCTGCTTCGCCTGGTCTGTTAAAGCGACGTACACGTTCGCTGGAACGTCAGGATGGTGTGCCTGTGATAGACTTAGGCGCCGCTTTAAATGCGATCGCCACGTCGCAGTCGTCACCAGCGCCAGTAGACTTTGTCACAACGCCAGCGAGTGTCAGCGTTGCCGAACGCATACGCAATATGGAAACCTTCCTAATAAATCAGACAACTCCTACAACGCCGACATCATCGACGGCCGTTAACACCAGTTGGGAGTCACCGTTGCAGGCGAGACTGCCAGAAGTGGGTGTCAGCAGTCACATTGCCATCCCAAAGGTCTTCAAGCCTAGCGTTATACGTAGAGATCTCTATCGCGATCGGTACAAGACTCAACCCGTGACCAATGAGGAGATGAGCTTGTGAGTATATGATCTAAAATATTTTTAAATGATCAAAGTGGAGATAATCAACTTTTATGAATTATACGTTTGTCTATGAACAAAAAATTGAGATGTGGACGAAAGGCAAAGTCTGTGGGTGCAATATGCTAGGTTCCCAAAGGTTCATATAGTTAACATCCTAATGTGGAATTATTGTATTTATTTTTTAAGTTGTCTTCTCTGATCTCACTAATTTAAGAAAGCATAAGTCCTTATCAGCAGATTATTCATAATCCATTTTTTTTTTTTTTTTTGACACTTAAAAAAAAGTTGACTTTACAAGGATTATTCTTAATAACAAATTTTTAACATTTAAGCACATATCTCAAATGTCATATATCGATCCCATCATCCTAGCTCAGAGTAAAAAAAAACAGGAATGTATTTCATCATGGCTACTACAGCCCAGCTACGCAGCTCTTTAGCTGAAACGACCTCCCTTCTTTTATTTAATTCCAATAATCAGAATAGCAAATCTATTATCAATTGGAATAAAGATGTATACCATGTTAGAGTAAATAATGATGCCCAAGTCCACAAAAACAGCTTAACTGGTCTGTCAGCAACAACATAGTAGTTGTCATTTGTCAAAAACATATACTTTGAAGTGACCATGTAACAATATCATTTCCGCTATATTTAAAAATAATTTCTATGATTTTATCGAATTAATTTTTTATTATTACGTATACGCACGGTTGCGTCCCACATATGAGAGTCAATCAACTCGTGCCGCCGCCGCAGCCCAACCGCACTAACCAAATAGAATCACTCATATTTCGCAAGTTGTTTTTCAACTCGGCACATTTGCTTATTGCACGCTTCAATGCATGTGGAAAAGCATTTAAGCACAAAAAAAAAAAGAAGAAAAGTGAAAACCAAATGAAAAATTGAAACTGATTCCATGTCATTCCAAAACTATTTTTGTCGACTTTGCGACGGGCTGCTGTTCGTGCATTCACAGACACAGTTGAGATGCAAATGCGCTGCGCAAGTCGTGGCTATTTTTGGCGCAAGATGAATGTGCAAAGCCGGCTGCATTCCATTTCGGCGCAGTTGGCATTGGCCCGTGCCCAAAATATGCATTTCGAAAAAGTTTTCTATTTTCTTGTTTGTTTGTCTCTCTCTATCTCTCTTATTGAAATGTGCAGCGCATTGAAATATTTCCAAAATGTCACACAGCGAAAAGTAACAAATTGCTTGCATACATAAACAGAACACTGAACGCCGCCGAATGCCATACACCATTTTGTTAATTTGTTTGACCACAGTTCATGGTCAGAGCCAGAGCCACAGCCACAGCAAAAAGAAGAGGCGGCGATACACATCGTTGACTATGCGCTGCGTGTTTAATGCTGATTATGATTTGCATGATGATTTCGACAGAGTTTTCATTTGGTAACACAAGAGCAGCAGCCAAAATTACTCGCACAAAGTAAACAGACAACACAAATACAAAATATAATAATAAAGAAGAGAACAATTACGCGTGACCGCCACTGACTGTCGCCATAATGTTTATTATTGTTCGTACATTGTGCAAACTTTCAGCTTCAGCACGCATTGCGCCCATTTCTTAATATTCTGTTTTTTTTTTTTATTTTTGATTTTGTTTTTGCATTGTTTAAAAAAAAAAAATAAGCAAGCTGACTGTTAGATAGTCAACAAGAGTATGGTTATTTTTGTTTCTATTTGTTTCATTTTGGTATGTTTCTTTGAACCATTGCGTATATCATTCAGCCAAGCGATAAAGGTACGTAACATGTGCTAATAATTTCGCCGTGACTGTAGGGCATGTTTGCTTATGCCACAGTGGGCCCATAGCGCTTTTTTGAACATACATTTTAAGTTTTTCTTTTTTTTTTCTTTTGCTGCGACATGCACAAAGACAGAAAATCAATAAATATTCAATCTTGAGTGGCAAGCTGACAATTGTCATATGCAGTTGTATATAGAAAGCGCGCATGAAAGCTTTTGTGTAAGACGTGTGCTGCTTTGACAGATATCAGCTATCTGTTTTACACGATTTTTTGTTTTATTTATTATATTATTTTCTTTTATTGTAGACTTTGTTGTTGTCAAAGCAGCTTATATCTTACCTAATTGTCTTTGTATTGTGTGCAGCTCTGCGTAAAATGTTAGTCAGACATGTGCGCTTTGCTTCAGAGAGAGAATTGTACTTCGACGTGGTTCACAGTGAGGTCAAAGTGGCAAACTGATTAGCCGTTGCATGTGTGTACCCTATAACAATGTTGTGAAGACACTAAGAAATTTGTTTCTTATAAAAAACTTAATTTTCTTAGAGGAAAAAGATAAACAACTTAAGTAACTTCAGCGAAGATGCAATCAAAGTACATGCACAAAAAAAAATATAATGACTACAAACAAAGAAAATAAAAGATACTAATAATTATATGATCCAAAGTTTTGATAAATTCAATACTGGCTTATTAATAGTTTATTTTGTGAGCACAGAACCGGTCGACATGCTTTTTCAGTGCCCTTAATCTTTCACTACTTTTTTTTTTCCATGGACTATCTCAATTTTAGTAACTTGTGCATAATATTTCAGTGAGGCCCCAGAGAAATGATCTGATCGTGTAAGGGAGTAAAAAAAAAGTAAAATGGCCATTTCTTAGCCTCGGAATTTTTGTATAAATAATTGATGACAAATGAACCGATCCCTCTAGTTCCATATGACCCATTTCCAATATTGTTGGTAGCAGATATTTTTTGCATAGTTGCGAATGAATCAGAGACCTGCGCCTTCGTTAATGCTCTTAGCTTAACGAGTGACAAGTGAGTGCCCTCTTTGACAATTTAGTGCTTAGTCAACTAGAACTTATATCAAGAACCTGCACATACGTTTCGCGACCTCACGCCAACGCGAGCGGGTGTAGTCGGGTGTATCTGCGAACCTAGTTAGACGCGATTATACGATTTTTAACTGTGTTTTTATGTCGTATTTTTACTGTTTATTTACCAGTTTTGTTTTCTTTCTGTTTTAGGTTTACTTTTTTCGCACCCTTTTGTTACCATTTAAAAAACAAAAAAAAAAAACGTAAAAAGCGACACTACAAAAACAAAAATGCTATTTTATTTTTAACATTTCGTTGACAATATGTAATTTTTTTTTTGTTTTGTTTTGTTTTTTGTTAACATGGTTTCATACATGCAAAATTGAACTTTTTCATACCTTTTGATGTATCACACATATTGAGAAGTATGCGATAGCATAGTTAATGGGTGGTACATTTTGTACGGGCGTTTCAGTTTGCTTTCGATTCCGGGCGCGTTCAGAACGTTGAAGCGCAAAGTTTTCACATTTGGTTTGGGTTTTTAATTAAAATCTACAACAATTGGAGGCCTTGTGGAACTACGTATAAAGATGTTCGAAGCGTACATCACAAAACGGTAATAAAAAAACGAGACAGTTAACACCCAATCAATAGTCGCTATAAATTCCCAATTATCAGTTTCGTATCTGCTGTAAGCAGGAGTCGTTACTTTGTGCCACATAAAACGGACACAGTCTGCTTAGCCGCAATTAGCCTGATAAGATAATGCCAATGCCAATTCAGTACTCTTTGGTTAGCCTTTATCACACTCAAGTTAGCTCTTGACTAAGTCAATAAATAATGGCGACCGCAGTTAAAATTTAAAGTCCAATCGGAATTCTGCATGAGAGATGTAGGCGGCCCTGTGATTTGAGACTGACTAATACGATATTCGCCTGCAGATTGCCAGTTAATACGGTGACGAATATTTCAAAGTTCTTAACTGTATTTATATTGATAAGCAAGCCTAATACACACGTTTGAAACATTATCCCGATTGGATTACATTTTATTTGCTATTCTGAGCTTCTGTTTATTGTCTCTTTAGTGAATAATGACTTTACGAAATTATTCATTGTTATCATCTGTAGTTATTGTGTAAATTCACAAATCCACTAAGCCTTAGTCACAATCTGCGAATCGATAAAATATTTGATCTGTTCGATTTATTCGACTTTCTGAAAACCAAACTTAAAAAGACACTATGCCGATAAAATGCATTGTTTTATAATAATAAAAAAGAAAGTGAACGAACTTTGTTGCCAATCTAACAATTAGCAAAATGAAAGCTTAATGTTGAATAGGCAGAGAAAGATATTAATTTATTTACAAATATAATCTAAAAATATTTAATAACTTCTACATTTTTAAGCATTAAGCTTTAATTTAGAATTACTAAGAGAAAAGCAATATATAGGGTTTATTTAATAAACAATGGGTTTTGTTGATAACACAAAAACACATTTCTTTCTTTCCTTTGAAGACAAATATCATTCTTATATAGTAGCTCAGCCTTAAGCGAAACGGAAATCCATACGTTCCGTATGCTGACAGCCTAATTAGTAGTGTACTAAAACTAAGCGCCATAAATGACAAATTTTGCTTGTTCTTTGAGAAAAAGTCCCGCACCCAAGTCGTAAAAACATAAATCATGCATATTTCCTATGCATGATGTATATAGGCAATAGGCAACGTGGGCCATATTTCATTCAAACAAATAAAAAATATACAACACAAACATTCATTCAGATATACAAAATAAAAAATACATAAAAAACTTACAAAAAAGGCAACAGAAAAAAAAATGGTAACACCTTAAAATTTATAAAGTGATCGCATTTGGGGTAGACTAGACAACAGCAGCGACCGAAAGAGAGAAAGTGAAAGATAGAATTGTCGACCGTGCAGGCAAATGAACAAAGTGAATGTGAGAAAGTCGCGGACACAAAAGAGATGCTGCTCTTTACATTATTTTGACGCTCTCTTTTTGTTGGGGTTTTTTTTTTAGTTTTTTTGCATTAATTTTGTTGTATTGCACTCAATTGCAAAACGGTGAAGTAAAAAAGAATGTGGAAAAAAACAAGCACAGCACAACACAACAACAACAACAACAGCAACAGCAACAACAACAAACACAACAGACAATAAAACAGAAAATAATTTAAATTTGCTGTGGCGGCGCTTTTTTTGTTTTTGTTGTTTTGTTTATTGTTAATTTTGTTGCTGTTCGCTTTTTGGCCGCTTCGGGCTGCTTCGGGCCGCCTTGTCGTTGTTTATACAAAATTTTGCGCTCAGTCGGTCGCGATCGCTTTTTCAATTTTCACGTAAAATACGCTACGCGCATACGTACAAGGAAAAAAAAAATTTGCTTTGGTTCTACACGTCGGAATTGTTGGAAAAAAGAAAAAAAAAAATCTTTAAGAAAAATTCATTTTTCACAAATAAGCGCTTTATTTGCTTACGGTGTGTAATACATTTTTTTTGCAAGGTTTTTACTTTAAGTTTTCCATATAAGTACACACATGTATTTTTATCCATTTCCATTTGCATTGTCGACGTCATTGACATGTGCGACAAGTGTTTGATAAGTTTTTATAGTAAAAACATCTAACAGTTTAAAAGAATACATAAATAACAAAGAAAAAGAAAAAAGAAGTACTAAAAATTAAATTTAATAGAAAAAAGGCAATTGATAAAATTATCAATAAAAACATAAAAGAAACCCGTGGCTTATCAGCAACACGATTGTGTGTTTGTGTGGTGTGGTGTGGTGTGGTGTGGAGTGTGGTGTGCTGTGCTGTGCAAGAAAACGCATGCTTTGGCGCTGTGCTTATGGACAGGCAGGTGTACAACACGTTCTTCTTAGTGGTGCCAAGTGCCGGGGCGAGTTTAAACGTGTTTTTTTCTTTGCTGCTGTTGAGATTTCTATTATATAAAATAGTTAAAAAAGATAATGCAAAGCACAAAATTTTGGTAATTTGCTAAGTCAAAGAAAATAGTTACGTAAAAACGTATTTTAAAACAAAAAAATATATAAAATAAAATTGAAAAAATCATGGAAATTTGCAGTGATGTGTAGCCAAAAAAAAAAAAAATTTAAAAATAATTATGGCCTTAGGCAGTGTCATGAGAAGAAAACAAACAAAAAATGAAAAATTATGTGCGCGTCGTTCAACAAAAAAAAAAAAAAAATTACGTCGATGAAAATACTTTTTGGCGACTTTTCGTTTTCCTTTTCTTGTCTCTTTCCTTTTTTTCCGCTTGTTCTGTGGCTATCTTTCAACACAAGTGTTTCGCTATATACAGGTTCCTGAATGATCAAACGTTTCGTAGACGCAAGAGATTTCATCTTTCTCCTGTCTCGCGTCGCTTCAGAGACAGTTCTAGTCCACTGCTATGTGCTCTCTTTGGCTCGCTGCTGCCTGTGTCGCTACGTTCGCAAGTCATGCGCTCTGCAATGTGTCTTCCTGTGTCTGGTGCTGGCCCCTATCAGCGCAATCCAATTATGTCTTTATAAATATAGCTTAGCCGCTTGTGTTTGCTCGGAAAATGCGGAAAATCTAAATGTAAAGAAAAATATGTAAACAAAAATATTGGAAAATGCGAAGCCGAGCATGGAGCGCGCACTGTGAACACTTTTTACGAGTAACTCAGCACATAAACCACAAATTGGCTGTGGGCCATTTGTTTCTGTTTCTGTTTCTGTTCATGTCATGGCCGAGTGTCAAATAAAAGATGTTTTTTATTTTCTTCATATGTATTGTATATCTATATTTTGTTTGTTTTGGAAGTTAATGAAATGCAAACGTTTAGCCGACACTAATAAACATGTAAATAAAAGCTATTTATCGTCTTCAGCTTGATAGATAGTCCATATAGATTTCGAATTCTTTTACGCGTCAAATGCAGTTTATAAGAGTGTCGGCATACATGATTGGCTAGTTGTGAATTTTAAACTCTAGTATATTATCTAGAAAGTGCTATAAAAATGAAAACGTTATATGTATAACACGTCAATCCATAAATCCCTAAAAACACTGAAAGTAGTTCAAAGCGACAAAAAAAAAAGTCATATGACTTTTAATATAATTATCAGAATTTTATGAAATTTTGACACGTGTCGTTTAAAGCTTGATAGTGTCCAGAAATTATAAGGGTTTGTCTACGGTTTGCCATGTATGTATTAGACCGGGGACTTTTTGAGTGATGTGTTACTTTAGCTCTCAATATAAACATGGAGCTTAATTTTTTTTATTTTCTAACTACGCGGAAGACATTCTCGCAGCTCCATTCCTAGCGGATATACCCAATTCTTTTGCATTTGCTTTCTCTTTTGTGTTTGCTGCTGTGTCAGATTAAAGATATGCCGCCATTTACTTCTCTCACTGTTAATTGTGTTACGTATTAAATGTTAAACAAAAACATAATTAGCCATTGTTTAGGTTTTTTTGTTTTTTCTTTGTTTTCAAAGATTATTTGCTAAAATGAGCTGTCAAAAGCGAAATGCATATTTACAAAACTCTCACTTTAAACAGAACAAATGCGACTTGTCCGGCTTTCCAACCAACTGTCTGCGGTTATTTGTTTGCTTATTACAATATAATATTAAATAAAAAGAGTTTTCCCACACGTAATTAGTATGAAAGATGTAACATTGTAATTAGAAAATCCACAACTGATATAACAACTCATTTCCAAATGTCTGCCATTCCGTTTACAGCTTCAAAGCGACTTCATCGCCTTTCGATATCTCGTCGACGTCTGCCTTCAAGCCCACGAAGCCGTTAGACTTTGGTCAACATCCGTACACCAGTCAAACGCTGTACCGTTCCTCCACAAATAACGACGGCACAGCAGCGGCGGCGTCATCCACACTGTCCTCGCCCCTAGCTGGCAACGTGCACTACACGCCGGCCAGTGCCACATCGACGGCAGCGAACGCGCTCGGCGGCTTCAGGCTAACGCGCAGTCAGACGCAACCTTTGCAGGCGGCACGCGTGCACGGCTCTCCGGTGACACCCGTAGCCACGTCGTCGCGTCTCCTGGCATTGCAGCAAAGCGAGCTCACTCCGAACGAACTATCGCGCACTCTGTCCATCGGCTCCGATTCGGAACATATCTTTCATATGTCCGGCCTCGATGAAGACTCGGCCATGCAGTCGCTCGGCGACGATGCATCTGCCTCGACGGCTGTCGGCGGTGGCGTAATGCGTAGCAACAGCGTGCGCGCCCGCGCAAATATGTTCCAGCAGCTGCAGGAGCAAACGCGCAATAAACGCGAATCCGCTGGTGACCAGCCAACGCAGCGCACAACTGCAGCCAATCGGCAGCCAGGTAAGTCACTTCTTTTTTTATACAAGTACGTATGTGTGTGCATATGAGTATGTGTGTGTTCAGTGTGGTAGCACTTGCCACACTTTTGATGCGATTGTGCCAGCGCTTGGTGAATTGTGCTTTGTGTTGGCCATAAATTGGCCACAAATTGCCATGAAACCATAAAACGTTGCAGAGTACAAGAAACAGCAGCGACAAAGTGCCGCTACTCGCTTGGCCAGTCGATCCCATTACACATTATTAACATTATTATCATCATCAACATCGTCAACATCATCATCATCATCATCATCGTCGTCGACATCGTAGTCATTAACAAAGTTGTCTATTAGCGCTTTACACTTGGCTACTGGGCAGCGACCTGTCTGCTGTTAGTTGTGCTGTTACCGTTGTTGTTGTTGGGATGTTGTTGTTTTTATTGTTATTGCGTTAGACGCCCTATGGCGTCGGAATTGTTTCAGCGCGTATCGCAACGATGCGTAAACGCTTGGCAGCACACAATTACAGCAACAACAAAAAACAAAAACACAAAATAGCTGTAAAAATGAGAGCAAGAACTGCGAGAGAGCGAATTACGAGTTAAAGTGCAACGTGAATGTGGACGACGCACCTGAAATTGAATCTCGCGCTGTTCGTTAGCACATAAGCCACGCGTCGTGGTAAATTAACTGACTTGACTGCAGAATGCCAAAAACAAAAATAATAAAACTAGAAAAAGACAAAAAAAAAAAAAAAAAAACAGCTGAGAAGTAGAAAAAAATTGTAAAGTAGACTAAATTGACACTATTTTTTTTGTTGTTGTTTTGTTGTGTTGTCAATTTCACTTTATTTTGGTGTTTTTGATGTCTTGTTTTGTACGATTTGGTTGTCACTTTTTCAGTTTTTATTTATATTTTTTTTTTAAAGTTGTTGTTGCCTAGTACCAGTTAATAACCTGTAAAATGTATGTCAGTCAGTTGGTACATTCGCAATGTCTTGCTGCTCCCTCACCCGCCTGACCGTCCGCCCGCTCACCGGAACGACGCGTACGAATTGTGACATTATGCTTTGATTGCGGAAATCACAACAAGCTGGCAACGAAACCACCCAAGCGCCAACTTGGTAGCTCTAGACTAGTGACATGAAAAAAAATTTGAATTTATCGCAACTTAGTATATATATACAACATATGCATGTATGTGTTGGTGTTTGTATGCTTCTATTTTCCATTCGGTGTAGCTATCTTTAAGTGTTGATAAGGTTAAAAGTGCCCAGTTGGGCTTCACAATGCATTTTGAATTTTTTTTTTGTGTGTTCTAAGCACACTTATAAATCCTTTCAGATCAGAGCAACATTGAGAACAGGAATTCTGTTGCTGTCTTTGAGTTAGGCAATTGTCTTTTGTATTCTTTCTTCACCAAATATGTACGAATACAATAAAATAATGAGGAAATAGTAAGCATGTATTGTTGAGGGTTGGTTCTTTCAAGTTAACCCCATCCCTTGTTGCCATAGCACTACGCTTGCCCCAACTGACTATTGGCATGCGTTTCTCTCTGATTTTAGTGTGAAGACTAAACATGTTTGTGCGCAGTTAGTTTATTTCTGGGAATACGGAAGAAGAAGAATTACGCAAACAGTCGCTGCTAAAATGCAGATGATAGTTTGGCGCTTAGCTGCCTGTGGGTGCCTGAAACCATGTTTCTTGTCATATGGGTTGGATTGAAATCTGATACGCAGATGTACGCACATTTTCTTTCGTAGTGTGTCAAGTTTTTGTTAAAGTGTTACGATTACCAATCAAAGTAGCCGCATATATATATGCATATATATATCAGTTGATTAAAAAAAATTAAAGTTCACTCTATTTTAAACTCGCGCAAGAACTATAATCTAATCTGCAGTAAATGAAATCAAAAAATTTTTGTATTTTATTTTATTAGCCCTTGAATACATACAAGTTAATAAAAATCTTATATAAATATTGAATATAAGCAATATAATTTTTCCATGATTAGAAACAAAAGAATTTTTTCTAAAATTTAAAGAAAAAAAAATACACATAAAAAAAAGTAAGCATAGAAAACCTACTTCATCCCTAAAGGATTATTATAATATTTGTTAGTACAGAGTAAGCAGTGAGTAGATGTCAGATGTCTGTATAATTTAGAAAAACGAAAAATTATATATTTTGCTGATTTTCGCTTTAAAAAACAAAAACTACAAGGTTCTATTTTGTACATATAATCGTTTGAAATGAGCAAATGAATTCGGCACTACCGCAGATTAGTGACAGAGTATAATGACGGTTCAACTTCGAATAGAAGAAATTCGAAATCGAAGCTTGTCAAAGTGTAAGCGGAAGCGTTGTACTGCAGCAAAACAGCAGTTGCAGCTGTCTGGCGGCAATAAACAAAACATTAACTCATTCACTCACTCACTCACTTACTCACTCACCACAATTGTTAAATACTCGTCTAGAGAACGAGAACTGATTTCGTTTTGTTGTTTAACATGTGTATTTACTCAAGTTTTTTTTTTTTTTATTCGGCAGGGATACGTCGTTCGCCGCCGCCACCCGCTATGTCGCACAGCTCTACACTGAACGATGAGCCAAACACTGCGCCAGATACTGACGAGGAAGTTGGTAAGTGAAGAAGCGCCCGATAAATTTAAGAGAGCGCGCGTGCTGTGCATTAAGATCAGAGTAGTTGCAATTGTGCGCGCGTGCTCTCTTAAGCGGCTAACTTTTGATTGTTGTTGCCTCTTTTGTTTTTTTTATTAACTTATGTTTTGTTGCGCTGCATTTTGTTAACTGCGCATGCTCTGAATGCAATTTTTTGTTGTTGTTGTGTTGTATGTACTAATTGTTTTTCTCTTATTATTATTGTTACATATTATGTGCGGTTTTATTAATGCGTTTATTTATAATTTTTTTTTTTTCTAATCTCAAAATAACTAATCGTGTAATTATTTAATTTGCTATTGGCATATACATATGAGACTACAAAAAAGTGCATTTCTGCGATGTATTAACGCCAAGTTTAATTGACTTATAAAATATTTAAACAATGCCATGTCGAACCAAAGCGTAACGCGTCAAATTTTACAAGGCCAGAGAAATAAAAAATATTAAAGAGTGATGCAAGTTGTGTTGTGTTGTTGTTGTTGTTTTTACAGGTTTAATAAGTTTTTATTAACATTGTTGTTGCTATTGCCGCGCATGATTATTTTATTATTGCGGTTTTTCTTTATGTAACCACATACATTTTATTTTACTAAATTTAATGTTTTTTTTTTCCATCAAACGATAATTTGTGCTCATTAATTGCAATGAAGTTAAGCAAAAAAAAAAAAAGTTATTTCATGCATTTGGAAAATTAATTTAGTTTTTCTTTTAATTTATGCACTCAATTGCATTTTTGTATTTATTATGTGCACATAAATATTGCAACTTTTTTCGTGTGTGTGTAAGATTTTTATCAGCATGGTATATTTATAATTATTTTGTTTCCTCTGTTATTCATCAGAAATTATTTAATGAGGCCAAAATGGACGCGATCGGTATTGTTTCCTTCTTGTAAATTTTATTTACCTCTATTTCTTTACGGCTCTACCGAGTTTCTCACATATACATATATGCAGTGAGATCGTCTATTTCAATTATGGGCTGTGTGCCGATTTTTTGTTTGTGCCACGTTGGCCTACTCTTGCAATAACAGAAACCGATCGTCTCAGGTACTACCTCCGTCAATTCATAAGAAAAGAATTTGATGGACTCCCCAAGATTCCCGAATTGTCGATTCTTTGCAAAGATGTATCTAGTGCACGAAGTCGACTTTCAGTTTGCACAATCGTCTTGATATCGTTCATTCAATAACGGTTAATTGCCAATTAAAGTCATTTCTCCATAATGCATATAAATAGCAAGAGTTCACTATAAAAAGTTGAATTACTTATTTGTATACGTTGGAAAAAACGAATGACTTGCCGGCTGATAAAAACAGGCACGAAGTTTTTCAACGTCTAATGAAGGCACAAAAGTATAAACTAAACCACAGCTGAATCAGGTCTTGCATGGGTCCGAGGGTGACACTTTCCGCTTCACTAGCATATATTTCTTGGAATTAGCATAAACACATCGGATATAAGAAATGCGTGTACCGGAACTCTCTTGAATAAGAATGCCTAAAATTTTACTAAGGCTACTAGATAAATTTGATAATTTTACGAAGTTATTAGCATGAAACTTTGCTCGTTTGGCATAGAGGAGACACGGTCTTTTGACATTATCTTATCCTTTTCCCAAGTGAGGGTACAAGTTGAATTTTGCCATCAAAGAAGTTTCACAAGAAACTTATCATGCAACCCTCGCATTTGTAACGTACGTCAGTTAGCTGCGTAGTGTAGCAATCATCGGCGTTGAGTTGAGATTATTCGTTGCAAGGGAATGTCGCACAAGTTGTTATCACGTCAGCCTAAGCGCAATGTAAGCACATCAGTAAGAGCAACGACAACAACAACAAAAGCGTGAAGCATATAGTAGGGGTTGCTTCCTGGCAGCAAGTTCGATAAGCAGAAATAAAAGGCTTCGCAAGCCACTTATATGCATTCAGTTGTGCTGCGAGTGTCGCGCGAGTTAAACGTAAAAATATAAAAAAAGTAATAATAATAAAAAAAAAAAAACAAAGCAAATAAAAAGTAGAAATTAAAATTAACCATTAAATCAACAACAACAAAAATAAAAACAATATCATGAGCTGTAAACAGAGAAAGCGTAAGTCGAGCGACAAAATGCAAAGTGCGCAAGCAAATTCGGTGATAAAGAAAATAAAAAAAAAAAGAAAAGAAAAGAAAAACCCATAAATCGAAAAGTATCTTTATTCCTTACTAAAACACATTTGCAGAGCCTTCATCATTATCGCTGGCTGAACGCTTGGCCTTCTTCAGCAGTCTCAGCGAGGGCGGTATCGGTGCCACCCATAGCAGCACCAACAACTCCCATTCCAATGCAAACAACAACAACAACAATAACAAATATCGCAGCCGAACCAGTTCCTATACGCGCAGTCAGCTGAATGTTGCGGACGCAACGCCTGAACATTGTCCGACAATGCCGCGCAGCAGCAACAGCAGCAGCAGCAGCAGCATGAAAACCAAACAAAACACGATGACGACAACAACAACAACAGCAGCAGCAGCAAACGTGGCAAGCAACAACACGAGTCTGACGCCCACAGCGACGCCCATGGACTGCTCACCCGCTGCGTCTCTGCATGATGAGTGCAGCGATGGCTCAGATCAGTGCAGCAACAGCAGCAGGGGGAGCGTAGGCGGCAGGGGCGGCGGCAGTCCAATGTCAACAACAGCCGACAGCGCAGCTGAGCAATCGCCAGCCGGCGACGCTGGGCGTGAGGCGGAGGATGCCGCTGCTGACGTCATGATTCTGCACGAAACGCCTTCGATTGAATTTGAGCAGCTGCCGCCACGCCTCGGTGGCGCCAGGTCTAGCGCCAGCACCGAGACGCTGACACCCGAAAACGTGCAGATGCTGACGCAGCAGCTGTCGCAGACAGAGTCAACGTCACATGAGCAGACCACATCGCCGCTGACGCCCACAACGAAGCGCATCAAGCTGCGCACTGTGGGCAAACTTGTGCTGCCCTCGAAATTCGCGCATGGCAATGGCCACAGCAACAGTGATCGCAATAACAATAGCAACAACAACAATAAAAACAACAGCAACAGCAACAACGAGCGAGAGCACAGCAACAAGGAGCAAATCATATTGGCCACAACGACAATAGAGAAATCAACATCGGAAACGGATTTGGGCACAAAGAAAATCGGCAAAGTCAAGTCACCCTTCATTGAGAATCAACAGCAGAAACTCATGCGACAGTCGCTGGGTGCCTTCCAGAGCAGTCGCAGCCTGCGCCTGGAACACTCGAAGACGGCCCTGGCGCTCAGCTCGCTGGAGAACAACTGCTGCGGCGGCGACATCGGCGCCGGCGGCATTGCCCTGCAGCTGCAGAGTCACAGTGCGCCCGCGTCGGCGCGTATACGCACGCATGGGCATCCGCATAGCAACAGCAGCGGCAGTGGCAGCGGCAGCTGCTCGGATGATGCCAACGTCTCGGAGGATTCGGGCAAGGAGAACTACGATGTGCGCTGCAGCAAGAGTCTGGGCAACAGCAACGGCAGCAGCGGCCACAACATCAACATCGGCGAACACTCGCCGCCAGTTGTTGTGGGGGAGATGCGCAAAAAGCTGACGCGCCTGGCATCGTGCAATGGCGGCAGCAGCAGCAACAGCAGTCACCAGTTGAGCAGTGAGCAGCAGGCAACGCGGCGCAGTGTGCGCAACAGCTCCTCAGGGAATCGTTTCAGCTGCCTGGTGGATGAACGCTATGCCAAGTTCTTCGGACTCAAGGAGCCGTCGGCCACCAAGAGCAATGCCACAGCGGTGAAGAAAATGCCTATGAATGGCAGCAGCAGCTGTAGCAGCACAACATCCCTGCCAGCAGCAGAGACGCCATCCTCAATGCATGATGACAGCTACATGGCGGATCTCTCCCAGATGACTGCTGCCGCTCCCGTTGCCGCATTCAATGTGAATGTGCTGAGTAAGCATATGACGAATAGCTCCGCGTCTGCCGCAGGCGTTGAGCTGCTGACTGCCGCCACTACTGTCGATCCGCTGACTGTGAGTCTGAAGCGTCGCGATGTGCTGAAACGGCCGCGCGCCATGTCCATACAACTGCCAAGTCAGTCGCCAACGGCCAAGAAGGCTGCCAACGACATGAATCCCGTCTCGTGTCCAGCGTCGTCGGCTGTTTCGTCGCCGCGTGTGCGCACGCGACCCGCCACCATTACGGAGGGCATACGCGTGCAGTGGCCCGTGCAGGACTTTGAGGATTTGGTGGTCACCAAGGAGGAACTGCGCACAGCCGTGCAGGAGTTCGATCGTTTGTTCAGCAGCGCGGCTGACTGAGCGTTTCTTAGGAGCTGTGTCCTGTTGTGTTTATACTGATTTTTGTTTACCCCCCCTTACTTTGCTGAGCGATCTACATATGATATGAGACCAGAGAGATGTGCATTTTAGTTATTTCCACACACACACACACACATACACATACTTGCTCTCTTATTAATTTTGGAGCTAAGCGAAAAGTTGCAAATACGAAAAAAAAAAAAAGCGGAAGCCAAGTAAAAAGTGGCGGCGCCGCCGATGTATTGAAAAAATGTCAATTTTTATGAAAATTTAAAATTTTACAAATTTTTTCAAAATTTATTTTATTCAGAAATCGAAACAAAAATTTTACCACACACTGCAAACAGAAAGAAAGAGAAAGATATAATAGGGATAAATAAATTTTGTGCATACATTTATTTGCGAGCTGCGAATTGAATTTGAATTGAGAACTTGTGGCGGCGCTTAAAACTGCCTGGCAACGGGCTTCTGCTGTCCGCCCAATTGTCTAATTGCCAGTCTGCCTGCCTACCCGCACGCCTGACGCCTATGCCTGCCTCAAAACAATTGTGATAGTTGTGCAGCCCTGGTTAAGTGCGCCTAAATAAGCCTTAAACGAAAAAAACTTAAAAAAAAAAAAACTAAAATAAACGAACCTAAACGACTTTAATAACAATTGATATAAATGCCTAATAATAATTAAAGAAAACTTAAGAGAAAATATTTATTGAAAAGAAAAACCGAAAACAGAAAAGAAAAATGAACGACAAATTCACATGAGCGAGGCACCGCAACGCATCGCATCGCATCGCTGAAAGTTGCTAATTGTTTATATTTTTATTTGTGCTTGTCATTTTTTTATTAATTTTATTTTTAATTTTGCCTGCTAATAGTTAATTAATGCCGTTAATTTTATAATAACTATTATTACCGATAATCGTTTACAATTAATAAATTAACTAAATGCGAGTATGATGTGTAAAAGTAACGAAAGTCTTCGTCATCCCAAGAAAATGAGTATTTCAATAAAAATTATGTTTTGCTTTATTAATTACATTTAATATTATATATTTAAATGAGGAAATGTTAATTATTATTATTGTAAAACAAAGTTGTACCTTAAACGAAATTATTATATTGTATTAAATATCGTTAAAAATGAACTAAAATAATAATAAAGCGAACGGTTAATGTTTAAAAATTCTTATTTGAGCTGCTGCTCACGTGCTGCTCGTCTTGCAACTGACGAAAAAGTCTCTTCAATTGCCAAATACTCGTAATTCATTCAGTTTACTTGCGAATTATAATGTAGGGTCCTTAGATAATCCATCGATGTCATGCGGAAGAAGTATCAGTAGCCTTATAAATTTATTGATCTATCATCTGTGAGGTGTGTTCCTTACGTTCTTGATCTAGTAGACTCTTAATTTGTATTCATGTTGCCAATTTCTTGTTTTTATTTTTATTTACTCATAAGGTAAATTAGTTGAAAACAACCCGGTTGGAGGTTATTCACTTTTGAAGCACTATTTAAATCTGCATGGGAGTAACAACCTTTCTCATGTTTCCGTTTTGTGTTATTCCCCTTTTTGTCTGCAATCTAGTGTAATTGCATTAACAAAAAGAAAAGTGAGATGGAAACAAATACTGTCTTCAAGGTTTCTTTAGAATACGGCGAACATTAAAAATTATTTAAATAAACAAAACTTCATAAAAATTCTTCTAAACCAGACATTTGTTATTTGCTAGTGTAGGTAAAATTGGGTATTTTGCCCAGAGCTGCGTTTAATTAGTTCACGAGAGTTAATCAAGGTTTCCACAAATGAATTCATTTAGGCTACGATTTGTACCACATAAGAAAAGAAAATAAAATGAAAAAATCAGTAAATGTGAGACAAGAAGCACGTGAATACGCCTCTGTTGCATATAAATATCCAATAATGTAAAAGAAGTAAGTAATACGCATGGCATGTGCATCCTTTGCATGGTTACCGATTTTATGCTTAATGCAAAAAAAAAACAAATTACCACACCCACTTTAAATACACAAGCTTAACAGACTCGGTCTCTTTCTCTCTTCTCTTGCCTCTTCGCACAGCTAAATCCGCACCGGAGCCGCTCAAAGGCATACTCAAGAGCAAACCACCCGGCGGCGTCGCTCTGCCCGGACTGATGCCCATCGATCTGAATGCAGAGCTCAAGAATCGCCTAAAACGCTCAACGCACGCATCGGTTGGGAATCTGCGCAAATCGGCAACTACAACTGACGCCTCGAAGGGCAGCGACTTGCCCGATGGCAATAACCTGGCGCACATACTGCGCAGCGTGTCCAAGGAGAACACGCCGACCGGCAGCGAGCCGCTGCCGACGTCGACGCGACACGACGACGCCGTGCATCTTGTGCGGAATCTCTCCAATCTGGGGCGTCCGCGTGCGCAGACACTGGAGAGTGCGGGCGCAGCGGGCGGCGGCGAGGCGACGGGCGCCAATGCGTCCGCATCGGAGGGCGAGAGCTCGGGCGGGCGCGAGGTGTCGGCGATCATTAAGAACAGCGCCGTGGCGCGGCGTCGCCGGCAGCACAATGACGGGTGAGTGTCTGGCGTTGAGAGGAGGCATGGTCAGTCAGTTTGTTGAATCCTGAGTGTGTGAATCCTGTCTGCCTACAACCGACTCCCAAGCTACTAATCACCGTTATGTCTGCTGTACTGCATTGCATTGTAAATAAACGAAGAAAAAACGCAAGAAAAAAAAAAAAAAGTAAAAAACTAACATGCATCTACTGCGCCTCGCTCCGCCCTAAAGTTACGCTCACCCATCTTCTATGCTCCATGCTCCATGCTCCATGCTCCCATTTGTAGTGTTTAAGTTCGGTAGCTTTTAAGTTAGGATCGATCACTCAGAATATGTTCTCATTACTCGATACTTGTGGCATTTAAATCGTGTGCTTTCTAAAGACTGGTCCAAGCAGAAACGAAACAAAAATTATTTCGCGTTAAGTAAAAGTAAGTAGAAGGAAAAAAATAAAATATTAGAAAACAAACCAAAAAAAAATTAAAAAAAAAAACGCAAAGAAAATAATTCTAAACACTCATTCTCTCTCACTCACTCCTTAAGCACTTAAATCTATTGCTGAGTTTCATATTTATGCATCGCATTTTATTGAAATCATTTGTGCAATTAACTGTTGATTTGATTGATTGAAAACGTGTAACAAGTGAAGTGAGCTGCGAGCTGTGAGCGCAGGCTCGGATGTGTCCCTGCCCGCTCTCCCTCACTTGGCGCAGTCAGACCCTAGCCTGGCTTTGCTGACTTCGTTCGTTTGCTTGTTACTTGATAATTTGTACATTTTATGTAATTTGCGCTTTTGTTGTTATACATTTTGCTTGAATTCTAAATTTTCTTTATTATTTTCCTTTATTTCTTTTTTTTCGATTTTGCTTTTCAAAAATATATAATGAACAGCTTTTTAACTAAAGTGAAACCAGTACAAAAAATCTATTACTGGCCTTATCAGCTAAATCCATAGCAGCCACAACAACAACAACAACAACTACTATAATAACAACAAACAACAACTATTGCCATTTAAGCAAACATTATAAATACAAATATTAGAATCCAGACTTTTTGCTAGTTTTAAGTTTTTAACAAACGAAGAAACGTCGAACCAAAGCCAACACAGAAGAAGAAATGTTTTAATTGCTCTGCTTCTTTTATAGTAACATATATTATACATATATTGATTTGTACATATCTGCAGTTTATTTGATTTACATTTAACTGAAATATTCATCAATATTTTATATATTCATTGAAAAGTTTAATAAAATGCTAAATAAACCGAAATACTGAAAACCCAAACCTGTTAACTTGCTTTTCCGCGCTTTTCTGGCTGACTGCGTTGCTCGCATTTGCTCTTTGACTAACATTTTACTTTAAGTGTCCAAAATTGATTCACAATCCGAAACACAACTAAACTGGCTACTGGCTACGTAAAGAAATTGCATGGCGATTCGGGCAAAAGAAGTGACAGGGCACGCAGATTGGAGATTGTGAATATTAATATTATTTTTTTTTTTATTTCAAAATAGTAACAAGATAAGAATAACAATTAAAAAATGAGATTGTTTGCCATATAGAAAGCGCAACTCACACAAACGAAAATGTTTATGATTGGGCTTCAATATTAAACCCGAATTTCTGTTCAATAGATATATTGGTCGAATTGAGGATGGTGCTTATGGAATCATATTTTGCCCAGCTTGCTTTTTATTTTGTTTACTATGACTTTTGTTGTGATATAATTATAGTTGTTGGATTTTGAACTCTGTTGCGGCATCTATAATATATAATGATAGTCTTTGTCGTTATGCTAACAGGTACAGAAATATCTGTTGTGTAGACAGTATAGAGCAGAGTAGCAAATTTTTAGGGATACAGGCGCTTAATGAAACAAAACGTAGTACTAAGGTGAAGCTGACTTGCAGGAACTTGGGGACTAAGCATACAACAAAAGTTTGAGATATTGAAGTAGAAAGTCAAACCATGGCCAATTATAAAACCAAAAGTAGCTGTGCCACATTTGATGTTTAAATTGCGCGAATGAAAATTAGATTAGGACTGGGGATGATATATTTCAGCAATATGTTTCTAAAATAGTGTACGCGGATTTTAGCGCCAACAAAATTGATGATGACCTCTAGAAGAATGTAACGAATTCCTTGATAGTTTTAAATTTATACTTACGAATAAGTGAAACGCAACTGACACTCGTTTGCATGTTTCAATGTCTCGTTAAATCGAATTATGAAAGTTCGTCTGTTCTTGTGCTGTGAAATTGCATATTGCACGTCATTTGCATATCAGCAAATTATATGTTCTGTGAATTAGAATTACAAAAATGTCTACGTTGGAATTTAGATTTATTTTGAGCTATAAGTTACATTCGGCTTAACGCTGCCGAACTCGCTTACGAATAAACGCATTCTTCTGATTATCGTTGTTTTTGATTTTGTTGTTTTCGTATTTGAACCACCCCCCACCCACACTATGCAAGCATATTGACTCGCGCTGGCTCACTGCGTGGACTGACTATCATGTTTTACTGCGAACACATGACCTGCCGCTTTGAGCTGCTAATTGAAAAATTAAGCTTTCAAGCCACGCAAGCTCATGACAATACTCAGCGAAAACGTGCTCAAACAGCTGTTTTGTTTAAGCTCGCAAGTGCTGCCGTGTACGCAACAGAATTTCTAAGCGTAGCAGCAGGGCAACGCTGTCCAGACCGATATGATTAACTACAACTTTGCTGTTGCATTTGCCGCCGATTTTTCAAAAACTAGTCATCGATATGAGTTTGTTTGCTGTGTTGCTTTTGTACTCGGGCTTCGTCAGCTGATCCGGTTTTACACCACACAAAACATCAAGAAACATCAGTCGTACTTCAACACTCATTCGTGTTAGTTGTTTCCGTGTGAGACGGTGTTTCTATTGTTGTTGTAGTACTATTCGCGCGTCGTTTACGAAGACGCGTCTGGTTGGGTGCTATTGCTTGGCTGTTTTCATTTTCTTTTATCAGAATCGCGCGGCGTTTCAGAAAAGTGCATACAAAAATCAATTGCTGCAGCATTTTGACTGTTTGGATTTCTTAATAACTGTGTAAATAATTTATTTGCGTGTGTGCGTGTGTCTGATTGTGATTTATATGCAAGTGGGCTTAACATAAGAACAACAACGACCAAAAGCCGCCTGTGCAGTGTAGAACAAAAAAAAAACAAACAAAAATCCAAAAAAAAAAATAAATCAGCTGCAATCGACTGTCACATAAAAAAATAATTAAAAGCGGCATAAGACTTTTGTTGTGTTTACTGTGTAATATTTCGTTCTTCTCATAAATAAACTTGTGCATTTTTATTGCATTTAAGTGCGTCCGTTATTTTGAATCACTACAAAACGCGACGCTTGCTGCAACAACAACGCCAACGAAAGGTTTGTACTTGATTTTTTTTTTTTGTTTTTGGCATCTTTTTGTGTTGCCTATTTTTAAGATGTCGGCATAATTTGTCTCGCGCGTATTTGCACAGGTAGACAAATTGTGGTTGCGGTTGTTGTTGTTGTTTATTATGTATTGTTGTTGCTGTTGCTGGTCAGTCAAGTCCACTTTGAATTACTCACGTCTCTGCCACCTTTGCGCTCCACCCATCAGCAGCTCACTTACATTTATTTGTCTTTTGCTTTTTTGCCTCTTCCATTCAATTATTATTCGCTACTTCAGAAAATAATAATAAAAAAGAAAAATATATTAAGAAAACAATCTCATTGCGGTTATTGTTGTATTTTGTTTTGATTTTATTCGTTATTTGCTTTGTACAAATGCGATTTTTGTTTTTATTTCGTATTTCGTTTAACTGCCTTCTGCTGTGGCTTCTGCTTCAGCTGCCTCATTTGCTCATTATTCGCTTTGTATATTCGTACATTGTAGCCGGGCAGACCAGTAGCTGCAAATTGTTATTCTTGCTTTGTTTTTGATTGCTGTTCTGACAAAATAAAGAAATAAACAACAAAAACTATGTAAATTATAGATAAACAAATGAAAATCAAATTTAAATATTGTCACGCTTCATGCCAAAACATTGTTTAGACTGAGAGCGAGAATATCCGGTAATTCGCTTCATCATCACTTTATTGCGAGTTTTATGGCTATTGCAAACGAAACTTTTTTTTTTTTTAATTTTTAACTTAAATTCATGTAAAAGTAATTGCCTTATTGCGAATAGTTTAATTGCAAGTATTATGTATCTGCAAAGTGTTTTCTGCCAATATATAAATTGTTCTTTCAAATTTGATCGGTTAATTGCAATTTCGCAGTCCTCTCAACTTTAAAAAGTTTTTTATTCGAATGATTAAAAATCATTTCTATTTTTTTTATTATAAAAAAAAAAATTATTGAGTATTTACAATTATTTGATATTAGTTTAGTAGCTTTGCAGTAAAGCGATATGTGTGTATGTATGTGTGCTGCATATTCATTGTTGTTTTGTTTTGTATATTTTCTAGTGTTTTTTTTTTTAAATTTATTTATTTTCGTTTGCTTTATTTACCTAAGCCGAATTTAATCTTTTTAACCTTCGTTTAAGCTGACATTTAGCATTTGTCTTAAGCTTCGTATCCAATCTTTAAAAAATTTGAGCATTGTTGTCACTTGGTTAGGATTATTTACTCTCTGTAGTGTGTAGATTACTTCGACTTATGAGTTGGTTTTGATAAACCCGTTTCCACAAATACTAGCATTGTGTAAGTTATCTCAGTTGGCATCATCCGGATGGCCATATCTGGTATGATTTCAAGTGGACCAAAAAAAAAAAATTCATAAATGCCAGGGTTCTGTGTAAGCTTGCATTGCAGTCTGTTTTATGGAGGTTATAAGGACATAGTCGAATGTGCATCTCCTTGCCGGCTGCCAACAATTTGACTGGCCAAATCCGCGAAAGCTTTGAAATGGTTTCGTCTGGCCTTTCAAGCAACTCGACGTGTTGCCCAGCCTCGTCTAAGCTGCTGTGAGTCCACTGCCTCAGTCTGCTGTCGCACACCTAATTAGCCAACTTACAACGCCAAAATGAGACTACTGCGCATTGGCTTTGGCCTACGGGGGCTCAGCTTAGGGTTTGCCACCGTCGCTCTGCTGTTGGCATGAGTTGCTGTGTAGTTGCTGTGGCTGTTTCTATTGCTGCCAACTGATGAAAGTACATCAATCAATCAATTAGCCAATTAAATAACTTACATGTGTGTCTACATGCACACTCACACACTCACACACACACATGTCTCCAACTGTGTGCTAAGTATTCTCGTTTACTGCTGCCGTAGCCTAATTCAGCATTTTAGCTGTTTTCGTGACTCTAGGGTAGACCCGTCGACTCGATTCGTACTACGCAATTACACGATCGATAATCGTTACTTTTAAATTTTCAGCTTTGTTAATAAATTATGGCAATTTAATTCATTAACATCATAATTAATTACGGTATATGCTAAATTATTATTGGCCTAAACGAGTTTTGCGAAGCTAAGCCAACTGTGCAGTTTCCAGAACTTGGCTCACAGTTGGGGCATGTGGGTCCTTGTGTGTTTCAATACTCACGAGTCAGCAACCAAAGCAGCGAATCTATGCAGATATGCATGTATTTTGTAGGCGGACCCTGCCTTGGGGACTCAGATTTTCCAAACTCATAGTTTGCTCAGTGCAACTAAATAAAAAGAATAAAAAATTGCTGTTACCCCACAAGTGAAGGGGGTGTTGGGTGATTTGGCGATTTGCTAAAAGTGAACTATAAATGTCGCGTGTGTGGCCGAGTTGTCGACTGTGTAAATGTGAGCGGCTTAGTGCAATGCGATCATTTCTGATCTATTGCGCTTTTGTATGTAATATAAATCGCATTTGGTTTTTTTTCTTTATCCGTGTTCGTTTGTACTTTTGACGCCCATTTCCGCCGCAGTTAGCATAGAAATATAAAATAACTGAAGCTATTGAAATCGATTTGAGAGTTGATTGCGTTGTAATCAATTTGTTTGTAGCTTGTTGACTATGCGAAATTTTGTTGCTTCAATTCACACAATTGTAATGTGATACACGAGAATGTGGTTCCAAGTAAATGGTTTTTACTTAGTGTGCATACTCACAAAGAATTTCAGTTATTTAATGTTTATTTATTTAATTTTGCAAATTTTTAACATTTTGATAAAAACTTTTTCGTCTACGCATTCTCAGTAAATTGTGTTGGCTGATGCTGAGAAATGCTTTGAGTCACATATGTTTCAAGCTGAAGCTGATAAAGAAAGATTCGAAAACGAAAAAAAAAAAACAAAAAAATGCAATGTTGCGTAATGCCGCCAACCGCATCCACGAAGTAGGAAAAAATCCAAATCCAGGCGAGCCGCTAATTAATAAACAACTTTTTCACACGCAAGGAATGTTTATGGCATATATTTTATAATATTTTTAATAAACACTTTCGATTTCATGCGAATTTGCATTTTCGGCTTCACTTTGTCTTTGCTGGCTTCTTCGCTGGCTTTCGGTTTTGGATTTGGTTGTGTGATTTCAGCTCGTGCTGGCCTGGCTTGGTGTGCGGTAGCAAGAAATAACAAAGAAAGAAACAACAAAGAAAAAACAATAAACAAGAAAAAATAAATCAAATAAAAATAAATTGGTTAAATACAATTTACTGACAGCTGCAAATGAATAAAAACTAAAATCATATAATAAAAATTTAAATAAGTCTAAAGCTGCTAAATAAAACAACAGGCAACATGCAATGTTTGCTCATGCAATATATGAAACAAAAAAAAAAAAAAAAAGAAGGAAAACCCCAAAGCAAAGTAACACAAAACGAAATAATTTCCTATAATAAAAAAAAAGCACTTGAAGCTGACATAACGTTGGCAGTTTTAATTAACATTTATGCAGCTTATCAGCAACATTTGAAAATGAAAAGGAGAAATTGTTTATATTTAGCCGCAACTTATCTTAAGTACGCCAAGCAAACGCCATAAGCGTCGTAGCTCATCTTATGACGTCGCTGGCACATTCCTCAATTTGTTGCATGCTGCAGACAACAGACAACAGGCAGCGGACGGCAGACGGTGGAGAGCAGGCGGCGGAGGGCAAATTACATGCGAGTGTACAAAAATGCAACCAGAAGTGCTCCATAATAATGACGACGCCCACACGAGCAACGTGACCAGACGTTAATGAAGTACAAAACTTTATTTTCTTTTATTTGATTTTTAGTTTGTTTCTTGTTGTATTTGTTTTCTAAGTTTTATTTCTATTCATATTCATTTGCTTGACAAAGAAGAAAGAAAGTGCAGTCGACGCAGACACGTAGCAATGAGAAATTCTCAAAATGCAACAAAACTAGAAAATATGAGTTTTAGTTTCTTTTTACTACTTTTTGTTTTGGTTTTGTTTTTTTTTTACCGCTAGACAGACACTCACTTCGCACTAAGCGGCCTGGAGGTTAATCACCCAATCGCGTAGACGTTGACATGAGGGAGTACTCGGCTGCTTAGCTGTTCGGCTGCTCTCGGCTGGCTGATTCGGCTGCTCGCCTGCTCGGCTGGCCCTAGCGTAATTGTTGTTTATTGTTTGTTATTTGTTGTTAATTTGAGCATTATTATTATTGTTGTTGTTGTTGTTATTGCTATTCGTACGCATATTACGTAGTAAGTGAGTGCATTAACATGACAATCGTCTGTCGCACACTCGCAGCCTAAATGTGTGACATGTCGCACTCTTCCCCGTATCTGTCTGTGTGTGTGTGTGTTTTTGTACCTTCTGAAAAGCATTTCACTTTTCATACGTTTCTTCTTTTTGTTTGGTGTCGCTTTGTTGTCTTTTTGTTCGCTCATTCTGCCAAGGCATTCTCACTCAGGTGCTGCTCCCCACTCGCATCGTATACAAAAACTTCACTTCACTTCACTTGCGTGCTTAGCATGGCAGTGTTAAAAAATCATTATCAACACATGCCTGCCTGCCTGTCGCAGCGCTGAGCTTGGCTCTGAATTGGCCTCGGCTTGGTTTACGTTGGCTTGTGTGGCTCTTGTGGCAAATGGTCTTGCCGGCGGCGTGCATTTGTGGTTAACAGCTTGAGCTTCTTTTTTTTTGCCTTTACTTGGCTAAATCACCGTGATGATGAAAGTGTTTCTTCTCCTCCAGCGAAATTGTTACAAAGTAGTGAACAATTACGCTTATGCAATTGCGTGTGTGCTGTTGTTGTTTTTGTTGTTGCTTGGTATTTTCTTCAACATTCGAATGTGTAGTTTTCGTTTCTTACCTCGCTTCTTATTGCGTGTACGTGGTTTATATGGCAACTGCTCACGTTTTTGTAAGTTTATACACTTTAAAAGCAACAACAACAAAAACAAGTTGAGTGCAACACGATCCAGTGAAAGTTAAACAAAGTCAAGTGGTTATTTTTCTTATGTTGTAGACCTGGAAGAACAAAAGTATCTTTTACTCTGATGCACGAGCATATGAAGTAATTAAAAAGTCATTGCTCAGTTTTTGTTGTTGTGCTTTTTCAGGGTCTGTGCTTCACTAGGAATAATCACTTTGTGA
The DNA here is from genome assembly GCA_037044495.1 of Stegana nigrithorax. Lineage (NCBI taxonomy): Eukaryota > Metazoa > Arthropoda > Insecta > Diptera > Drosophilidae > Stegana > Stegana nigrithorax. The sequence goes on along the minus strand of JBAMBQ010004614.1, from coordinate 687,651 downwards.
GTACAGAATTATATCAGCTGTGGGTCTTATGATAATTATTAAGAGGTTTCTGCTTGAAAAAGACGATGTTTGTGGGATTATTTCTTTTGTTCTGCAGGATAATTTTTCTTCCTCGTGGCATCAGCATGGTAAATTAACAACTCCTTTGCTCAAAATCCTAATGCCTCCATGACTTCAGCGTTTCTGAATTTGTAGTCTGCTAGTGAGCAACTTTTCTTTATTGCCCTGCCTAAAACTTTGTTTTATGGATTCATATTTAATTTTGAACATGGTCAACTTGTTTGAGGCATTTTAAATGATCAAACTATTAAAATTTGGGCATTGCTGCGTGATTTTGGTTTCGTTTATTTTTGTATTTCGAAACTGTTTTAATTAATTTAAATTTTACGTCATCGTAATTTATTACAAATTATGTGTTAAAATTAAATCTTAAAAGCCCAATATTTATTAAAATTTTGTTTGTTAAAAAAATTATGTTAACATTAACATTTTTTGTTGTTTCGTTGTTTAACTATGAAATTCTGTTTTCGTTCCATAATCTTATGACATTTTTATGATCATTATCTAATATTGTATATAGCAAATTAAAATGTTGTATAAAACTTAATTAATATTTTTTCAAAAATTTTAAAACGTAGGTTTCAAAAAAATCTTTATATAAATATCTTTAAATAATCTATATTTGAATATTTGTAAATCATTATTGGAAATGGACAACCAAGGTTCTTATTTTGGTCAAGAAAATAGTCATAAAAAATAACTGGAGGTTAGTTATCTGCTAAGTTGCATATATGGAGTTCCAGACCTTGCCTTTGTCATTTACATTAATGACTCGCTTAGATTGTAGATTTTGAACATAGCAATTCGATTAGTGGGTTCAGATGTGGCATCGTCTTTAGTCAAATCGATCAATTGAAACTTAAAATACTCCAAGGGGTGTTCAACATATTCAATTATTTTTATTCTAGCAGCGTCGGTTATTGAATTCGACAACTCAATGGCATTGTTATGTCGAATATGTGCATCGCCGCAATGTGCACATGTCGGTTTGTTGTATGCACTGCAGCTCCCGAATCACACTGTAAAAAAAATAAATGAATGCAATTTCGAATCCAATGCAATTTGGTTGCTTGTATTATTGCCAGCCGCAGACGCTTGTAAACATACAAATTTAATATTAGCGTGCTCCGAATAAAGGAAAAAAGTTTAATATTACTCAATCGTTGGATGTTATTGGCGCAGTTGGTTGTTTTTGCTTTTTCCTGTTGTGGTTTGCACAGCTGCCGCAGCTGGTTTTTTTTTCTTGTCTCTTGTTGTTTTTGTTTTTATACAATATAAATATATTCACTTCTCTCATTTCCTACAAAACTCTTCCGCACTGGGGGAGATTGGGATTTTTTTTTTTTTTTTTTTTTGGGAATCAATACGAATTTCAAAGTTTAAGTTGCACTGCGCTGCAATTTCATTTATAAGTAAGCAAGAGCATATTACTCTAGTTTTCGGTCCACAGTCCACAGTCAGTCGAATGCTAGAATAACCAAGCATTGGCCTTGTCACAGTTTCAGACTTATGGCACTCATTCAGTCACTCATTTGAGCCACTTAAGACGCGCACAGCAGCCAGCCAACAGCTTAGCTGAGCATTATTTATGCATTGCAGTTGGGCACAAATTGATGCCAGCATATGCGTATTTGATTAGTTGTGTTTAGCTTATTTTTTGTATTCTGCTGTGAGCCGCAGCTGTTGGCACATTAGACACTTGTTAGCTTAGCCCACGCCGCCGCCGCCGTCAGTTTGCTTATTGGGAGCACGCCAAGCTAAGCCATGCTTTACTTTTGTGAGTTTTGCAATCGCAGACGCTAAAAAGTTAATTCAATTTATTTTCCATTAAGTTAAATGGCAAAAGTATAAACCTTTAAATTCGAAATCTTCTTTTTTATATGCGCGCGCCGGCATTTTTAATTAGAAAATAAATTTTTTATTGCCAAGAACGCTGTCTGTCTGTCTGTCTGTCCCTCTTAGTTATTTATAGTAGGCATACTTTGATGAGTCATTGGCATTTTTCATAACATAAATTTTTATTTTTTTTTTGTGCTTACCACTTTTCTTTTATGTCTGCTGCTTTATTGTATGTGCTTGTGTGTGTGTGTGTGATTGTATGCGGATGTATAAGTTTGTAAATTATCCTTGAGCGCTGTGAAAAAATTCAACTCTATGGCGGGCATAATTTATGCGCCTAAAAGGCAACGACTATTCACTTGTACATTTATATGGCACAAAGGCAGGCGACATTTTGTGCTGAATGTGTATGCGAATCCGACATGGCTGACGGACGTAGTGACGGACGGCGCGCATAGTTTGTCAACATTGAGTCATAGTTCACGAGTGTCAACAACAAAAAACGGTTAATAAAATGCTGAGAGAAAATGTCAGCGAATCAGGCGGAAATATATATGACAAACGCGTGATGGTGCGATAGAACCTTTTAAAGTGCTTCATATTGAAGCGTAACAAGTGTAGAGAAATATTTGCAATTATAACATTTATTATACAAGTACAGTGACTACTAAAAGTAATTACCGAAAGTTAAATGCATTGCAAATATTCTTATATTGTATGTTATATGATTTTCATATAATATAACATTCGAATTGCTTCAAAATATAAAAGTTACTACAAAGTTTTAATGAGCAGCATTTTGAATTACAAAATATTTCTTTGCACAAATTCAGTGCGATTAATTTGTGTAAATCATTTCGTTGAGGCAAATCCCAAAGCATTTCGCCAATCTGCGAGTGCGACCCGCAGCAGTTTGCCTTCTTCGCCAGACTGCCTCAGACTATTTGAAGTGGCGCAGTCGCTTCAGCAGCTGCAGCACTTGGCACAATATTTGACCTGGCATTGACACTGACAGTGTCGCAGACGCTAGAACACGGCAGGCGCGGCTCGAGTTCGTGACGTGTCGCATCCAAATCACGACAGCGCAGGGCACACTCAGTGTCAACAACCGACGCTACTCGACGTTGCCGCATCAGAGACGGTGACTCCCACCGCCGCATAACTGCTAAATCCCCTCCCCCCCCTAATGCAGTTTGTTTGTTTGTCTGTCTATCTGTCTGGCTGATTAAGGATTTGCAAGTCTGCATGGCAAATAAATGTCGCGGGCAAACACATCAGAAATGTTGACAACTCATTAGCCAAAACAGTGGGAAGTTGTAAAACGCGAACGTCATAAGGCAGGCAGGCAGGCAGGCACTCAGCCCAGGCAGAGGGCGGAGGAGCAGACGGCAAAAACAGGAGAAAAATAACAAACCGACAGAGACGACTGACGCTGAGGCAACACAAAAAACACAAAAAGGACAACGAACTGCAGTGTGTTGCCTGAAGCGCAATTGCACAATGTGAACAAAGCGTCGTCTGGAGATTTGCTTACTGGCGGCTGCCATTCGGCCATGCCACGAATGGACTTTGTGTGCGAGCCAAGCGGCGGCTTTGTTTCGGCCGAAATGCCACAACAACAACGGCTACGTATCAACTCCCGAGTGTGCGTACACTCAGAGCTGAAGAACACAACAGAACAGAAGAGAAACTAAAATAAAAACTTTCTTGACTGACGTCTGCTCATAAATCTGCATCTGCATTTGTGCTAGCCGAGCAACTCCAACAGTGCCAGCAGTGGCAGGAGTAGTGCATCTTCCTGCCCTAATCGCATGGCGTGTATCTGTTCTAGCCGCTGCAGTATCTGCACGTTAACTCGAATGTTGCTCGCTGTGGCATTGTCTAGAACTTTGGAGCAAGTTGTGTGCCTCGCATAGATAAACATCATCAGCTTCATTGTCCACAACATCCTCATCTTCCTCCTCATCTACCTCCTCATCTTCCTCCTCATCATCCTCATCCTCATCCTCATCAACCTGATCATCATCCTCATCGTCATTGCAGCGTTTATTCAATTTCCTTTGTCTGCCTCCAGGCTTGATAAATTTTGCTTCTCTTGACTTGCTTACCAGTTTGAGCTTCGATTGGTTTGTCTTGGTTTATCTTTGCTTTGGTTTCGGTTTGGTTTGGTTTCGATTTTGGTTCTTTGTTATTTGCCTATGCGGTAGCAGTCGTGGCTTCCTCCACATCCTCCTTGCACTCGTCCACACATCAGTGAGTTATCTTCCTTTCTGGCTCTGTGGCTTCTTCCTGCTCGTGCGCAACTTCAAACTGTCGGGCATTGTGCATCCCTCCGTTTATCATTTCTTAACATGCTCGTTCATATGTTACATGAAACAGTATCCTGTGCCTTCGTTTCACAAACTTGCTTATCAATGTCTAGCTTACATTTCCCGTGTGCCAATTGTCTTGTGTGCAGGCACTTGATGTCACAATTTTTTGCAGCCACTGTTCGCTTCCATCCTAGCGTAGAAGAAGGCTTGTGTAGTGATATCGTTTCCGATTTCGTTTGCTGGCCATGTCTTCTGTGTCAGTTGGCCCAAGTGACAGCTGGCAACTGGCAACTGGCAGCCGGGAACTGGCAACTGACAGCTTCGACTGTCAGCCGAAGTGACAAACAATAAATGTTTGTTTGATGTATTGAATTGCCTTGCATGCAAAACGAAGATGATTATCATGATGACAAGCAATTGTTTGTCTTTTCTTGTTCGTGCATTTTTCACTTCATAGGAGCTCCCGTTCCCGTACCCGTACTCGAACCCTGTTCTAACTCTGAGTGTGATGTTGTGTGTTCGACTGTTTGATGTGTTGTCTCTAGTTTGCAAGGTTTTCTATTGTTGCAGGTGTTGGAGTTCTATTGAAAGTGTGTCATCGGGTTCATTTGTGGCATTTTTTAGCTTTTGATTTTTTCTACATACCTCGGATCAAAGGTGTGGCTATTCTAACAATTTATTGGATGCTTGTCAGTTATTTTTATGAATGCAATTAACGTGAAATTATTGGTTAATATTTTGATTTCTCCAGTTTTGCGACAAAACAATTTATGGTTCTTAACAGATTATGGTCTAAAGATCAATATATGTATGATTCAACCGTTTAAGGATTTCTTGGGCTTTTCATTGTTTAAATGCTCTGTGGCACTATCGTAGGGCATCCAACTTAAAGTCACCTAACGGAAAATATATATACCTACAACCTTTCACCTTTTGGCATCTTGGTATAGACGAATCGATTATACTCGGATGATGACAATGAAATATCATTTAATTGCCTGGCTCAGAGCGTGTTTGCAGTTCATTATGCAAAGAGCGGCTCGTTTCAATGACATTTTTATCATTTATTTTTTTCTTCGGGCAATTCCGTTTGAGTTTTTTTTTTTTTGTATTTTAATTTAAACTGTGCAAATATCGTTGATTGATTGGCAGATACTCACTCCAAAAGTTTAAATTCAATGCTCCTAGGTCGCTTGATCTTTGGAGGTTGAGGCTAATCATTATTGCTTTAAATAAATATCATCAACGAATACTTAACCAATGAGTAATAAATAAAATGCAAACTATACTCAAACTATACTTATGCAGGTATAAGATGTGGAAAACTAAAAAAGTTAGAAGAGCCTGCAGATCCTAAAAGTGTATTTAGGCATTTGATAGGTATGCAGCAGTGAGTGTCCTTAGTTATACAGGTATATATACTTTCATAACTCGAACTTTTATAATTCGAATTTTCTATAACTTAAACTAAATCGTGTGGCAATAGCGTGTAATTTCCATACATTGTTGTCTTCTTAACTCGAAATTTCCATTAGTCTAACTTTTTTTTTGGATAATGGTGATTCGAGTAATGGAAGTTTGACTATACTTGGTTTCTCTGTCTTTGTATATATTTCATTAGTTTGGTTTTTCTAATTCCGATGTCAGATTTAATGTATATGTATTCCAGTATGCCTTGGTTCTTTTTCGCTAGAAAGAGAATTTAACATTAAGTGAAGCTGCAATTACCTATCATATAGTATATATAGATTCTCACTCTTAGGTGTTCCATTGGGTTTGTCTAGTCCGTTGATCCAAGAAATAAGCTTCGCGAAGTAAATCATCGCTTACTCGTATTTTTGCTAGTGTAGACACGGTACTCTGATTTCTTGTCGGCGCATTGTGCTGAAGTCATAATTATTGCCTATTGCCTGTAAGCGTTTCTCATCTAGTTTTTATAACATTGACGTTGACGTTAGGCAGATCTCAGCGTAGCCGTCAATCAGCCTGACAAACATACGAAGACAGGCACCTGCTGCAGTTGCCACTTGCCTCTGAGCATATGAACTGCGTCACACGTTGGCAGCCACATGAGCCTGTGCGCACAGGAAACACAAATCGCCTGAGTATGGCTTTGGACAAAGCTTTAATAGACTTCAACCGCAACGGACAACGTCAACGTCAACTGCAATGATCATGATGATGTTGTTCATGATGATGATGATGTTGATGAAAACAAAAAAAAACATAAAGAAGAAAATCAAGTGAGCAACTTCCTTTGCGCAACAATGCAACATGAAAATGCTGCATTGCGGAGCGGCTGTTAATCGATTATTAATGACTCTGGCGCAATTAAGCCAAAGTAAATCGCTTCATCAAATTGAGGCGATGTCAGCAACATGCGGCTGCTGCTGCTGCTGCAAGGGGCTATTAAAATTATCACACGCTGCTGTTAGTATGCCTCTTGGTTGTTGTTGTTGTTGTTGTTAAGATTGTTTAACGTTGACGTTGACGTTGACAGTAAAAGTTGCAACAAGTGCCGCTGGCAGTGTCCAATAAACAATAATAGCAACAACAACAACTACAACAACAATAGCAACAGCGGCCAAAGAGCACACGACGCCTGCAAAACGCCTCAAAATGTGAAAATGCGAATGACCTGAATTCAAGTAAGACACAAAACACATACACACACACACACACACACTGCATATGGCTACATGACTTCTTTGCTATATACAACTTGCACTCTGTATATAGGAATTTATATACATATAGATAGTATATATGTATGTATGAAAGAGCAATGCGACACGCTGAACCGAAGGCGGCACGCAAATGCCTTTTAAGGCGTTCGATTGTGCGAGCGATTTCCTTTTGCGCAGTCACTAACTTTTTTCGTTAGTGTTTGTTGTTGCTGTTGTTGTTGTTGTTGTTCTCTGTCTGTTTGTTTTCTTTATTTATTTAATGTGGCCTAAAGCAACAGCGCGAGCTGGCAAAGAAACTAGTTTTGTCTTTGTTGTTGCAATTGTTGTTGTTGTTGTGGCATTGTCCACTTTTGCTTTTGGGCGCACTTGCTGCTGCACGACAAGCTCACACACACACACTCACATACTCACTCACACACATACACATTGCAATTGCGTCTCTATGCTGCTGCCACAATGTTAAAAAGTTTCGCTTTTGCATATTGCCGCTTTTACTTACCTTAATTGTGTAGAAACACAAAATAAGCATTTAAAAAAACCAAGAAAAAAAACTAAAAATAAAAACGAAAATAAGAAAGACAGCACATTTATTTATTTGCTTATTATGTATTTTGTTATTTATGCATGTGCGAAATTTAAGCGGCCGTTAAAATAAAAACGTTGCGGGCAAGTTGTGGTTTTTCTTAGTTTTTCCTCACTTTTGGTTTTTCGCTCATGCTCTCTCTCACGTTATATTAACACATATTCCTAGTTTTGCTGTCTTTGCTGTTGTTGTTGTTTTGTAACATCAAATGAAAATTGAAAACTAAAAAAAATGCAAGTTTGCCATTATTAGCAACTTGCTGCCATTTTTGTTTCTTGCTATTGCCGTTTATCGTCAGTTCGCAATTAATGCGTGCACATTTTCCATTTTCCAATTGGAATTTATTGGCCGAAGTGTTTTGCATATTTCAGCTGTAAGCGCATAATAAGCCACGACGAAATATTCAAGTTGAACGTTAATCACATGGCTGGCAAAGCCTAAGTAAGCAGCTGGGGTAACAACAAACAACAATAACAACAAACACTAACGACAACAACAACAACTGGTCTGGCGAGGCGCGTCTGACAAGCAATAAAACCATAAAAAATTGACGTAATCACATAGTAAACGTAATTAAAATTACTCACATACTCGCATGCCCCCGTACGCCAGCCGAAGTTGGCTGCCAGCCGCCGCGCATGGCCATAAAAGCTAAACTAAATAATTCATGGATATTGGCAAGAAATCCAAAGCCAAGACAAGTCAAGCCGAGCCGAGCTGAGCCAAGACAAGACAAGTCAGTGCCAGCTAGCATCGCTGCTATGCTCAGCAACAGGCGTTGCAATGTAATGCAATTTGATGTTGTTGTTGTTGTTTTTGTTGTTGTAGTTGTTGGGATATTGTGTATCTAATGCGCTGCCAATGCGGAAAATGCGATGGCGATTGTGTTAATAAATGAGCACTTGCTTTGGGCAACAGGTGTTGCTTGTTGACAATGGCTGCAGCAGCAGCAGCAACAACAACAACAACAACCACAATAAGAACTAGAAGAGCGAGTAAAAACAACAAATACACCACTTCGCTCTGCTCTGCGCGCATTCGCGTTTGCAATTTCGCAAAACAAGTCTGCCAAGTTGCTGCCAGGCTGAGCCAAAGAATTTCGTTGACCAAGTCACATTGTGCTGCACTGTGCGCTTATGAATCTAATTGGACACCGCGCATGGCACGACATGGCCTGGCATGGCATGGCTCGGTCTTTAACTAATGTACACGCGTAACTATCCGAGCCAGCCGTGATGAAGTCGGCTTGCCGTAGCTCATAAATAGAAACGCCAGTTGACAATGACACTTGTGTGTCTTGCTTGGCTTGGATTCTATTTTATTTATGTTTTTACTATTTTTATTACTTTTTTTTTGTTTACTTTTATGTTTATTTATTTATTTATTGTTCTGCTATACAGACGCACACACTACGCGTTGTCTTTGTTCAGCTTGATTGGCCAAAGCACAGTGGTTAGGGAGTGTGTGTTTTGGTTTTCTTGGGCAGGCATATGTTGACAAGTCACGAGAATGTTAAATTCATACAATAAATAAACTTGATTCGATTTTTTGCTCTATTGCCTATTGTTTATCTATTGTCTGGCAATTGGGAACAGCTTTTTGTATGTTAATGGTGCACACGAAATTCGAATGCGTCATAGCAGCAGTTCGTGCCACTGTGCCACACGCACTCAAGATCGGCATTCTCCCTCTGCTATAAAAGTCGCTGCAAACGCGTCGGTGCTCTGACGCTGGCGGCGGGCTTGACTTTGCCATATTGCTGCCGGCTGCGCGACCGATCGATCTATCAATGGCTGTTCACTTTTTACCATATATGGCAAGCAGTTTCTTTACGTGATCATGCTTCATTGACTTTTTAGTGGCATAATGTATTATGTTTTTTAATGCTTTGATTTTACTATATTATTATTAGTCTTTTTTTTTTTTTTTTGGTGTTGAAAAGCTGATCTTGTTTTAATCGACAGCTCATACCTTTTTTTTTTGTTGTTGTTTTGGTTTGTTCATTTATCGTACTTAATTTATTTATGCTTATTAGCGCCTTACTTGTACATATTTTTGTTTTTATGGTGGGTTTTTTTTTATTTTCTATTTTATTTTTGTTTTTTTTTTGAGTATGCTTATGTATATGCATATATGTAATTATTATACGTTTCTAATGTTTTGAATTTCCGTGTTTGAAGCTTGTTTTCTGTTGTACGTTGGCTGTGCTTTGCTCTTAAACTGTCAGCTTGAAGGGCTTTCGAAATTAATGTTGCTACAGAAACACAACCTGCGGGCATTGCGAGAATCACATGTTTTAAACTATGTTATGCATTAATCAACTGATCTTTGGCTTCATGCAGCTGTGCATATCGAAAAGATTAACTATTTATAAGAGAAAAAACAAAATATAACAGAAAATAAAAAAAAAAAAATATCGTGTAGTACAAAAAATTTAATGCTTCTCTGTTTCTTTTACATTTCATTTGCAGGTGAGTCTGACTTTTATTGATACATTAAGCGTAACATGGGTGAGTTATTTATTATTTAAACGCTGATCATATCGGAACCGTTTTGCTTAGCAAATGTTATTTGGTGGGAAACAAGCAAAACTGTTACTAAATAGTAAGCTTGTGACGAAGTATCTGATATTGGCAAGAGGTTGCAAAGAAACTGCATATAACAAACAAAAAGGTTAAAATGTTGATGAAATTGTTGTTGCTTTTTTGTTTCAGTGATCTGTGAAAAATATTTTACCATGACAAGTGTTAATTAAAAGTGCAGTACAAACCAAATATTAGAGTGGGAAGATATTTTAAATATGATTTATGATGTAGAACATAGAGATCTTTGCCTTTTAGAACTAAGCAGACAATATTTTAAGATCATCTTATCAGAACTGACATAAAAAAGTTGAAAATTATGTTTATCACAATCCTCTTCTTCAGCTTGTAAGCTATAGATCGAGGCTATTGCTTCGTGGTTTTTTTTTTTTTTTAATTTTTAGTGGGCCAGCAAATATGTCCTGATCCAGTTGCAGTGCCTTAATGACTTTCTTTAGTATATTTACTGATCATTATTGGCTAAAATGTGTAAATGTGGAATCGGATAAGATAGGATTCACACTTGTGTAAGCCAGTGGTATGGTTCGCCGCATGACTTCCTGAATTGTCCTGATATTTCTCGTATATTGGATTTCTTTCAATGTTCTCTAAGTTATTGTCAATAAGTTGCTTAAGTTGGAAAGTTTGTTTTTTAGCCCATTTAAAATACTTTGAAAATTTAAAAAAATCGGTTTTGAAAAAGAGAACAATTTGATTGGCATGCTTAATTAAACAAACTCCAAAGCAAACATTAATTCTTCTGTATATGAGTTTAGATTTTCTAATCTATAAATCTCAGCTTTATTAAATGTTGCTTTTTTGCTTTATGAGTTTCAGGCAGCCTAGCAGAGCTCTTCAATTCATGTAAAATATTTTATGGCCTAGGTCAGCGGTTATCAATAAAGTGAAACATCCCATTATCAGAAAATTTAAGCAGAATTTAGCTGCGTCTAAGCTTTTTGTCGATTTCTCGGCAGACTCGGCAGACTCGATTGATGAGTAGAGCATTGTAGTCATCCCTTGCCATGCTACTCAAATATTTTTAGCTACTATGTCACAGTTTAGACGCTACGTCTGGTTTGACTACTTTCAAAGGGTGAAGACCTTACTGCCTAACTTGGCTTCCTTGGCCAACCACACTTGCAGTTTGGCTGTGAAGTCCTTGCGCCACTTTGCAAAGGGTTAACTCTCGTTTGACTGCAATCCAATAGGGGTGGCTGAGTCATAAGCAAATACCTGCAGAGGAAGAAGAAGACCGCAAGTTCCGCAATCCCTTATTTCGAGTCGTTGCTTGTTGTGTAAACATGTTTATTGCAAATCGCCACGGGCCACCCCCCGAGTGGGCGGACGGTCACACTGATATTCATTTACACTAAATACTTTTTACAATGTTTGATTTTCGTAAAGAGCTGCACATAACCCAGCTTGAGGCACAACACTTCCCTGCAGTTGGTCAGGACGGAGAAGGAGTCGCGCACACACCGGGTCGCTAATTTAACAGGTTTAAAAGCTGCTTAAACTGATCCTGCAGATCGATGGGCTGCGCCGTTGTTGTCGCTTCCGTTGTGGTCGTTGTTGTTGTTGGTGCCTCGGTGGTTGTTGTCGTCGTCGTTGTTGTGGTGGTGCTGCTCGTCGTGGAGGAGGTCGTCGTGTCCAAGGGCTTGGGCTTGACGCGTCCGTCCAGACAGGCCTGCAGGTAATTATAGTTGTCAGCCGTTTGCGACACGTAGCGTCTTTCGGCAGCATGGCAACACTGTTCATGTTGCAAGTCGATGCTGCGATAGCGTTCCTGCAGCAAAGTGGCCTGCTCCGATGCATTGCCGGAGATCGTGTACGTGGCAATGGTGTTGTTGGAGCCCTGCAAGTAAAACGCAGTGAGCCTGAGTTCCCCGCCGCCTTACTCACGTTTACTTACCCCATTCGCATGGCAGCTGAGCGCCGACAACGTGGTGTTCTGCAGGCTGCACGCATGCAAGGCACTGCAGACCTGCGCCGCACTCCTCTCAATCGCATGTCTAACCGGGATGAACTCATCGTCGGCCACGCTGCGTCCCTTCTTCGCCACGTCCAGGCACGCTGTGTAGTCGTTACTGTACTTCTCGCCAATGCCGTTCGATTCGCTGATATAGCTGGCGAAGCAGGCCACCGAGGTGTACGGGTCCTGCTGCGTCACGCGTGAGCCGAAGAAGAGGCGTGCGAGTCCTGCCTGGCTGGGCAGTGCTGTGTGCGCGGGCAAAGGTGGCCCAGCTGCTGCCAGACCCAGCAGACAGCCGACGAGTAAAAGTGACTTATATAATGCGCACATCTTCATTGCGAACTGCTTCGGTGTAGTGTCGTCGGTGCAGATACTTTCGAATGCGGTTCATGTTGCGGTCTTTCCTTTTATATGGCATGCAGATGATGTGCGTCCGCTGCTGATTAGATGCCGCTGATAAGCCGGGCCATCATCAGCTCAGCCATGATAAGCTGGGTGCTCTACAAACGCGTATGTCATATGTGATTTCCTTCTTGCACGATTTTGCCATAGCACTTGGTTTATCTTTAGTTTCTTTATTTTTTTTTTGCAAATTTTCACTGCTGACTGTTGAATTATTAATTTGTTTTTGTGACTTTAATGGATTGCTGACGCCAGCCGCTCCGCTGTTTGTTTGCCTTAGGCGTTGGCGTTGGCGTTGGCATGCGCTGGAATCGGGGCAGCTATGCATAGAGTAAGCAACAGCAACAGGCAATGAATGCGTAGTTCGAGCAGAGGCCCGTAGTTTCCCTTGCTGCTTATCGGTTCACGTTTAAGCCCCACAATGCAGTCAGTCTTGCCTTTTTGACTGTTCCATTCTGTTCTGTTCTGGTGTGAAGATTTAATTATGCCGCTAAATATTTGCTAATGCAAATAATTTGGCTATTTATAAGACAAGCAACGAGATAAACAATTCGCTCGCCGCACAGCTTCGCCTGCATACGCAATTTATTACCTCATGAGACATGCTGACAACAGCTTAGGCCGCCTAATCGCAGCTGAGTTGGGCCCAAGTGTGGCTGCTGACTCAGCGTCGCAGGCAAATAGTGAGCATTAGATAAACGCTTCGGCTGCTGTGTACTCATGAGTGGCGCATTGTTTGTGTGCCGGCGGCCAACCTGCGGAAGTAGCACAGATAAGCGCCGAAGCAGCTTCCACGAGTGTTTTATATTCATTTACCACTGTTGGCTGACACATTTTCATAGACAGCAGAATTTATGTACTACAACATTTTTTATTGCTACAGAAGTGATTAGGCATCCATATACAATATGCATGTCTGACACTACAGTCCTAACCCATATAACCCACCCTAATGCCAATTTGTGAAAGTGTTTAGTAAAGACGCGGCTTCAGGCCGATGTTGATGCCACAGGGCGAGCGCAGAATGAAATTCATCATGGGCTGCACGTCCTGTCCCAGCGGCAGCAGCTCGTAGTGCCGCAGCACCTTGCTGATCAGCGCCTTCATCTCGAGTATGGCAAACTTCTGTCCGATGCAGTTCTTGGGTCCCGCACTGAACGGTGTATAGGCGAAGGTATGGCGCTTGGCGTCGTCCATGCCCAAGGACTCATCGAAGCGTTCGGGTCGAAAGAGCAGGGGCTCGGGGAAGTTGTCCGGGTCCCGTTGCGCGAACAGCATGACCAGATAGACGCTTGTGTTGGCCGGAATGGTTATGTCGCCCACCTGCAGGGGCTTTGTGGTTTTGCGGCCCACGGAGGGCACGGGCGGGTGCAGGCGCATTGTCTCCTTGATGGCGCATTCCATGTACTTGAGGTCCTGCAGCTGTTGCATGCTGACGGGCGCGTGCTTATCCGTGCCTATCACCTGGCGTATTTCGGCGATGAGCTTCGACTGCACCGTGCTATTGCGTGAGATGCAGTGCAGTGCGTGTGACACGCCGCTGGTTGTGGTGTCGTCCCCCTCGAACATGAAGGTGTCCACCTCCTCGCGTATGTCCTCATTGGACAGCGGTGCGCCGTTGATCGTCGCCTGCAGCAGTATGTCCAGCAATGCCATCTGCGACTTCGTGCCCACCTCATCGTCGCCCAGACCTGCAAGTATGCGGCATTAATACACGTGTTCGTCTGATGGTGTCGTGTTCGAGGCCTGGGGCAACTTGCACGCACTTAGCGGCCGATACGAGCCATCGGCTATGGCACGTTCCACTTTGGCGCGTCGCTCTTGGATCACCTTGGTCGTGAAGTCGTGCATGATGCGTATGTCGTTCATCAGTTTTCTATACACATGCGGCGCAGTCAGCTTGAAGAGCCAATCGAAGCGTTGACTGAACTTGAACATGCGATTGGGTTGAATGTAAACGACGCTGTGACAATGGGAGAATGGCAAACAACTTAGTGAGCCGATCTTATGGCTTAGCCGAGAGTGTTGACTCACCTCTTCAGTGCCTTCACATATGGGAAGTCAGGATCCCGTTGCGCATTCACCTGCACACCCATGGCAGCCTCTGAAAATGAGCGACCATTAGGCATCACAAGAGTATCTCACAACTCCCACACACAGCACTCACGCACCCGTAATGACGTCTAACGCTGCCAGCGAGACAAACTGCAGCATATCGACGACGGTCTGACCATCCGCCACGTGCGCCAGCCTCTGCACCATGACCTCGCTCTGCTTGTCCATGATGTCCACGTAGTGTTCGAGCACCTTGAAGTGGAATGCGGTGGTGAAGACCTTGCGGCGTGCATGCCACTTCCTGCCCACGCTGAGCAGCAGGCCATCGCTGAGAAACGGACGCAGATAGTCGTACAGTTCGCCCTTCTCCAACAGCGTTGTGCTGCTCAGTATGGACTCAAAGAGGCGCGCATCGATCGTGTACACCTGCGCCTCGTTCAGTATCCAGAAGCGAAAGGTCTTGCCGTACTTTTGAAAGCAGTCGCCTATATACTGTATAATATCTGTCAAATTAGAAAAGGCCAGGTGAGTGAGTGAGCTTCTCTTTTCCGTGCAAACGCAAACGCACTCTCAGCGCCCAAGTGCAGCGCCTCCAAGCCACAGCCGAAGATGGGCAATGCTCGGGGCCCGGTGATGCCCGATTTGGCAAACGTCGTGACATGCTGGCGCTTCATGAGATAATCCCAGAGCGCCAGCAGACATAGTGCGCCAATCAGGAGTGTGAAAATCATTCCGAATGCGACAACTCACAAATAATACTCAAGTTCAGTTTGGCTTCCCTTTACCTATAACGTCTGAGTTCTAGCACGGCTCAGTCAATACTGTCCGCTGTCGCCTGGCTGTGCTATCAAAATCGTCGCGTCTCAGTGCACTCAAAAATCATTTTTCTACTAGTTTCACGCAATCGGCTCGAAGTGGCTCACGGCTGGCGTCTAGACTCTAGAGTTGATGTTAGCACTACTCTGAGCGAGTTAGCGCGGTCGCCGCCTCGACTGCTCACCTCTGGACTGGCCTTTAGTGCCGTTACTTTGTGTGATTTTAGAATACATTTTCGAAAACAAACCGGTTTCAAGTCTCCTCCAGCTGCATATTCGAAGCATTCTGCGTTCCACTTTTGATTTCTTGCTGGATTTTCAATTTGGAGATGCAATAATTTTTTTTTTTTGTTTTTTTTTTTTTTTCTATTTTAATTTCGAAGTTCGTTGACCAATCTGTGATGTTTCTTTTTGATAAGCGCCCCTCACCGCGCTGCCGTTGTTTGCTTATCGGCGGTCTAACTTTTCCCATTTAGTTTATAGTATTATCTTCGGTTTTTTATTCCTATTTTTTTTTTTTAGCGAGTATTCGTATTCGTATTCGTTGCTTTGCGTTTCTGTGGTCACTACTAAAATGTTTTAATCGTTGCTGTTTTATTGCTCACAATAATCGCATATCATTTAAAGTTGCTGAGCGGCAGCAACACTTGTTCGCCTCGGCGAGCTTAGCACTTAACATATGATTTAAAAAACTAGTGGTTAACACATTAAAATCAATTATTTGTATTTGCTATTGCGACTTTGTATAAATATGATATCACATCATTTTGTTGTGCTAAGTTTGACAAGTTTTGAAATTGTTGTAGCATTTGTATACATATATAAAATTTTTTTTTTTTTTTGTTTAAAATATTGTATAACTTATTTTTTCAAATTCTAAAGGTTCTCTAGTATTTCATTGTGTTCACTGAAGTTTTTAAGTCCCCTTCTGGACAAATTACCAAGTTGAAACTTAATAGAAACTCAAAGAGTTTTCAAAGTTTAGCCCTGCATCTTTTAAAGATCGCATGATGCGTAAGCTACTATTGGACATTCATCTCATTTAACTCGATTTAAAAATAGGCATTCTGTAGATATTCAGGACATTATATGTAAAAGAGTCGAAAAATGCTCTATGCCCTTTTTCATTATTAAATGATGTTAGTGATATTTCAGCAAGTAATGAATTGTTTTTTTTTTTACTAAAATTTCAAAGTTTTTTAAATTTAAAAAATTGTTTTTATTTAAAAACTTTAAATTATTTTTGTGTTAGTTGTGGCAGCCATTTTTAATTTATAGTGTAAAAAAATACCTAATCGGATTTCAGTTTTTGACGTACAACACTTGCTATGCAAGTCCGAAATGATCTGCCATAGTTGAACATGATATTTATTTCAACAATGACTTCCAATAGGAAACAATGTAAGCTCAATCAAAGTTCACAACAAGTTACCTCAAAGCAGCCGAGCTTGGCACGAGCACGTGATGGATATTCACTGTCTTGCGCGCAATTAAGTTACAATTAAGTTACAATTAAGTTCAGCTCAAGTTACATGTTTGACAGCTTAATAATATATATATACGAGTATATATTTGTTTTTTTTTTTTTATTATTGTAACAGTTTGCTGACGGTTGACAAGTTTCTTTGAATTTTAGAATTGCTTTTAGCAGAAAATAATAAAAAGTTGTTTCTGCTGCCTTGCCCTAAAATTTTCTTTTCTTTGGCATGCGTTTACATAATTCAACTAAACGGGGCAAGCATCAGCGATATAAGTTAGCAAACAGTCAACTACAGTGAAGCATATAGTTAAATACAGAAATAAGCAAAACAAAAAAAACAAAAAATTATTAAAACAAAACAGCTGCAACAGTTGAACGGACTTCATTCAGCTTAGCCATGTGAGTTTGAGGAAGCATCGTCGCCGTTGTTGTGGCAGTTCGGGGCTGGCGAGGTTCTTTGTCAATAAAAAGTACGTTCACTTTGTTGCAGAAGTCGCGGTCAATTAACTTAAGGAAAGAAGACGACGAAATCACTTAATCGTCTGCTTTTGTTAGTTTTCTATTTGTTGCTTGTGCTTGGGGAAATGTCTGCAAGACATACATATGCACACATACACACACACACACACATGAGTAAGTGTAAAAGTGTAACAGTTGACATTAGAGTCATAAAGGTAGCGAACAAACATTGTCACAAACATTCAACATTCAGTTGGGGCGACGACGGCAATGATGTAATAAAATAAAAGACAAAACAAAACAAACAAAAAAAGAAAAAAATAAAAAAGTAAAAACATAGAAACGGCAGCAATAAATAAATGCAAAATCAAAAAAAAACAAAAAAATACATACATATGTATATATATGAACGATTGAACGTTGACTCATGGGTTCGCCTGAAAATGTTTTGTATTTATTTACATGAATGTCTCAAATAGAAAAATCAATAGCACGCACGCAATGCATAAAAACACATTTATTATCATAGAACCATGGAGCGTGGTTCCATGCTCCTAACAGCCAGCATTGGTAGCAATAAAGTTTTAAACATTTCTACAGGATTTTCTTTTTTTTCTTTGTATTTATTCGTTCTTTATTTTTATTATACACAAGACAAATTCAATGACTGCACTCAGACGTATGTTGAACATTAAATTGCTGCCACCAAATGCATTGCTTATGTGCAGGGGTGCGGGGATCGGCGTGTTAAGCAGGCACCTTGGTGCTAAGCACGAAATATTTTGGAACATCCCCAAGAGTAACGCAGCAACAACCTCATCGCCCACATACACGCCCAGTCTGCACTTGGGATGCACTTTGCGGCTGGCAACTCAATTTCATCGCCAGCGTCAGCGTCTCGTCAGTTGTCTGTTGAAAACAAAAGTTGCCTGGCTGCCTGTTGAGATCCGACATGATATTCGTTTGCCAAAAACGCATGCTTCCTGTTATTCCGACAATTGTTTTTCCTGCTGCATTTCTCATCTCTTCGCAACAACAATAAACAAAGAAATTTGTTTTGGCGCTGCCGTTTCATACATTTTCGTAACGCAGGCAACCAGCACGGACAGAGGGGGAGAGAACGGCAGGTAGGGGGCTAGAGAAAACACAAGCAGCACGCGTTGCCTTGTTGCCCAGGCTACTGGGGTTCGCTGTGATGTGGGCATGATGGGGCGGCTGCATATTCCGAACAATTCCTGTCTGCGGTTCTGTTTTGGGGTTGTTTTGTTGAGCTCAGCAGCGCATGGCTGCATTTTGTGAGCTCTGCGAGTGCAAGAAGAAGCCTTAATTAGAAATATTTGAACTGATTGAAATGTTTGGTTTATGCAAATGGTTTTGCCTGCTACTCGATTTAATCGGCTTTTGAAAGCTGCGCAGTAAGTAAAACATAATGATAGATATATTTAATCCGCCTGCTTTGTGTGATGACAACTTTTGTCAAATATTTCATTTTACGTTTCCACACTTCTTTCCACGCTTTTGTTCAGCTTTGTCCAGTCTTTATTTGCAAATCGAGGCAACACATCGGACTAAAGGCAAAGCTATCAATTTCTTGTGCACGCTTTGTTACTTTAACTGAAGTGTAATCCCAATCCAGTGAAACAGGTACAGTTTGGCTGTTGTTGCTGCTCTAATTGCACTTAAATAGTAAGCAATAATTTCTTAAAATATTGAAATAAATTTCGTATATATTAACAAAACTGTAGGATTTATATTTTGTGAATATACGTGGCTGCAAGAGCTCAGTCTATAATAATTAGCATTTCATCTACCTGCAGACCTTAAATGATTCATTTATATTCAGGTTCTGCACATACGCATTCCATATTCGATTTATACTTTTGCTGTCAATTGGCAGGGCATAAACAGCAAATATGTCCACACCTTCGTCTTTCTTATAATCTACATATATTATATATAATCGGTCTTCAAAAGTTATTCAATTCATAGGTTGAAATTGCCAATAAATAATCACGTATTATTAGTTGATAACAATTGATAAAGCAGTAATAAATTGCTTTAACAATTTCTATTTCTCGTATAAAGTGCAGTTTTGCATGTAATTATCAACTTGATAAACTCATGTGTGTTGTATACCATAATCCAAACGAGTTGAAAGAGGTCAAAAAAGCCCTTGCAACAGTTAAGTAGATCTGAGAATGGTCTGCATACTCAAAGCATTGTCTGTCAGTCTCGGTCAATTAACTTTGTGAAACATAACAATTTACTCGCTTCTTCCGGCAGCTTTATGTTGTTCTATAATAATAAATTTCTACAGGCCGAATGTGTTATATGTAACATTAAAGTAATGAAGATAATGGCCAAATATAAAGTCTTCGTACAGATGTGGCTTGCAGACACGCACCGGCTCTTATTGAAGTCGCAACAAATAGGCAATTCAAATTGAGTCATACGATTACTTGGAAGTATTAGCTATTATTTGAAGCTTTTTTTAGGCTATGATATGGTCACACATTAATAGTTGTGTCGTTTATTTTACCAGAGAAGCCGATGCCTTCACGGCAGAGAAAACTTATGCTGAAGCCACATATATATGAATTAATTATTTCTATTAGCTTACCACAAATTACCTTCGACGCATTAGAATTTTGGAAAAAGATGAGTTAGCAAAAAAATAAATTGTAAGAAAAACCTACATATATTCAAGATAAGATCCCATCTGTTTGGAGATTTTAAATCGTATTAAGTTGGAAGTGTATTCTAGTGAGAGAGTTCTGTTGTATCACCGTTCTTATCTATCATTCTAATTGCGTCTGAGATAGCTCCTCGCCATGAATATTACTCCATAAATTAGCCATGTTTAAAAGCCGGCATTTATGCTTTCTTTACAAGCCCCATACGAAGGGTGGTCGTTAAGGGTGATACAATAGGTTGGCAAGCTAAAGGGACTATTGATTTTTCATCAACAAATTTTACTATGTTACCATTGAAATTTCAAAAAAATTTCAATTAACCACCAAATAAACTTTCGGCAGTTCTTCGCTTTCCTTTGCGTTCTACTAACCACAACATCATCAAAAACAAGCTTAAATAAGTAGAGTCCACGAACTACTTTACCCAAATACACATCTTCCTCTCCTTTTTTACCTTTTACAAAATGCATTTCTAACGCATAAGGATTCAAGCGAAGAACTGCTGCCAAGCCAGTCATCCCTAGTCTACGCAGCAACAACTTAGCCACACACCACACACACACACACTCACACTTCGAGTGCACTTCGTGGCTGACAGCACGACAATCTGCAACGTCATGTCGACGTCTATTGAAAACAAAAGTTGCCTGGCAGCGTAACGAAGCCACGGTACATTTACATGATGTTTGTTCGTCAAAAACGCACGCATCGCAGATTTTCCGACGTTGGGTTCTTACTCATCTCACCTTGATGACAACAAACAAAGGAAGTTTGTTTTGACGCTTCCATTTCACTCATTTTACGCACGCCGGCAGCCGGCATTTCGCTAGCAACGAGAAAGAACAAGAGCAGAGCGCAAAGACGGGGGCTTTGCACGCAGATTGTGGGTGTGTGGCAGCGTGGGTCGACGTCGGGTGGTGGGTTTTCCAGCACATGGCGATGTTAAGCATGTATAACAAACTTGTGTCAGCTGTTGGCAACATGTTGCCTTTGGGCTTTGTGTTGCTAACAAACTGTAAGCCATGTTCGGGATGCGCCGACGCAGAGTAGAAACATTCTACTACGTAACTCAAAGCAAAAGAAAAAGAGGCGTGTGTTTGGTTTTGTTTTAATGAAATTATTATTTTAACCATAATGTTATTAGCCATGCTGACGCACCTTGAACTTGAACGAATTCGTTACGCTAAACTGTTATTAAATAATATTTTTATTTTTTTTTTTATTTTGGTTTTGAATCACACCAAAATAAATAAACAACAACGAACAAAGATAGCAACAGAAAAGCACAACAGATGCTAGCTTAAACTAGTTGAAAGCGTCGAAGGTCAGCAGCAGCAGCAACAACAACAACAACATAATAATTAAAAAATTAAATTGGAAGAAAAGTTGAAGCGAAGCAAACATTTGCCGCCGCTTAACCCAAGTAGCTGGACTGCAAACAGAAAAAAAGAAAAAGAAACAATAACAACAGCCAAGCAGCAGCAGCAAGAACAACAAGAATAAAGAAGACAGAGAAATGAAAATAAATGAAGAGTTCAATCCGCGTGTTCTGTTGTTGGAAATGTGCCAAAGTTGCAAAATATAATAGCAAAGCGAATCTAATTACGCGGAAAAACAATTTGGTTTTTGTATTTTGCTGCACAACATCGAAATTTAATGTAGCAGAAAAAAAGCAGCAAATGATCGTGCAAAAAAAGACATAACAGACAGCGTGGGAAAGCGTTTTTGAAGTTCAAGTCAAGTTTAGTAGGTGCATGCACACAGACAGACAGACGGACAGATAGATAGAAGATGAAGCGAAAGCAATGCCGCAATGGCAAATGGAGAGTGAAGACTTTGACTCTGCTGACACTGACATTCGCTTGGCATCTTCTGCGTTCGCAATGCCAAATGCTGCGCAGCCCCTGCGTTAATTGCAATTAAGCACCCCCACCTAACCACCCAACCCCCTTTCAAACATTTGATTGTAACTTCAAGTGTGTCTGTCCGCAGGCCTAATTGTCCACTTTTGTTGCTCTGTGAGTCACATTCAGGCCCAGAGTCTTGTGCAGCCTAAAATGAACATAACCAGCTTTTAACGGTTTATGACTGCTGCTGTTGTTGTTGTTGTTGTTGTTGGTTTTGTATATTTGCACAAAAGCGAATGAGAAAGAAATTAAAACAAATATTGCACAAGCCTCCAAAAAATTCATTGCATAATCGAGTTTTGACGACCTTTTGCGCTCTTTTATTTTTATTTATATTTTTTTACTATTTTTTTTTTATATATAATATTTTGTTTATTTATTTAACGTTGCGTTTTTTGTCTTGCGACTTAAAGGCGTGTTTTTTTTTTTTTTTTATTTTAAGGTGTGTAATTTAAGTCGTGAAAACATAATAAAACTACAAGTTTTTGTGGTTTTTATGTTGTCTTGTTTTTGTGTTTTTTTGTTTTTTTTTGTGTGTTTTTTTAATTTTTTGGTATTAATTTTGCTGTTTGACAACGTGCAACCGACAACAAAACGATTATATGTTGTCTCCTCTGCTGATTTTGTCGCTGACACTTGTTAAAAATTATGAAAGATTATTCAGTTTGTGTTGCTTCGCGTGTTTTACTGCACTTGATTTACAAGCAAAGGTCGGCTGACAGCCACCGGAGAACCTTGATTTGCAACTTTTTTGCAATTGCTTGGTTAAAGTCAGGGCTTCATTGCGGAGATCTGTTACAATTAAAATTGAAATGCTGCCAAGTTATACTTGTAAAATATAAAATCATAAAATATGCACGTTGATTCGTTCTCGTTTCTTGTTAAAGGAATATTCTGGTTACGTTGATCATTTTTTAATGCCCATTTAATAAAAAAATAAGAAATCAAAGCAACTCATCAATGCTTTGCCTTTTGAAATGACTATTCGCTGATTCGTTATTTCTTGTAAAAATTTGATTCCCCTAAAACATTGTAATATGGAAACTAAGCTAAGTTTGTGCTTATCAAAAGGAATGAAAAAAATTAGATCGAGGCAGATTCTTCATCTTCTAGAAGAGTGATCTCTAGATCAAAAGTGGCTTCTTCAGGTTTTAACTTCATTTAAATTTCCAGAAGGTCTGTATTTTACTTTATAATAGAAAACGAAGAGGGACACAGAATAGAGTATTCATGCAGCCCTCTAGTACGAATATAATATATATGTACATATGTATATGTACAAGTCAGTTAATTTGCAATAATGATTTGCAGCGCATATGTGAGTTCTCTGTCAGAAGCATAAACACTGGCTGCCTATTAGATTACTTAATAACCCATGAATAATCAGTTGAAGCGGCTTTCTTAATGAGTTTCTGCCACGTTAGCAGCCATTAAAAACGCTGTTGTTTTATTATCTGTGCACTTGCACTTTCGACTCCTACCATAGGAACGCTTTTGGTGCTGCCAACCTGCAGCAAAATCTTAACTATTGCATCAACACCATGCAATGCTAGCGAGAGGCGCTGCAGTAATTTATGCTGTGCAAATAGACTCTAAATGCAATGTTTGTTATATGATTAGAGGAATGGGTTTTTTTGCAAAAATATATAGTACACTTGTGTGCAAAACAGTTACTTAAAGTCGTTGCATGACTGCGCCTGCGCCGCAAAAAATAACATTTAAAAAATAATAATAATAATATGAAAAGTAATTCAATTACAAAATACCTGAAGTATGCATAAATGAATGTAATGCAATCAGCAGCAAAAGTGGCGCATCAGCAGCCTTCATCATCATCATCATCATCGTCATCATCATCATTAGCAGTGATGCAAAACAATACAAAGCAAAGAAAAGCGATGAAACAAAAATAAAACTTTAATGAAACTTCCTAATTGCCAATGGTTGCAGTTTTGCACCTCGGTGCCATAAGCCAAGCAACACTAAAGCCAAATCTATAAAAAGAAGAGAAGAAGAAGTAGGAAAAGGAGGAGGAGAAGGAGAAGAAAAAAGTGCGCCACGAAGCGTAAACATTGCAGAAGACTGACTGACTGACTATTATGTAATGTAAACTGTCTGTGAAAACAGCTTCGTGCTTCACTAATTTTCACTCAGCGCATTTATGCGTTGCTTTGAGTTGCGAAAAACGAAAACGCAAAAACAAAAGTGAACAAACAATTTTCACCGATGCGAAAAACGGCGCTACGTCGTTTCTTCGTCTCTTGTGTGTGGTAATTTTTAGTGCGTTATGTGTATCATTTGAAATTTGCATTTGTTACCATGCAGCAGCGTCTCCGCCGCTTCAGGCGGTGGGTGGATGATGTTCGGCAACGTCAGCAGCCGCACCTTGGCGCATAAAGTTGACTCCCACTGTGCTTCGCCTAATTGCTCGACATTTAAGTTGGTTCCTGTTTACGTTTCATTTCGTTCTGTCTTTGTTTTCTTCTTTTTTATTTTTTTGTAACTTCTTTTACTCTTAATTTATTAATTTGTGCTTTTTCTTTTGGTTGTTTTTTTTTTTTTTGCTGCTGCTACTTTTCAATCGTCAATTAGCGAGTGTCTACGCAGGTGAAGTGTCTTTAAGGCGCAGTCAAGCAACCCCAAACCACCCGCATGTGTCCTCTTTGTTTGACTTCTGCACTTTGACCTTCGTTCATGGCCAATAAAGCCTTTTCGGTACAAATTGCTACATGCACTGTAATAAAATTTTGCGTAAGTTGGATGGATTCAATCTCTTTACCATATCAAAAGAATGTTTTCTTTCGTGCCAAGTCATACATTGAAATTAAATGATCTTAAAAATCCATTCATTTATTTTTAAGATATTTCAACTAATTTTTAATTATCAAACAGAACAGATGCCTTTACTATATTAATTCTCGGTTAAGCCTTGCTAGCCAATAGATAACTATTTCAACCGAGATGTTCAATCTGTACATAACTAACTTCACATTGTTATGCAATATAAGGATTGACAATTTAAGCACAACATGAGAAGTTACATAGGATAATAAACAATGTGCATATCGCTTATTTACTAAAAGAATGTCATAACTCAAAAATCACGTCTTTTGAGTTATTGATATAGAAACATTCATTGCATAACCATTTATTTTCGGTGAAAATTTGATCATCCTTTCTAAAATACTCTCCGCGTGCGTAGAGAATATGCTGTTCACTTTTAGCAATCTGAGAGTAAATTGAAAACTTTAATTGCGTTTTCTGAAGAATAACTTTCTTCAGTTATGACACTAAAGTAAGAGCTTAATTTTGTTTCAGTGCACCAATTGTCCATTGGCACTGACAATTGGCGACAGGCAGCGCAATGACGTCCGTAATTTTGCTATTAGCGTCATAATGGCTGCGCTGCCAAGTGTTGAGAATCCATTTGTGTGTTGACCCAAACCAAAGCAATCCAATCCAATCCAAATCAAATCAAAGCCAAGACAAGCAAAGCACAGGCAAGGCAAGCATTGTATGGACGGCACCTTCGAGTAACCTTTCAGTCATGTCCATTATCGCTGCTCACGTTCACGTGCACGTACGTCGCTGTGTCTCAACATGTCCAGTGAGTTTTCGTTTCAATTGAAGTGGCTCGGCTCGACTCGTCTCGGCTTGGATTGGCTTGGACGAGTTCGTGTAAGTTCGCAGAGTGTGCTTGGGTTGGGCTACGCTTTTGAATTTTCGATTTTGAGATTTGTGGCATGCGGCAACTGGCGCGCCCACATTGACCTTTAGGAACACTTAATCAGCACCAGCAACAACAATAACAACAACAACAACAACAGCAACTAAATTGTATTAGATGGGAGTGCTGACTGGCGGCGGGCTGGCTGGCATCTCTTCTGTAGCGAATGTAATTCGTGTCGTCAATTTTAGCTAATTTACAATTTAAGTGTAACGTTGGCATTTTCATTTGAATTGTGTTTTCATTTTCGCTTCGTTGTCAATTACGATATGCAAACTGCAGCCTGCCATTTTCCGCGTTCAATGACAAGCGTTGAGTTGTAGTGAAGTTTTTGTTTTTTCTTTTTATGCTTTTACGCTTTAATTGAATTTGCTTTCAATTACGACGGCGACAGCAGGCGCAGGCCAGCGAGTTTTGCATTTGCATGCGTGTGTGTGTGAGTGTGTGTATGTGTGTGTGTTAGGTTTGTTTGGCTGAGGCCGCAGTCGATCATGTGTGCAGGCGTGTAACACTCCACATTATTGTTCCCATTATGATTGTTGTTTATTATTATTATTGTTGTTGTTGTTGCTGTTGTTCTTGTTGTCGATGCTGTTCGCTTATTTATAGCAAATTTTCCAAACAGTAGTCAACCATTCATAAACTCGTTGCGCTCGTTGCTCATTTAGTGACCTGATTTTCATTTTCAACCGAAGCTGCAGTCAAGCGCGCTCTAAAATATTTCTACATATGTGTGTATGTGTGTGTGTGTGTGTGTGTGTGTGTGTGTGTGTTTATGAAAAGTGTGTCTGAGATTCTCACTTTTGGTTTTTCTTCTATTTGTATTTTTTGTTGTTGCGCGCACAATTTATGTTGACAACGCGCATGTGCAGCCAGCAGCAGTCCATGGAACAGGTTTTTCTTGCACATTGCACGTCTGCGTCCTTAGCATAGTTGCCGTTTTTTCAGCTTGTCGCTGTCTGCTTATGTTGTTGAGGTTAGAAGAAAAGTGTTGGCAGCAAAATGTAAAGAAAAAAGCCAAAAAAAAAATGTCACATGCCACAAACTTTGCTGCATTGCAACAACTTAAAGACCAATGTCCTAAATAAGTTTGTCAGCTTACAGTTTTTTAAATCCCTTTTGGATTTCTTTCTTTTTCTTTTTGTGGCTGACACATTTTCTAGTGTGTTTTTCTTTATTTGTATTATTTTATTTTCATTTCTTTTTTTTGCTTGTAATAATTTGTTGTTTATGATGTTGTAATTTTCTGCTCTCACATGTAACAATATGCTCGGCTCTTTGAGTGCGCATTTTGATTTTTATGACACCCACACACACGGCTGAGCAGCACTTGTTAATGCTGAAAAACACCATACTTGACTGACAGGCCCATGGGCGTTAATTGCTTGCGTAAACAACTTATCCTTAATAGCAAACACACTCAAGAGTGCCCAGCTGACAGCCCAGCCAGCCAGACAGGCGGGACGGACACGACCCTACGCGAGAAATGCGCATTCATCATGTAAATATGCAAAAATACACGCATCAACAAAAAGAGAAGAAAACAAGAAAGAATAAATTGCGTGCGTGATTTTACCGGCCCTCAAATGCTGCCGATGGCAATTTTTACCTGCGTCTTGAATTTTCCACGCTTACGCAGGCGGTAGGTAGCCTGTGGGTGTGCAGGGCAGCGCGAAAAGGAACAAACAGCAGGAACCGATATGACTGATGCAGGTGTAACTTCGCTTTGACGTCTTTACTTGTTTTTAGTTTTGGTTTTGCTTTTCCTTCTCGTTTTTCTTTTTTTTTTTTTTGTTTTGTCTTTTGCCATGTTCATCAGCATGAAAATGATGTCGAAAATCTATTTGTCCTCTGTACATTGCCGCATGCGGTTGTGATTTTTCTCTGCGTCTGTGTCTGTGCTTACTTACTCATCATTAACTCACTTAGTTAGCAGTTACCGACTACTTGAGCTAAATTATACAACAAAAGTAATCAAACTAAATCATAATGTGAGTTTCGCAACATTCAATTTCATATTCGTATAATTCAAAACTTGTGTAAGCCGCAATTTGTTTTATTAATCATTGCAAAATAAAAAACTACAATGGCAAAAATAATTGCATTTAAAGAGTTAACTTCAACCTTCGTATTGAGTCATGCTGCGATAAGAAAGAGAACCACAGTAACAACGATCTCAACAACAGCAACAACAAATATATAAAAAGTATCGTGTTTAGCCAAAAAATCGTGTTCGTGACTAAGTTGCCCTGGGTTTTCTGTTTTCTGTTTTTTTTTTTTTTTTTTGTGCTTTACTTTATTTTTTTTTTTTTCTGTAACAACAAGAACTAACGCTGCTGAGAATGCAAGATCTGTGGTTGATCATAAATTTTGGTATTTTATTTCAAATATTCGTATATACAAAAGAATTTGAGTGCCAAACGCAGCTCAACCCTTGGCATGCCAGGCAGTACATTTTGAGGACACTGCCGTGACATATTTTTTTATAATAATAAATACATTTAATAAAAGCCTTACGGATGGTAAGGTTTGAGGTTATTCTAAAAATATATATTGTTTTGTGATTGAAACAAACGAGAAGACAAACTTTTAATTTTTAAATGAGATCGTGATCAGAAAAAAAAGTCATTACTTTGCGTTTCATGAAATGTTTTGTGAATATCTGAACTATTCGGTAATACATCGTTGAGAACTGATTTTTAGTAAGCAACCAAAATGCATATTATTTCCTGTGATAACATCAGGCTTAAGCTCTCAGGATACCTAACTTTGTAGACATTTGCTTGTTGCATTTAATCTTAGTTTCTCATGAAAGTCAGGTTGCCAGCTTGAGGGAGTTACCATCTTAGATAAATAAATCTGCTGAATGTTTCAAATATAAGATTTGAGCTTGACAAACATACGTCAATTGCAACAAAGGATAGTGAAAATTTGAAAAGCATTGTCAGTTGCTGGGATGATGTGAAAGTAGGCCTTTGATGGCTTTCGTGTCATCTAGTGGCCATTTTTTAAGTAAATGCAAACGGCAGTTCTCATGATTAGTAAAATACTATTTATGGTTGAGAAGAAACCAAAAAGCAAGAAAAAACTAAGCATCATCTTTCGCCTGCATCATTGGCGGAGAAAGTCGTCGCAGTGCATCGAAAAGGTAAATAAGCTGCAATGATGTCTTTCACGCTGCTTCCATGATGCTGCTGATGCTGTTGATGCTGAGTAAAATGCTAGAATAGACGCACACGTATCTGAAAGCCATCAATGGTCAATGGCAATTACAGCAGCGGAGCTTATGTAGGTGCTGGCCAGGCAGGCTGCAGCGGATGGTAGGCAAGCATGAAGAAGACAAACAGACCACAGAACGGCGGACAGACGACAATCGGACCGGCGTACAAATATCATTAGCCGCGCAAGAAACGCAAAGTCACGATTTTCCTATTAAGTGCCATTACAAATGGAAGGAAAGCCAAAGCACAAACAAATATTGCGCAGATACTTTTGCACTTGAGAAGTCATGGCATAAGCGAAGCCAAAGCCAAAAGAAAAAAAAAAAAAACAGAAAACAGAAAACATAACAAAAAGCGAATGTTGGCTCACACAAAAGATCAACTTGGCACCTAGTGACTTGTTGGCTCCTTTGCTTGCTCGCTGGCTCACTGGGTCTCGCATTGGCTCATTGGCGGCGAACTGCTACCGACCAGGTGCAGCTACGCATAGGGCACCGGAACGCTCACCTTGAGCGCCGCAACTGGCACTCGCCGCGCCGACGTGACTTGTGCTGCTCTCTGATGTGTGCAACAGCAACGACGTCGGCGCGCTGTGGCTCCACTTGGATGCCACATTTAATTATATTAATTGCTACGCTGGCATATGCGCGAGTATCTGTTTGTGTATTTCTCTCGTTTCGTTTCCTAGCATTCATTTGTGATTTTGTTTTTCACGTCACGTCTTGCTTCTGGTTTTCATTGCAGCAATCTCATAGCGAAGAGCAAAAGCCACTCGTCGCTAACACAGACGCAGGCACCGCCACACATCGGGGGTCTGCCGATTGGCCTTGGTCCACAACTGCCTCCATTCGGCAGCGGCGGCTTTGTTAAGCTGCGACATGTAGGTGACGGCGGCATTGCTGAGAGTACAACAACAAAGGACGTCGATAAGGATAACGCACAAACCGCAACAGATTACACAAACACCCGCCGAAGGGAGGAGGAAGTGCAGCAAGGCAATCCAACTGCATTACCTGGATTTCTGCAAGGCGGCCTCAGACGCTGCATGACTCAGGTGCGTCGCTTTGTCATCGTGTTGACTCTGATAAATGCTTAACTCGTGATTGTACACACGTATAGGTCATGGGCCCCGATCAACGCACAGTTGCCAAGACTGGTTCGATTGCCGAACGTTTGGCCGCGCTACAGAAGAGCGGCGAAGATGATTGGAAGAAGCGCATCTCGAAACGCGACGAAGTCGATGAGATATGTCGTGAAAATTTCGTAAATGTAAGTTGAATTTTTTTATTTTTTATTTAAGCGCATTTATAAGAGGATTTTGTCTATAGTAACGGTACAGATGTAAGACTTACCATGTAAGTACACATCGTCAAGTTGCTCAGTAGGCCAAAGATATTAGACCATTGGCAGGAAAATGAGTCACCATTTTAAAATCCATTTTGGTTACAAACCTTATTGGTCTAATCCCATGCTTGAGTAGGCTTTCATTTTGATTCAAAGTCTCAATTGTTCTATTGCCATTTCTGATCTTTAAACTTTTAATAAAACTAAAATCTGAGTACAAAACGCACGGCATTAACAAATATGACACACGATGGGTTAATTCCACAAACACGTCGTTTCTGCGAACACATGACCAGTTATATTTTTAAAGCTTAAGTTCCACTTGGTTAAGATCATGCGTTTGTGGCGTGTGGTCATGTGCGCGCAGCAGTTGTCAGCTTTTTGTAAATTTAAGATTTCGTTTTATTTTTTTTTCGAATTCAGTGAACTTTTTCTCGATTTCACCTGCAGCTTTTACTAACTCAATATCATTCTCATTCATCAAACGGCCTTCAAAATGTTACAATTGCAGAATAATTAATTCTGGCAACTTTGGCTAAAAATTTTTGAAATTTGCAAATAATGTCAACAAGTTTCGCTTCAAACATAAAAATGTTTCCTGCATCTGCTTAATCAAGGTTTTTAGATTTATGCAACTGTGTGCTTAGATTACTTAAATCTGTATGTAAATACATTTTTAAGTTGACAGGAGAAAAAGCGTAACCTCTTTTCTCAGTTCAAAAACTTTCCGAGCATATTGCTTTTTGAATACTAACGATCATTATTGTGAAACCCAGAGTCAAAGTCCATTTCAGTAAAAGGTTTTTTTAAGTCGTGCATTTGATTGTATTGTTTATTTAAATGACCATTTCCATTGTGTTAAGAAGGCTTCTAGAAAAAGTCTCGGAAGCTAACACCTGAGGGACCTACTCTCCATACGGCAGCCAGCGATCATTTCCCATAAACTGTTTCACTTCCGCGATTCGGAGCCAAATTGAAATTGCAAAACATCGCTTTGTTAAAACCAGCACAAAATATTAGAATTTCTCCGATGCATTTGTTAAAATGTACAAAAGCTAATTTTAGTTTTGTGGCATCTGCAGTTTGGCATAATTTATTTGCATTTAATATGCATTTATTTAAATTAAGAAATCTTCAATTGCAATTAGAAATGTGCAGAACAGCTGTCCCGTACATTTGAAGGCCGAAGTATGCGCAAAAGTGCAAGTTATACGTCTGCGATTCAATTTTCAACATTTATTAGCATTTTATGGTCAAGTGGCGAATTTCGAGGTTGGCACTTTGAAGCTTTTCCTCTCGTTTCTCTCGCTTTTGCTAACCCATATGGCAAAGGCAATGAAAGTGCGTTACACCTGCAGAATAATCAAAGCCACACGTTGGCTTGGCATACAAATATTTCTTGCGTATTTCGTCTGCCGCTTATGGGCAATGACGAATGGCAAACATGCAGAAGAAAAAAACGTAAGTGGCGCAAAGCAAACAGAAAAGAAAAAATTAAATAAACAATAAAAATAGTAACTTGATGTCGCTTTTGCCGCCAAAAGTCAAACAAAGCAGTTGATGAACTTTACTTTGCGTTGAGCAACTTGCAGCGCGTCGCTGCTGCGTCATGCGGGCTCCTTCAAATGTAATTTTCAGTTAATTACAACTAAGCAATCAAATTTAATTGCGCCGCAGAGCAAGTCAAGCACTGCCAGCAGCGCTCTGCAGCAGCCAACACTTTTTCTTAAGCATATTTACGAAATTGTGTCGGCTACTGTTCGGGTTTTTTGGGTATTCGGCTGTATCGGATGTATTTTTTTTTTTGGCTTTGACCCCCACACAGCGCAAAGCAAAGCACATAATGAGGCAACCCGAAGCCATGTAAAGTGTCGCTTGTCTGTGGTGCTGAAGGTGCTGGCGCTCTACTTCAACTGAAACAATTACAACTGCAACAACAACAACAACAGTTTGTGGTTGAAGCTAAATTTCGGCATTGACTGCGTGCAAGATCGCACAAGTGAATGACTGACTGAGAGAGCGAGTGAGTGGCTAAGTGAGTGAGTGACTGATTGAGTGAGTGAGTGGCCGACAGTGTGTCTGCGTGCGTGGTTAACGCACACAGTGTGGTTATTTTAAATGCCGCCGCCTGCTTTCATCTTGTTAAATTATTTTCTATTTGATTTAATGATGTTGATATATTTATTTTTATATTTTTTTTTTGTATTATTTCTTGGTTTTGGTTTTTTTAAGTTTTCTTTATTAATTTGTTTTTTCTTGGTTTTTTTATAATTTTTTTTTTGCTTGGCGCAGGCATATTTCGTGCTCTGTTAAACGCAGTTTTGATTTCATGCGCTGTTAAGCACACGGGGCGTATGAGTGTCACACGTAAATTGCAGCAATTATGTTTTGTCATTACGACGGTACTTGGTTTGCTTAGCGTGAAGGTCTTTGCAATTGTTTATTTTTCCCTTTTATTTTAAAGCATTTTATATTCTTTCTTTATTTTATTTAAGCACCTCTGCTTTGCGCATGCAGTTTAAACCGCCTACGACAAGCGCCCTAGATTGGGATATTTCTCTTGTATTTAAACGTTTGACAATTCCTTTTATCAATAGGCGCATAAAAATAATAATAAAACTAATATTAATGACAATGAACACACAAACCAATGCAAACATTTTCTGTAGGTTGCTTGCAGCGCTTGCAAAGGAGCGACAATGTTCACTGCAGAAAACAATCAGGTTATTTTATTTTAATAAATAATAAATGTTATTGTTGTTAATTTATTTTATTATTCGTGCGCCTTTTTATCGAATCGTTAAGAGACTTTCATGTATCGTTTAGTCATTACTTTTCTGTCTGTCAAGTGCCTAACGAACGACTTTTTTTGAATTTTATTTTATTAAATAATTTGTAAGAAACACATTTTCAATTGCGAAAAAAAAAACAAATTTTAAATTTTGTTATGCATTTTTGTCTACCTTTATTTGAATTTCAATGTCAAAGACACCCGAAGCGAGTTTACTTAATATTGCGTTAAGCAACTGTTCAAATATTATTTTTTATTCAGTTTGGATAGATTATTGAAAACGTGGAACGAGGGCTGGCTAGAGCACATATAATAGCAAATAAATGTGGATTTCCCACTCGCTCCCAGCCATCAATCTTAATTAAAACGCAATTCAAACTTCATATATGGTAATTCTAAAATTTAATGGAAGAATTATTTTTACTTGTCTTCAACTTACTTTACTACTAATTTTGAAACCCTCTGCAGGATTGTTTTAAAAATAAAATGCTACCGAAACCTTATACAAATATAGTTTGTTCAATGTGTAAATCGATAAAAGATATTTTCTTTCCCCTTATGTTTCTCTTTTTTTGTATGCGAAGTTATGTAGCTCACATTAAAAATGGTTTATAGAATTCTTTGCTGTGCAGTTTGCACCGAATTATTATTATTATTATTTTTTGCTATTTTTTTGTTTCTACTAAAACACGTCATAGCCGCTGCTTCCCTTTTACCCTTCGCCAAGCTGCAGTCAGTCAACTTGTTTGTGTGCAGCCTCCACACACCAGTCCATGGGCGCATAGACAAGCAATTACAAAAGTCTAAGAAAAGTTGCATGCCGCGATTCTTGTCCCTCCAACTGCTCCGTTCTCGTGCGGGTACTTACTCGTACGATGACGGTGATGATGATGATGATGATGATGAGGATGATGTATAGTCGTGTGCTTCGCCTCTTTATGCTGCATGGCAAGTCGTCTCTAGATCGCAACATCAGCGAGGCATGCTCTGGCCATGATCGTTGCCTTTTATTGGAGTACGTGCGCGCAGCATCAGGAGCAGGAGCAGCTGATCACAGCGCGACTGAAGATGTGATGATCATGATGATGATGTGGCGAATTTTTCTTGCTTTCTTAAATTCTCGTGCAGTCAGTCTTGTCTCACTGCGCTGTGTTCTTTTCTTTTCTTTTCATTTCATTACTTTTTTTTCTTTTAGTTTAAGTTTTTGTTGCCTTGCATTTGATCTCTGGCTTGATCTTGAACAAGTTCGCTTAGTTGCTGTTGCCGCCACTGCTGGCCCCCTCCTGAGCATCATCGCTCACTGCCTGACTCGGTTTGCTGCCAACGTGATGTACATTGTTTCAATGTTCTTTTTGTTCGTTTTTTGTTTCTTGTATTTTTTATTTGTAAATTGTTTTGTAAATTTGATATACTCTTTGCGGGCATTGTTGTTGCTGTTATCGTTGTTGTTTTTGTTGTTGTTGCTGTTGATCAAGTCGCTGTTACTTCATTACTTGTTGCATTGTTGCTGTGCGAGACCATTCATTGCTGATTATGTTGTTCGTATGCTCGCCTGCTCCGCTTTCTTGCCCGAGTCGCCAATGACAGTAGCAACTATTCTTTATTATTTTCTTTATTTTCATACTCAGTTTTATTTTTATTTGCTGGTTTTGTTTTGGTTTTTGCAATGTCATTCTCCAAATAGTTATTGCTGTTCTGTTGTATAGAATTATCTTGACGTGTTTGCATCCATCAGTTGCAAAACATGCCCCGCAGAAGGAGCAACACAGCAAGATCAACATTGTCGTGTATCTTTCTCTTGCACGTGCGTGTGTGCGTGTATACGTGTGTGTGTGTGTGTGCCTGTGTATTTTTGCTAAGTTGTCTCTACTTTCATTAATGCAAAAGAATTTTGTTGCTTGATTTTACTTATTTATTGTTGATTATTTTTATATGTTGTGATTCATTTTTTTTTGTTTTACATTTTTTTTTTCGTTTTGTTTTTGCTTTGCAACGATTGTGATTTGTGTTTGCTTTTCGTGTGGCAGATAAGAGAAATGGTTGTGTTATAATTTTTGTCATTTGTTTTATTTCAGTTTTTGTTTTTTTTTTTGGTAGTTCAGTTAATTTGAAATGAATTTTTAGTTCATTACATCACCGTGCGTACGTGCTTTTGTTTTGCTTTTTATATGAGCCCATGAAACTTGTTGCGTTTCAATTTGATTTTCTTTAATAAATTTTACTTATGTTTATGCTGAGTCATTGCAATTGTGCACTGCACTCGGCGGCGAATTGACAAATTACGAGATGATTCATGTATCGTAATCAGCTGCAAGGCAACTCGTAGAGTTATGTATATGCCCTACATACTGCTGAGCAAATTTAAAAACAGCGCTGCAGAGGCACAGTGGAGTGTGTTCTCATGATTTATCATAATCAACTAAACGCCAACGCAATGTGTACATTGGTATGTTTAAAAAGCAAATAAAAATCTGATTGATCAACAGAGTCTTCCATATAACTAAATTGAATTTGAATATAGAAGTATACTGTATAATAAATCTGTACTCTAATAAATCTGTAGGGAGTTAACTTAAAGTGCACATCTAACGTGAATAAGACTTGACAGTTTTAAATGAAATGTACCAAAATTAAATGCTGAGTTATAATTGAGTACACTCTAGCCCGTACGAGACTAAGCCATTTCGATGTGGCATAAATCTGTATTAATAAAATCATAACTCGCATCAGGTAACAACTAATGAAAAGATCGGAATGAGGCTTGTATTAATCGGTCTTTTATACTTTTGTGGTTATTTAAGGCTGCTTTATTGACAATATAATCAGGCGGATGTTTTATATACAACTATAATCTGTGTCGCAGGGCAGATCTAATTGTTAATAAGTTTACACAAAGATAAATTTAAGTGAAAAAAGATAAGGACAGTCAGTTTCCCTGATAACCCTATCAACTATGTTAAATGTACTTGCTCACGTGAGGTGCTATGAATCTGTTAAACGGTAATAAATGTAGAGCAGGTCCATTACATAACAGCTGAGATAGCAAAAAGTTTTGGTGGAATTTTTTTGCTCATTCAAACAAGATTTTATTCTGCTATGTTACAGCAGCTGCCTGACTATCAAACATCATAGCATTTAAAATAAATCTTTAGATTTGAATTTTGTAAGGTTGTTCTGCATAATTTATTAATGTTAATTGATCCAAGAACATTAATGTCGACTTTTCGACAGCAAATGTATGCTATAATTAAAAATGACAACTGTTGAAAAGTAAGATGACAAAAAGTGCTGGGGTCAAAATATGTTGGCTATGGCAAGTATTGAATACGTAATGCAACAAAAAATGTATGTCGCAAGAATCGAATTGTGCAAGCAACGCATACGTGCAAGAACCGAGATGTTACTGTACTACTGTATAATGTATTTGCTAAATTAGTATGGACATGAGTCAGGTTTTATTTAAAATATAAAAAAAGAAATCATTATGAATCCACATGTATACGCGTTCGTAACCCTGCAGACAACACGTTTTACAGTTAATGCACTGCAGCAAGTCAATGTATAGCGGAGCTGTGTCCGCTTCCTTTTGCCAGGCCAAAACTTAAAGCGGCCCAAGTAAAATCAAGCGTTCGCGACTCGTCTCGCCAAAATCGGACTGCCATAAAATACCAAATGAATAAAAAAAGAAAAAAAAACGAAGCTCCATTACAAAGTCGCTCGCATATGAAGTTGCGCGCAGACCGGCAGAGCCAAAGTTGCAACTTATGCGGGAGCCATGCGACAGCTTCCCGCCTTGTGGGGAAACTATGCATGCAACTGCGAAAGAAACAAATCTTGCCTTGCACTGGGCTGTGAGCTGTGAGCTCGTTTATTATGTTTAGCTTAATTTTCTACTCGTTTTTATCTTATTTTCATTTTTATTGGTTTTTGTCGATTTGTTTTTTTTTTTTTTCTTATTTATTTATTTTTTTTTTTTTTAATGTTTCATTTTTCTACTGATGACGATCAGTGATCTTTATTGAAGTCGACGTCGACTGGCGTTGTTGGCGCTGCTGCCATGGCTACCGCAGCCACCGCCGCTGTTGCTTTTTTCCTGTGACGTCTTTAATAACGAAACGCGAACGCTTGCTTGCTTGGACGGAGCCGCCTGCTCTCGTGCCCCTTGGCTTTCAGTCTCTCGCTCGCTTGCTCATTCACTCGTTCCACCCATCGGTCGCATGTCGTATCGAAGCCGGCTTCGATGCTTGAAATTGAAATTTATGTTGCGCAGTCTTTGGCGTTTGGCCGGAGTGCGCGGTTCGTTCGGGCGGCTTCACTCTTGTTTTTCTCTGCTGCTGCAGCTGCTGCTGCTGCTGAGTACGTAACATCGCATGCACGTACGTGGTCTGCGTCAACTGATAAGCGTCGGCAACTGTTGTTGTTATTTTGTTGTTATTTTGTTGTTGTTTTGTTGTTGTTGTTGTTGCATAAAAGCAGTAATTGCAAAGTGTATGATGCAGTTTTATACGAGTATATGAAAAATTGCATAAATTTGCAATTGACTGCTTTGGCAGCTTTTTTTTTAAATTTTTTTTTTATTTTGTTTTGTTTTGTTTTGCTCTTTTTCTGTGTCGGTGTGTTGCTGGTTTTAGGCCAGGAAACGACTTTTATAGCTAGGTAATATTTTCCAATGCCTATGGCTTATGTTGCAACATTAAGTGTAAAGAAAAAAGTAAAGTGTATAAAAAAACAAAAAGGAAGCAAAAATAAAAATGCCTCCTCCAAATAGAAAACGAAACTATTTCAAGGCTGTAGCACGCACACCGCGTAATGTGCTGCCAAAAACAAAATGCTTATTTTTAAGCGATTAAGCCAAATATTGGTGACAAGTTCTCAACATGCTGTACATTACAGACGTGGCAGAAGACAACAACCCACGCAAAAATCTCTAAAATAAACACATCAAAACACTAAGCTAATCTGTGTATGAACTGAACTGCTGTGGCAGCAGGCGGTGCTGTGCACTGCATATGAATTTTAGTTACAAAGTACGAAGTGTACGGGCTGACATAAATTTCGAAAAGAAAGAGCAGACAATTAGGCAGAATATTAAAATACGAAAATAATGTCGCACGTTTGTGTTTTGCGCAGATACAAAACACTTTCCCAAAAGCACGACAGCAGCGCGCAAATATAATATACACCTAAAAAATAACGTTCTTTTATATAAGTACAAATATACTTCGTTTTTTTTTATTTATATACGAGCCACAAAATTAATAAACACGACAAGTGCAGCAACAATCTTCTGCTTTTCTGTATGCGAATGTATTCTCTTACCTGTCTATGCGCCAGAAGCGCCCAAGTGTAGCCTGTAGCCGCTTTATTTTATTACATTTAATATTAGTTTTTTTCCGGCAGAACATTCGTCAAACAAAAAAAGCAAAAAATAAAAAACAAAACAAAATAAAAAGAGCCAACAACAACAACAACAACAACACATACATAGCGAAATCACATATAACGAAAGAAAAAAAACTTAACGAATGCCGCGCAATGAATTTGCCATAAAGCACAACGCTCACTCAGCCACCGCAGCAGCATCAGGTTTGCCTGTTGCGTCCACTCTCTCTTTAAATGGCTGTGAGAGCTGCGATCGTGAGCTGCGAGTTTCGTCAATTTTCGTTTAGTTAGCTTTAAGTTATCGAACAGAAACGACCGTTCCGCGACGGATTTTCGAAAAAAACGCGTTCGCTTAAAATTTGTTTGTTTTTATTAAATGCGACAAAACAAAAAAGCAACAGAAATATATAAAAACAATTTGCACACTTAGTGTTGTTGTAGCATAAAAAGATATTTATATATAAATATATACATACAGCTACACAAATGTAAACGTGCTTGCAGTTTTCTTTAATATCAAATAACCAATTGCTTGAAAGTAGCATATAAGCAAACACTTTGTGTTCTTAAAGATTTGTGATCTCAGTGCTGCTTTGGATTTTATTTGCATGCGAAACACTTGACGAAGAGGTTCGTGTGTCCGTCGGCAGTGCGCTGCCAGCAAGGATTAGTGCATCTTTCAGTGTTGTGCGAATTGGTTCGGTGCTTTGGACAAATTTCTTATCGCTCCAATGCGAAGTTGTGACAAATAATAAATTTTAACGAAATATTTATAAATCAAATAAATTGACATTGACTGAAAAATAAGATTTTTGTTAGAGTTTCAAGGTTCAACATTTTTTTAAATTATTTTCTTTTAGTTTTTTAACGGAAATAAATTGCTGTGCATGTTAAAAAAAAAAACAATTTTAATTTAAAAACAATTTCAAATAAAGAAAAAAAAAATCTAAAAAACTGAAGTACACTGTATGATATTTGAACGGTTACTATCAGCAACTTCCGCATGATTTGTCTTGCTTCTCAAATAAGCTACTTAAAGTGCATTATAGAATCTGTCGATGTGAGGTCACGAAAAAACGAAACTTATGTTTTTAAAAAACGTTTACTATTTAAATTAGTTCTATATAATAAATCACCGGCGTACTTTCAACTAAATATACTCCATATGAAAATCAAAGCTGCGGAAGTTTTAAATTCGGAATAAAATATATAAACCTTTTTCACGCCTAGTCATCCAATTTAGTAACGTCTGTTAGGGTTTATAATTTCAAAAGTAATCTCTCTTTAAATCCGAATCAAAAATGTCAATCATTTCAAATATAGAGTCCTATCATTAGTCAACTTTTTATCAGTTATTCTGGCTGGTAAAAACTGTTTTCTATAGGTATATGTAGGAATACACATGCCCTAATGGCAACGACTTGGTAAATTTTCTTTGTAAGGCAAGCTTGATGCGGTCAGTTCTACAAATTCCATATTGACAACCTTTAAGAATATTAGTGTATCTTTCATGAGATCGCTTGGACGCTCAAGTAACCAGCGTCTAGAAGTTAGCCTGAAAGTCAATTAAAGTTACCCATGTGAGCATTAAGCTGATTTCAACTTCCGTATCGTGACACAAAAAGCACCGAACCAAACCAAAGCCATGCAATATGCGTAAAATGCACTGAGGACAAAAATACTTTATCGCGAATTTAATTTATTATTTAGTGTGTTCGCTTCGCTTATCTGAACTAAATTTGATATCAGCACAAAAGCAAAAGAAGTAAAAAAACTCGATATTAAAAAAAAATAAACGAGCGCAAATAGCTCCAAGTGCAACACCAAAATACCAAATTGTAATAATCGAACTCAAAATAAAAAAAAAAAAAACTAAAAAAAGACGAAAAAACAACAGTATGTTGAACATGGATTACCCCGCCTATCTCGAGACCGCCTGGCTCTATATGCCATATCTAGTCTACGCATTTGTCTTCCTCACGCTGCTGCCGAAATCGCTGAAGCGCATGAAACGCTTCGCAGATGCCAACTATGCAGCGAATCGCAGCACATACCATCGCTGCTACGGTCCCGAATTCTGTTGCCATGCGCTGATGGACGAAGAATTGGCGGCCGCATCCGGTGTGCAGGCGCGCCAAGGCAAGCAAAAGCCACGCAAGGCGGTGACTCGCGTCTATCCGAAACGTCAGAGCATCGCCAACAATGAGCAGCAACAGCAGCGTGACAGCGTGACAAACGTGACAACAACAAACAACATAAAGCGACAGGTGAACGCGGCCACCATCCAGACACGCACGAACGTCAATCAGATCGCGCGCATGTTCGAAACGGGCCACACGCCAACGATGACAGTGGCACCAGCCGCCGTGGCCGCAATGACAGTCACGCCCCACAAGCGCAAAGTGAACCGCGTGCAGCCCATACTGCCCGAGATACGCACGTTTGCCGCTGGCCACGACGACGACGACGATGCCAGTCCCAATGCCAATGCCAATGCCAAGCCAAGTCTCGGCACGCAACTGTCGCAGCTGCTGCTGCAGGAGAACATCGAGAATTCGGCAAATCTGCTCAATCGAATGCTGGACGAGTCGGCCGATGAGTCATTGTCGAAATACCAAAACGGTCATCGCCACCATCAGCAGCGTCAACATGCCGACACGGAGACGCCCAGCGACTGGCACAGTGAAGTCATGCATGTGTCGACAACGGGGCTCCGGCAGAAGCGCAATGTGCCGACAACGCTGAACTTCACACGTGGCAGCTCGGCCACGCCGTCGACAGCCTCACCGGCCGCCTCCTCCTCGCCACTCTCGTCCTCGCCGGAACCTACATCGCCGGTGCTGCTGCGCAAGCCGCCGCCGCTCAGCATGCGTTCCAGCGTCGAGGACATCTTCCAGGCGATTGCACGCAACGCGGAGCAGCCGCAGACGCCGGAACTACTCTATGCCGGCTGCAAGACGCTGTCGCCGGTGACCAGCATCGATGACATTCTCTCGGAGCGACGTCTCTCACGTCCGCTGTCCGCTTACTCGATCACGGATCTGTTGAACGAGGAGGCCGCTGCGGGCATCGAGGAGACCTTCGTCGACAGCCTACTGCATGCCCTCGATCAGAGTTGAGTTCAGTCCGATCGGATCGGATTGGATCGGATCGAGTGCGGTGTGTGACGACGGCGGCGGCGGCGGGGCTTAGTTTGCTGTTTACTTGTACATAGCCTACAATTATGTGTAATCTAATGTGAAGGCAGGCAGTCAGTCCGCATGTCCGCATGCGACAGACAGTTGCGGCAGTTTTCCGCTGTCACTCGATCACCGCAGTCTGCGTGTCTTTGCTCTTCACTTCTTCACCTCTTCAACTTTTTATTCTCTGCTGCCTGCTCCTCTCTTCTCGAGTTGCATGCAACTGTGTTAACTGTGCATTAAACAATCAAAATGTCAGCGTGCCATGTCGAAACTCTCAGTCAGTCAGTCACTCAGTCACTTACACAGTCAGTCAGACAGTCAGTCAGTCAGTCAGTCGATCTTTCAGTTAGTCACTCAGCAGGCAAAATGATTCAAATGCGGAAGACGTTTATTCGTATGAGCGGCGACTTGCGCTTGTTTTATTTATTACAATGTTTTGATTTTGTTTTCCTTTTCTTTCGATTAAAGTTTTCTTTTTCGTTTTTATTTTTATTTATTTATTTGTCCTAGCTCCAAAACAGC
Source organism: Stegana nigrithorax (assembly GCA_037044495.1). Classification (NCBI taxonomy): domain Eukaryota; kingdom Metazoa; phylum Arthropoda; class Insecta; order Diptera; family Drosophilidae; genus Stegana; species Stegana nigrithorax. The sequence goes on along the minus strand of JBAMBQ010004614.1, from coordinate 645,633 downwards.
TGCGAATCGTGCGTTCAGCATTTTTTCCTTTTGTTTTTGTTTTGTTTTTTTTTTCACAAATGAGTCACAATTGTCATATAACGGGGGCAACGTTGTTTTTATATATTTTCACTACTGTTTTATATTTGTGTTAATTAACATTTTGCATAATGCCAGCAGTTTTTTGCAAAACTATTTATTTGTTTAATTTGGAAACTTAAACAAACTAAAATATGTACCGAACTATGCAAATACATTTATGGTCAGTTTTCTTTAGTAATGCTGACAAACTTTGAATCGTGATTAGTTTTGTTTTTAAACAGAATTTCCAAAACTGTTATTGAAACAATAAAATCACACATACGCATTATTTTTTTATAGATATTTGAATTTATAATAATTTTGTACTTACGACAGAATGAATAAGTCATTTTATATTGTATACGAGTAGCAGGAGCAAAGCTCCAGAACAGCAGCCACTTTGCATCTCAAAGCGCCAAGATTTCAACTTTTATGTATATAGTAGCAATAATAATAATAAACATAAATAATAATGTAAACTATTTTTAATGAATAAATTATAATATGAAATCTATTCTATATGGATATACGAGTATAAAGAAGTGTGTTTATGTTTTTATTTATTTGGTTATTTATTTAATAGAAAGCACAGATTCTGATTCAATTGTTCACAAAAAATTCCCATCAATAGTTTAAAGCTCCCAGCGTACGTCTTGTCCTATATGTCTGGCTTTGTAGGTGAATAAGCATACTATAAATAAATCAGCTTATAAATACGAAAATGATTATTGCATTCAAGTTGCTTATTGTTCATTATTGTTGAGATGATCTGAGATCATAAATAGAAAATTCCATAGGTGAAATGTATATGATACGCAATATTAATAAGCTCATCAAAGTATCGTTTGAGGTGAGTTTATGGATTTAGTATCGGTCTTATATATATAATGAAAAATTAAAAGTTTATCACTTTTGGATCAATACATCGTTGGCAATGGTTCCACACTATGCCCAGCGTTGGTTATACCTCGAGCAGATGCCTCAGGCTGGCACTGGCTAAACAGAAATAGAAATAGTTCTAGTCTCAATCGAATATCAACCAATTAGCTGCAGAGCAAACTCAACAAGGCAGCCGCAGATCGGCCTACAGCCGAGCTTACCTGAAGAAAGTTAAAGAGAAGTATACCGAAATCCTTGCATGGACTTTGAGAAGTATAAAGAAAAGTGTGGCATAATGAATGATATATGAAAAATCAGTCAAATGAGTTATTTGGGATTATTTTTATGAATTTTAGTACTGTTTAATATTTATATTTTCACCCGCGCTACACCGGTTACTGCAAATAAAATATTTTAAAGTATTTATATGCAATTGTTTTGATTTTAGGTTTTTGTTTTTTCCAATGCATTTTAATCAGTTCAGTTGCTAAAATGAAAAACTCACACACATTGTGTGCAAAACCCGGTTGGAGAATTCGCGTTGTATGGAGAAAAATACGTAAATGTGTCATATTGATAAAAGTGTTATTTGCTTTTGTAGTTTGTATAGTCAGCCAACAATTTATTTAACTGTTCGCATTAGTTGATTACGTTTTGTAATTAAACAAATGTGCACAATCTTAATTAAATATTTTGCACAAAAAAAAAAAAAAAGAAAAAACATGCTTATCTACAACAAATAAATTGAAATGTTTTCATTTAACGCCGGAATAAGGTAGCCTCAATATGGACAATGGACGGCCAACCCAAAGAATCCAAACGATGCATTTGAAATTGTTTGTCTAATACATAACAGACGCTGTTGGGTTTGAAACCAGAACAACGGAACGAAACCAAAAAAAAAAAATAGAACAAAACCAATTCACAAGCCTCGCAGCAATCAATTCCAAATAAAACTCATTCAACAAGCACGATGAGGTAATTTCTTTATGCGGTTTTGATTCTTTCTCTATTTTTTCGGCTTTTGATTGATTAATCGTCACTTGCGCTGTGCTCTAAACACATTTCATAAATGCCTGAAGCCAAATGAATCACAACCAAACGCCACAAGGCAAACCTCAGCCAATTCTTCAGCACGATAAATGCCAAAAACGCGTTAAAATTCTTAATTAACAAGAACACACATGGGTATTTCTCTGAGTTTTCGTTTTCTCAATCATTCTGTGTATTGTGATTATGGGTATGGATAAAATCGCGAATAAGCTGCGTTGCGCAGTTTGCTGTTGTTTTTTTTTTTTATTTTTTTTTTTTCTTTTTAAGATTTTTGCATATTTGTAATAATCGCACTTACGTAAAATTGTGATGACTAAATAAATATAAATTTTTTTGAAATTTGAATTATTTCGCTTAGCTTATCGTAAATAAGCTATAATAAGCTTTAAGCAGAAATGGAAAATATTTTTAGTTGCATGAAGTTGTGCTGTGCGCAGTCTTCTTTATGTAAAGTGCAAAAGCCAACGAACTTTGACCGCCAATGAGGCTGCATATTTATTGCGGCAATTACACAAGCAATAATACATGGCAACATAAACTGCAGCACTAATAACAACAGCAACAACAACAACAACAGCAGCAGCAATAACAACGATAACAGCAACAAAACACCAAAGATAACAACTTTATCACTGCCGCATTTGCAGTTTCTATTCATGCCCATGCTCATAGTCAGCACGGATGCTGTGTCTATGTTGACTGACTGACTGGCAGACAGACGAACGGACAGATAGACATGCAGACAGACAGACAGACAGACAGGCGTGTGTTGTACTTCTGCTATTATGTTAGCGTATAAGTGGCAAATGGTTTATGATTTGATTGAAACAACTTAACATTGCTCAATTGCTATTGTTGCGGTTGTTGTTGTTGCTGTTATTATTTTTATTATTATTGTTATTGGTTTTTATTGCACAGTCGTTTAAGAGTATATAATAGACAATTGCATAGAACATGCTTTGATTCCTGTTATTTAAAATTATTTTTGAATTTTATGTATTTTCTATGTTTAAAAAAATTGTATACAATAAAAGCTTTGCTAAACATTATTAACGTTAAGGAAATGAAAACAAAAACAATGAAAATAAAAACAAAAACAAATGAAAAAAGTAAAATAAATAATTATTTACACCATTTTTTCAATAATTCACTCTTATTGTACTTCACTTCACATTAATTACATATATTAGCCAGTTGATCAATCAACAAAATATCAATATAAAATAATTATTAAAAATTGCATTGTGTCGACAGTGAATCAGTGTTTATTTAACTTTAAGTATTTCGATATTTAATTAACTGTCTGTTGCTGAACCTATAGCATTTCGACAATGGGCGGCCTTCCCATGCTGACTTTGGGTATCAATCAAAACATCAGCTATCAAAGCCGCAACTTCGAGCAGTGATTGGTTTGAGACAAGCATTTTATATGTCATAGAGCACCCTGACAAATGTTTACAAAAGTATAAAAATCTGCATTGCATGGTCACCCTAATCTATTAAAAATATTTTTGTATTCGACAATGTGAACTAAAAGTGTTTACATACATTATTCAAACAGGAAGAGAGATCTTTCAAATTTTGCTCAGAGTGCGATAGGGGTAAGAAGTTTAGCAATGTCAATTATAAAACATTCATTAAGTGATTATAATAAAAAAACTAAAGTTGTAAGTTAAAATTAAAACATGAAATTTGATGCAAATGATTTAAAATAATAAATTTATTTTTATGTGTCACAACAAAAGAGTGAAATCCAAAGCTTCATTTGTTATGCATAAAAACCGAAATTAAAACCTGAACATTAGTAAAACATTTTGTCCGTCACGCCGAAAATCTTAATAACAAAAACAAATATAGCCATGATCATCAAAATCGACATTAGTTTGGATGCGACTGTTGATGTGGAAACAAGAAATTAAATAAAAACGAAAAAAAAGATGAGTCACAATTTAGTTAAATATAAAATTGAATTGACACGGGAACAGTTAACACTTTTTTTTAGAGACCATTAAAAGTTTTTGAGAAAATTGAGATTGTATTGATATGCGACAACATGAACATTTAAATTATAATCAGTCAATTTGCCAAGTTAGGCCCAGGTCCATTGTGATGCCACGAATAAAAAAAAGGAACAGATAAAAAAAAAGAAAAACCACATCGAATTATGCATTTAGCTTTAACAAATTATTGTGGCGTTAATTTGTTGAAATAAAAAAAATGTTATTTAAAAATTTCTTTCTGTCTTGCTGTCATTGACCGATAAAATATTTAATTATGTTTGCCCCAAAACGATATTTTCTCTGCAATTTTCATCTTGGTCTCAAGTTCCAGGATTCTTTAACAAAAGGTTTGTAATATGTACATCCAAAGTATTTACTGTACGAGTTATTAACTTCGGAGTGTCTGCCCATATAAGCTCTGACTGACGGATTTTTGAATAAAGAGATTATACTAAATAGGAAAAAAATTCATTGATAAACATTTTTTTTGATTGCAAATTGATTTGCTGCCATTACCTTCCTAATCTAGAAAATTTGATTCCCATGTAGGTCAAGTAATATTTACATCGTAGAGTTTACTTGCTTGCATATGTACATAGATACAAATGTACCTATGGTAAGGTGTTTGTTTACATTTATTGTCTTTTATGTAATTTTCCAATCGCACACACCTATGCATCTATGAACATATGTATACAGTAGAGCATACATATGTATATCATACTTTTGTTAACATCAAAGCAATCAGCTATTGATGTAGGTCTGGCATTAACGTTCATTAGTTCCTTAGTTTTATCATATTTATTTTGTATTAAGCAAGGCGAACTCTGATCTTTCAGTATAAGAAAAGAAGAAGAAAACACATGTGAATAAACAATATTGCCAACAAATTTGGCAAACATTCAAATGTGGGCAGGCAGCTGTTGAAAACGAGTTAAAAATAAATTCCAATAAATTCCTAATTGGCAACCAATCGCTTGATTCCGTAAATACAAAAACTAATGAGCCAAAATCTTGAGCAAAACGTATTAAGTACAAAATGGAAACATAAGATCAAAATACTAAAAATTATGAACAATATACCGTCATATGTCAGCTGCTTCTTCTTTGTTTTTTTCTGTTTTTATCTGACTATGATTGCTTTGTTGGGCTACTTCACTGCGACTGCTCGACTGCTACAATATAACAAACAAAATAACAAACCGTAATAGAATCCGAACAACTCTAAAGCGCTTTTAATGACAGCTCTTATAACGGCAAGCACCTTAAGTCGTGAATCATCGTTTATTGTCGAACCTGTGTCAAACTGTCGGCGCAGTGTGCATGTGTGTGTGTGTGTGTGTGTCATGAGAGCAATCAGACACGAAACGTGTGATAAGAATTTGCAAGAGAGTTGTTTATTAGACGTGAGCGACTTTTTACCTTCATTTGATTTGTTTTGTTGTTGTTGCTGTTGTTGTAAAGTTGCGCTTAACGGTCGATGATGTGAGCACTTCGCAGATGCAAGGCCGCAACAACACAAAGTATTTAATTTTGTTGCAAATATTTGCCGTTAGCTAATTGTATAGACATTGCTTACACTCTCCCAACACTCGAAGAGTGCTCCTCTCAATTTTTCGTGGTCATTTGTTTATCTTATCGCGTCACATCACAACATTGATAATATTTTTCTACTAACTGCAACAGTCTTGTGCCGTGCGCTCTCTCCCTCGAGCATGGATTTCGCTGGAAAAGGTCTTAAGTGACGGGGGTTTTGTGTTTCCCCGCTATCAAGGCGCTAAGTGCTGCCAGTAAGGCTGACTAAGGTGAGGTACTGCGCCGCCTGCTGTTGGCTGCTAGTTCGACACTTGCTGTCACATGCAACGAACGCATTCCATACGGATTCATTCGCGCGCGATTTGTTTTATTTATTGAAATTGGCTAATATTGATTTATTGACAGTTTTGTAGTGTTGTGCGAGTGTTGTGTTGTTTTGTTTTGTTGCGATTTCTTAACACGTTTTAAACAAAGGTGTGCCGATGTGTTTTTGTTTTTAAAATGTTAAGCATCTGTTGGCGGTGTTAAATAAAAAGCAATACAAAAAAGTCAACTTTTAGGTTTTTCAATTATGGAAAAAATTCAATTGGTAATAAAGATAATTTTTACGGGCATATCTTTCGCTTTTAGTTTTAATTCTGAGAACATTTGATAAATTTATTATTCATGTTTAATAACAGTTCCTAATAAATGATCAAGTCTGATCGTAAATTTAACAATTTAGATGTACAACAAAGGAAAGATAAGTTATTCGGAAGACCCACCCTCTTATTTAAAGGCAATATGAGAATTACTTGAAATCGATTCTCAGAAATAATTAAGCACCAGGTATCTAACCATCTAAATTGGCAACTCACATCTAAGGCTTACCTAAACAACTCTACTCATATGTACTACGATGTCATAAGGCATCAAGTACGCACTTTAATAGTCAATGACTATTTCTTCCCGATTTCTAAACATGGAAGGAGATTACTATCCTAATTTGTATATTCTGTTACTTATTTGTTAACGCAAATAAGTTCTTTATTGGCGCTAATGATTTTGTTTGGTATATTTCACCTTTGTGAATAAATTTGCTGATTTGGCAAAAAATTGCCAATTTAGCCTACATGATTTTAGCAGATTGTGTGAATCGAGCAGATGTCATCGTAGATTACATAATACATAAAGAATTCCTAAACTTTTTTATTTCATTCGTAATGCGCATTCATGATTTGTTTACTTCAGCACTTTGCCATAAAGTGATCATAATAAAACATGACATTTTAAAAGGCATTTCCAAAAACTGGTCTTGCCCCTTTTGGATTTGCAGTTCGAAGCCGCTTCAACTATGCAGGGATACAGCGGCGAGATTTTGTATTCATACAAATGAAGAAATGCTGATGCTGATGCTGATGCGCAATGAAGTCTCTTTACCCTTCTATGTAGCATTCATATTTTTGTGTTTCTTTCTTTCCCAACCTGTCTTATAAAAATGTAATGCCATAAATCAATTATCTCATATGGCAATTAATCTCTGACAGGTATGCTTACCCGTGAGTGCTTTAAGCCCCGCCGTGAGTTGCCTAATAGCTTTCGCCCAAAAATGTTATGGCCTGACAACTTTTATTATTTGTAAATATTTAAAAAACCTAAATAAGGGAAGTCGTGATTGATTTGGTTTATTTGTTTGTTTTTGCGTCGTTTAATTATTATTTTTTATGTATATTATTTGTTTTGTTAGCTTTGCATTTCATTTTATTTTCATAACAACGGAATAAAAATACATTTTGCAAAAATAAAGATAAAGAAAGAAATTATAGCATTGTCATTTTTGGGTTAATCGGCAAAGGCGACACCCACGCGTTGTATTCGCTTAGCAAGTAGCGAATTGGAGCATCATTAACAAGACAGGAAGGCGGCAACGAGGTGCGAATTGCAAATGTTTTTTAATTTTATTATTTATTTATTCGGTATTTAGTACAAGTCACTCTCAGGGTAGTCCTCTATTTTACTGTAGAATAAATTAACTGTCGAATTATGGATTATGAACTAAACTCGAATGCTGATCAGTTTTCTGTATTTACAATAAAAGAATACAAAACAAAATAAGATGAATTAACCACAACTGATGAACTGTATTCGAATAAAGATTTCAATGTCTACGCATTTTTAAGATCCATTAACCATCTATTGATTAAGGTCAGGCTAAAAATGTCATCATTACAGGATCATCCATTTAAGCCAAATAAAAGGGTTAACATGATTTCTTATTTTACTCACGATTTGCTTAGGCTGTTCCGTGACTGAAAAATCTCACTATATCTTCTGTGATGCATGAAGTGTATTCCAATCTACATATATTACAATTGATAAAAATATTTTGCCAATTGATTTGAATTCATGTTTTTCAATTTGTTGTTTTTTTTTTATTTTTTTCAGGAATCTCTTTCGTTGGCACATACGCTCTCTGATAAACAATTGCCTCCATCGCCACTGATACCGACAAGTCTAGAAGGTGTTAAAGTTTCAGATCGACTAGGTCAGTTGAAATCATCTTCAGAAAACTGGAAGCAACGTATTGGTGAGTTTGAAGCTTGTGCCTACGGTACATGTGCCTTCTAATTTAAATCTTTTTGTAGGACCAACTGATGCCAAGAAATTTACAGTCGCTGGTCGACTACAGAAGAAGGCTCAATCGCCGGTTGATTTGCAGTTCGAACGCAGCACCAACGATGTGGCCAAAAAATGTCCACTGCTTGTGGTGCGCAGCGCCAATCAGCCACAGTTGGGACTGGCCAAGAGTCCATCGATGATGGTCACCAGTGGCAGCAATGTCAACAGCAAAAACACAAATGGCCATACAGTGCAGGCACAGCGCAGCTTAAGCGTCAATGCGGAGGAAGTAACTGCCGTGATCGGTGAGTTGTCCTCCGATTCGGGCTCCGATAGCGATGTACGTGCTCTGAGTGAGAAGGAGCAGAAGAACAAAGTGAACGATAAGAGCGCCTCAGCACCAACAAATATTGGCGCACGCATTATTGTGCCCCGCCTGGATGACGAGGAGACATTCGAGAGTTTCTTCGTATCGAAACAGCAGCCTTGTAACGGCACACCAGCCAACGATGGCGTCGAGATCAGCTCCTTTGATGATATCAAACCGACAGAGCGGTGAGTACACTTGCCAGATACACATGTGAGAGACAAAAGACTTATTTTGTTGTGTACATAATCTTCACAGATTGGTTAGCAAACGAACAGTACAGGGCCCCAAGGGTCGACGTGCCGCGCGCAATCCTCTCAAGAGTCTGGCCGCACGCAGCGACATCAGCTCCGAGTACACGGAAGTGAAGACAGGCATTGCTGAGCGCGAAGTGCGGCGTCTCAAGTTGGAATCATGTAAGGATGCGTAGATGGCTCAAATGTAGATGACCCATAAATTCTAATAATCTTTTTTATTTTATACTCCGTAGATGGTCAGCGTGGCAATCTAGCCGCAGAAGCTATTGCTGGCCTCGCATCTATAGAGGACTTCAAAGCTGTGGCGCTGAAATCTTCTGCCCTGCCGCTGAATCAAATGTGGCTGCCATACAAAACACCGATGCTGCTGCATGTCAAGGGACGTACGCATGTGCAGACGCGTCTTGTCGAGCCGAAGCACACCTCGCTGAACCGTGGTGATTGCTTTATACTAGTCGCCGGCGATCAGCTTTATCGCTATGTCGGCTCCTTTGCCAATGTCATTGAGATCTCACGCAGCAAGAAGATATGCGCATACATACTGGAGAACAAAGATCTCGGCTGCACGGCCACGCAGGAAGTCATACTCACGGATGGCAAATTGGTAAACGAAGGCCAATGGAAGAAGTTCTGGGACTTACTGGGCAAACCCGCACAATATGAACTGCCGGATTGCGGCCACGAAGACGAGGATGATCTCTTCGAAAACAGTCTCATCGAGACGAACAAGATCTATGAATTCCAAGAGGATACACTGGTGCCATTGGAGAAGTACTGGGGCTGCATACCGAAAGTCGACATGTTGGACACGCGCAAGGTGCTCATCTTTGACTTTGGCAGTGAGTTGTACGTTTGGAACGGCAAAAATGCGCAGTCGGATGCAAAACGCGCAGCCATTAAGTTAGCGCAGGAGTACTTTGATGTCGGCGGCGTGGACTATTCACACTGCTATCTGAATCCGCTGAACTATGCGGCCATTGTGGGTAACCGAGAGTCGGCTACATTTGCCAAACGCTGCGAGAAACGCGCAGAGTGGTGCATCCTGGGCAAGATAACACAGAACATGGAAACGGTGCTGTTCAAGGAGAAGTTCTCCGACTGGCCTGAGATCGAGCGCGAAGACCTGGAGAAGGATTACTTGGCGAATGGTGTGCATGTGGTCAAGGCGCTTGATGGCTGTGCACTGTACAAGGGTGAACCGTATGAGGAGCCCAACCTGGTGCTGGAGAATGCCAATCTAGGTCGTGGAAACTTCTACTACGACAACAATACGATGCGTCACTTCGATGTAATCACCAAATCCACCAACAAGTGGCAGATCACCGAATTCAACTTCGACAACGCACAAACGGATAGCTATGGTCACTTCTACTCAGCTGAGAGTTATATTGTGCGTTGGATTTATCAGATCTCCGTGACTGTGCGCGAATTGAGCGGCAAAGTCTCCAATCGCAGCACAGTGGGGCGCGATCGTTGTGTCTATTTCTGCTGGCAAGGCGCTGACTCGAGCGCCAACGAGAAGGGTGCTGCAGCCTTGCTCACTGTCGAGCTGGACAAGGAGAAGGGAGCACAAATGCGTGTGGCACAGGGCGACGAGACGCCGGCGTTCATACGTCTCTTTAAGCAGCTCTATCAGCATCAGGGACGCAAGGACGAGTGCCTGCTGCGTCGTTCGCAATGGCGTCTCTACCATTTGCTGGGCAACCTCGCGGAAGAAACGTTGCTCAAAGAAGTCGACTGTCATTCACATCAGTTGCGTTCACGCGCCTCCATGCTGCTCGTTCAGGGTGCGGAGGGTCAAGTTATTGTCTGGCATGGCTGCAAGAGTGCCAAACACACGCGCGAATTGGCCACAAACGCTGCCGAAGCGCTGAAGACGCAACACCCAGCGGATATGTTCATCAGCGAGCAGGTGAACGTTATTGAATTGGAGGAAGCGCAGGCAGCTTCGAATGCTGCATTTATGGCGGCATTAGGCAGCATCGACATGGACGTCGATGATGACGGTGACGATGATACCGACGCCGGCTATGGCAGCCTTGTGCACACAACCAAAGAATACAATTACACGCTGCGCCTGTTCAACTTCTCCAGCACACATGGCATTTTCAAAGCAGTCGAGCTGAGCGATGCCCTGCGCTGCAATGAACTGCATAGCGCGTATCCTTTCACACAGGCGCAGCTGTACAATGCGCGGCAGCCGACTATCTTTATGCTGGACAATGGTGATCAGTTGTGGCTCTGGATGGGCTGGTGGCCACTGGAGGATGTAAAGCGTGAGTTTCTTCTTTCTGATTTGTATGCATTCGTATTAACTAAATGTCCTTGATGTCCTGCAGTTAACACGGATGAGCGCAGCAGCCCTACAAACGAGAATCGCGCAGGCGTAAATCGTTGGATCTCAGAACGACGTGCGGCACTAGAGACCGCGGTTGGCTATTGGCGTGCCAAGAAAGGTAGGTATTGCTCAGTAACTAGCAAGAGAGTACATTATAATTTTCATGAGAATCCAAAGTAGCGTCAAGTTACTCCACGATCAATATTCATAATATACCTTATTTTACTTTAAATTGTATACCTTATAATTGTAATTTCATATCGATATTTTCTAGGCGACAATGAGCATGAAAAGTTCCATGGCATAAAGGGCCATGTCGTCTGGGCTGGCCTGGAGCCTTTGGCATTTAGAATACTATTTCCCAGTTGGTGCGAGCGTGCAGATGTTAAGGAGATTAATCTGGAGGTATGCTCAACTAATTTTATTAATATGATCGCATATATTTAATCTCTCGTCGCGTTTGATTTCAGGACGGTCGCAGCACCACGCCCATACCTATTGCTGACATGCTTGAACAGATGACTCAGACAGAGTATCCCCTAGATGTACTTAAGGCACGCCCATTGCCGGAGGGCGTTGAGCCCACGCGTTTGGAATTGTATTTGAATGCGGCTGACTTTCAGCTGGCCTTGGGCATCACGAAGGATGAGTTCGAACAGTTGCCGCTGTGGAAGCAGACCAATTTAAAGAAAGAACGTGGCTTATTCTAAAATTCACTGCACACCTTGCAGATACTGCAATGCAACTAAATAGACTTGAAACACTTTTTGTAGGCACTTTTCGCAAAGCTTTTGATACAAGAAAAAAAAAAGAAAAATGAAAAAGAAAAACAAAAACTATTTACACGCAAAGGTATACATAAATAATATATGAATAACAAAAAGAAGAAGCATGCATAAACATAACACGAACAATTCGCATATCCTTACTTATATACTGGTTATACATTATATACACTTAAACTTTATGAGCATACGATTTCATATATGAAACGCTTAATGATTTTTATATGCAAGCCAAGCGCCAACTCTCACATACGATACTTTTTTATGCGATATTGGATGTATTCCGCATACATTACACAATATTTTTTACATAAAGTCTTAAATTGGATTTGTTTTTGAATTTAAAATAATCCTTTGTACATATTATAAATTGCTTTTTAGTTTAATTTTTGGTTTGCGCGAAATGTAACGATGATTGCATTTGTCTCACGCTTACTTTTTTATGTTTTAATTATTTACGCTTTTAATAAAATATTTTTTGTTTGTATTCTTTGAATTAATGAACAATTTTAGTTAATTTTAGTTGTGATTTCTGTTCATTATGCAAATTATATTTTAGTGTAAACATGCATACATTTAAACTTATATATATAAATATATACTTATATTCTTTACGTTACTGTTTAAAATGTATTTTATAAAATTGTGCTGCGTTTAATGCGTTTTTAATAAACTTTCATATTTAAAACGGTTTGTGTTTTAACTTTTCGGCAGTTATAGAAATTTTAAGTCAAGCAATTGTCTTCGCAGATGTTGTTTTAAAGAAAAAACTTTAAAAAAATACAATAATATATATGTTTGAGAAAATAGCAAATTTCAATGGAATTTTTATAAATTTACGATCATTTTTTTTTTCATGGAGCTTTCACAGTGCTTTCCTGGTTTGTGTGCTGCTAGCAGCATAGCCCTGTCTTACTTTTCATTGGCAGCACTGTCGGAAAGCTTTTGGCATTTAGGTGTTTGAATACGCTAACACAAAATCATGAGTACGCGGTTTTTTTTTATTTGGTTTTCAAAAATAAAGAAAATGAAAGCAAGTTAATATATTTTAACATTTTGTTGTCCAAAAATGTTTATGTAAAATCAAGCGTAAGCGAACTTTGGTAAAGAATTCTCATCTATCCTATCCTCTTCTATGATGGTGAGGTTATTTTTATCCTCAACTCATCCTCAATTCAACCTCATATGATGGTGAGGTTTTTTATCCTCCACACAACAATTCGTTACACTCGAATTCAATTCGAAATTGAATTAGATTTAATAGTTTAAATTTCCAAAGAACATCTTTTATTTACCTTTGTTAAAATCGTTTTTTTTCTCGTCTACATGGGATGCATTCACGCATCACATAAATGTAATTTCGCATATTTGTCGGTATTTATATTGTAAACGTTTCAGCGATTTTTTGTTTACGTTATAATCATTTTCCATGAAATCAACGGGAATCGCTTGAACATAGTTCGAAGAACATAAAACTTTATTTTACATTTTACATATTCTCTGTCCATGTCAATCACTAAGTCGGCGAGAGCGCGAAATAAGTATAAAAACATAAACAATATATGTATATACGAATGTAGATATGTATACTTTTGGTCAACGTTTCTTTTAACGACGTCCTATTAGATAAGATTCCATTTCTTAGCGTATTAACTGCAATTTTAGAACGTCCTGAAGAGCCGTATGATGGGCGTTCGTTGTACGAACGCTTAAAGGAACAAAAAGTTAAAAAGGATATGGATTTTGAGGAAGCTCACAAACTGAGCGTGTAAACAAAATATTTTAAAATTTTATGATTGGAGAATTCTTTATATGGGCTTATTTCCGAAGAAAACTTAATACGTGGATTGGACGACGATGAAGTGCAGTAAAAATTTAGAATTATTTAAAAAAAAAATTAAATTAGGAAAAAAGAAAAATTTTTGAATTAGTTGATCGGCAGAAAATCAACGCCGAACGCAAACAGGCGCAAGAAGAAGCACAAGAGCTGCAGGAATTTCGTAATCGTGTAGCTACCGTCAAGTGGTCAGCAGCAATGCCGCTAGGGTACATCGACACAACTAACCTGGCTGCTCTTGGGGTAATGCACTTCCGTAGTAGTCAGCGTAATAAGAATATATCCTTATTTGTTACTTTTTAAGCGAAAGTATATCTTACATAGAATTATAAGCTATACGACTTGCTGTGATCCCACTGTTTGTGCGTTTGCGTGTCATTATTTTATCTGGTTTTCAATGTTCTAAAAAAATTTTGCTAAAAACATCTTCCAGAAGCTTAATATTTACCTAAACTTGTTATAAACCGGGATCGGCTGTTTTCATATTTTTAACTTATGATGCTTTCGAAAACATGTTTTGAACTTTTATTGCAAACATAGTTTACTTATTTTTTTTTAAGTATGCTATTTATTATTTAATTTTATGCAACGCTTTCTAGATTTGTAGCTACCGGAATATGTAAAAAAATACTGGGGAATTTTTGGAATATATTTTGATGCATTTATTTAGAAATTTCGTCTTCTAAACAATATGGGGTACATATCAAGTCGTAGGAAATCAAGAAACTGATGACAGCTTGATAAATTGTTGTTGATTTGTGTCTACGCTTAATATCTGCGGCGACGGACGACGCGGCGACGCTGGGTCTTGTAGCGGTAACCGTCGTTGGACGAAAAGCTGTGAGCTGGTGCTGGATCGGAGGCAGCTACATCGTAGGATTCATCAGCGGGAGCGGAGTAAGACACAGCTGGAGCTGATGCGCCAACAGAGTAGCTTTGAACGGGAGCCGAGTAGACTGGGGCTGGTGCAGAAGCAGCATGAACTGGTGGCAAGTATTCGGAGGATATAGCAGAACCGGCACCTTGGAGGGGTGGCAGGTAGTCGTTGGAAGGCAAGTGACTGACATCACGACGGTAACGGCGGCGCACAACGCGACGACGCTGGGTCTTGTAGCGGTAACCCTCACTGGCCGAGAAGCTGTGAGCTGGTGCTGGCTCAGAGGCAGCGGATTCGTAGGTTTCAACAGAGGCTGCTGGAGCAGAAGCGGCGACGGAGTAGCTCTGAGCTGGGGCAGAGTACGATGCAGCTGGAGCTGATGCGGCAACCGAGTAGCTTGGAGCTGGGGCAGAGTACGATGCAGATGAGTATGATGGAGCTGGAGCTGATGCGGCAACGGAGTAGCTGGGTGCTGGGGCAGCGTAGGAGACGGCTGGAGCGGATGCGGCAACCGAGTAGCTGGGTGCTGGGGCAGAGTACGATGCAGATGAGTAAGATGGAGCTGGAGCTGATGCGGCTACCGAGTAGCTTTGAGCTGGTGCAGAGTACGATGGTGCTGGTGCTGAAGCGGCAACATGGTATGTCTGTGCTGGAGCTGAGTAAACTGGAGCAGGAGCCGAAGCTTCTACGCTGTAGCTAGCAGCTGGAGCAGAGTAAACGGGAGCCGGGGCCGATGCAGCACCATGGCCAGGTGGTAGGTACTTGTTCGTTGGCAAGTGGCTGACATCGGCTGCAACAGCGGCGACTAGAGCACAGATCAGCAACAGTTTCTAGAAACAGGAATCAATGATCGATAAGTATATAATAAAAATGTTATCCATTTCAAGATCGTGCAGGACGTCGTACCATTTTGCTTATTTGAATGACTCTCCAGTGAATTGTAGAACCCAAATGGAAATGATGCTGTTTGCAAACTTCGCCCGCTTATTTATATTAGTCTATTCGCATAATGCACAACTTGAATATTCTTTTAATTTATGATAAATTTCGCCGAAAACGTAAAAAAATCGACAAAAAACGCACATCCGACACAGTCATTGTAGTTTGCAATCAGGTTTAGACTGGTTGTCATCTAATCGTTTATGCATTGTCTTTGTCGAATGGTGTCTTTCCTCTGGCTTGTTATCGACACTCGCTGCATCCAGACGGTTGAAACAAAAAATAATAACAACTTTTATTAATTTGGCATACATATCAGTTTTTAGTTTAATGATTGTAGGAATTATCTTAATCAGGTTTCGAATTTACTACCTTTCACTAAACAATGACAGCGGAAATAATATTTTTTTTTATTTTCTATTTGCTGTGTTTGGCCTGGATTCCAGTTGTGTAAGTAAGAACGACTTATATTGTTCTGCGAGTTATTGATTCCCTATACTAGCTTACACAGTTTAATGTAGCTATAATAAAGGGAATATATCGAATACTCGGTTATAAAGGTCATGAAAACAATCAGTTAGAAAGCCTATTAGTAAACTAGAAAGGCAGGAGCTAAAGTCGGGCGGTTCCGACTATAGAATACCCTGTACCCAACCCAAAATTCAATAAGTTTTTTTTTTGCTTTAATATTTTGGATTTATTATGTAAGGATATCTCAAGAAAAAAAAAATGTGTTGTTGTTTTAGTAAGTCATTTTTCGGCCGATCGTTCCTATGGCAGCTATATGTTATAGTAAATCGATATTTATCATATTCAGGAATATGATTGTATATTACTTAAAATTATCAAATTCAAAATTTGGCAACGATAACTTTATAAACAAACTAGAAAGGCAGGGCTATAGTCGGGCGTAACCGACTGTAGAAAACCCTGTACTCAATTAAAAAAAAAAATTTTTTTTTTATACCCTGTACCAAAAAATGGTAAAGGGTATATTAAAGTTGTGCAAATGTATGTAACGGCAAGAAGGAGGCGTGGAAGACCCCATAAAGTATATATATTCTTGATCAGCATCGAAAGGCGAGTCGATCTAGCCATGTCCGTCTGTCTGTCTGTCCGCCCATCTGTCCGTATGAATGCACGGATCTCGGAAACGGTAAGACCTACAACCACCAAATCTGGCACGAAGACTCTCCCAATCCATAGGCATAACGAGTTTATTTTTTTTTTTTTGATATTCGACCTATAACATATAGCTGCCATAGGAAAGATCGACCGAAAACCCACATTTAGTAACCAAAACCCTTTTGTTTTTGAAGATATCTTTACCAAATTTTGAATTTAATAGTTTTAGCCAATATCCAATCACATGTCTAACTATCATGTATATCGGTTTATTATATCATATAGCTGCCATAGGAACGATCGGCCGAAAAACAACACTTACTGAGAAAAACTTTTTTGTTTATTAAGATATTGTTACCAAATTTTGGATTTGACAATTTTAGGCAATATCCAATCCTACTCCTGAATATGATAAATATCGGTTTACTATAACATCTTCATCTTCGGAGTCTTCGTTCCAAATTTGTTGATTGTAGATATAATCGTTTCCGAGATCAGTGCGTTTATACGGACAGACGGACATGGCCAGATCGACTCACCTTTCGATGCTGATCAAGAATATATACAATTTGTGGGGTCTGCCACGCCTCCTTCTGCCTGTTACCTACATTTGCACAACTTTAATATACCCTTTACCATTTTTTGGTACAGGGTATAAAAATATATGGAAAATCTAACAAAAAGACCTAGACCGTTCTGTGGTTTTAGATAAGAAGAGCAAAACATTTGGGTCAAATATAACTACTAAACAATCTCCATTAAAATAACGTCCAGAAGTATCGACGGCAGAATTTACTCGAATATAAATATAACATGACTGATCTATTAAATAGGCCAAAAAATAAGTTTGATCCCTTTTAACTAACTAAAACATGATCATATGAATATATTTATGTATTGATCGAAGGTTTTATTTATTTATTTATTTATTTTTTTAAGATTGGATTACTTTACTTTCTAGAAAAAAATTTGAAACCTAACAACTATCAGCAGAAACGGCTGTGAAGAAGATGGAACAATGAAAAATACTTACTATGGATAGATCCCTTACAACTAAATTGGTTATTTTGAAATTACTGAAAGTCTTAGAACCTGTGCTTTGTTATTGAGTTATCTACACCATTTAATTCAATTATATATTGATGATCATGTATTCAATTTGGAGGATGTTCGGAT
Organism: Stegana nigrithorax; assembly: GCA_037044495.1. Lineage (NCBI taxonomy): Eukaryota > Metazoa > Arthropoda > Insecta > Diptera > Drosophilidae > Stegana > Stegana nigrithorax. Next base: position 627,806 of record JBAMBQ010004614.1, on the reverse strand, counting down.
ATAGGTAGATTTTAGCTTTCTATTTAGTTGTTGTAAACTTTTATCTTTGAAGAATATTTTAAAACTTTTGACTGCAGTTAAGTATTTTTCCGCTTTCTATATTTTAATATTTGTCCCTTCATGTTTCTAGTCCTTGGTAGAAGAAATAACAAGCAAAAAGCATTTATGGATTTGTATTATCAATTTTTATTTAGATGGAAGAAGAGTTAAGTATTCTAATACTAAAAGTAGCACTCCAAAATGAGTACATTTCAATTCCTGAACAGATTTAGTCCGTCGGAATGAATTTAATGACGGCGGTAGACTACGCGACGGTGGGTCTTGTAGCGGTAACCATCATCGGCGAGTTCATGAGCTGGGGCAGCATCAAAGGACACATCAGCGGGAGTATTGTACTCGTTGGATGGAGCGGCAACAGCAGAAGCTGACTCCTGAACTGGGGGCAGATATTCGTTGGATGGAAGGTGGCTCACATCACGACGGTGACGACGGAGAACGACGCGACGGTGGGTCTTGTAACGGTAACCATCATCGGCGAGTTCATGAGCTGGGGCAGCTTCATAAGTAGCTTCAACTGGAGCAGATTGGACTGGAGCCAAGTATTCGTTGGATGGAGCGGCAATAGCGGAAGCTGATTCCTGGACTGGGGGCAGGTATTCGTTGGATGGGAGGTGGCTCACATCACGACGGTGACGACGGAGAACGACGCGACGGTGGGTCTTGTAACGGTAACCATCATCGGCGAGTTCATGAGCTGGGGCAGCTTCATAAGTAGCTTCAACTGGAGCAGATTGGACTGGAGCCAAGTATTCGTTGGATGGAGCGGCAACAGCGGAAGCTGATTCCTGGACTGGGGGCAGGTATTCGTTGGATGGGAGGTGGCTCACATCACGACGGTGACGACGGAGAACGACACGACGGTGGGTCTTGTAACGGTAACCATCATCGGCGAGTTCATGAGCTGGGGCAGCTTCATAAGTAGCTTCAACTGGAGCAGATTGGACTGGAGCCAAGTATTCGTTGGATGGAGCGGCAACAGCGGAAGCTGATTCCTGGACTGGGGGCAGGTATTCGTTGGATGGGAGGTGGCTCACATCACGACGGTGACGACGGAGAACGACGCGACGGTGGGTCTTGTAACGGTAGCCATCATCGGCGAGTTCATGAGCTGGGGCAGCTTCATAAGTAGCTTCAACTGGAGCAGATTGGACTGGAGCCAAGTATTCGTTGGATGGAGCGGCAACAGCGGAAGCTGATTCCTGGACTGGGGGCAGGTATTCGTTGGATGGGAGGTGGCTCACATCACGACGGTGACGACGGAGAACCACACGACGGTGGGTCTTGTAACGGTATCCATCATCGGCAAGTTCATGAGCTGGAGCAGCCTCAACATTGACGGGAGCTGGAGCAGAGTACTGAACTGGAGCTGGTGCTGGAGCAGAAACTTGGACAGGTGGCAAATACTCGTTGGTTGGAGCGGCAATAGAAGCAGATTGCTGGACTGGGGGCAGGTATTCGTTGGATGGGAGGTGGCTCACATCACGACGGTGACGACGGAGAACGACACGACGGTGGGTCTTGTAACGGTAACCATCAGCGGAAAGTTCATGAGCTGGAGCAGCCTCTACAACTGGGGCAGCAAACTGGACTGGAGCTGGTGCTGGTGCTGGTGCTGGAGCAGAGTAATGGACTGGAGCTGGAGCTGGTGCTGGAGCGGCAACCTGGACGGGTGGCAAGTACTCGTTGGTTGGAGCGGCAACAGGAGCAGATTGCTGGACTGGGGGCAGGTATTCGTTGGATGGGAGGTGGCTCACATCACGACGGTGACGACGGAGAACCACACGACGGTGGGTCTTGTAACGGTAACCATCATCAGCAAGTTCATGAGCTGGAGCAGCCTCATAGGTAGCTTCAACTGGAGCAGATTGGACGGGAGCCAAGTACTCGTTAGATGGAACTTGAACGGAGGCAGATTCTTGCACAGGTGGCAAGTACTCGTTTGAGGGCAGGTGGCTGACATCAGCAGCGACCGCTGCGATCACGGCGAAAGCGACTAAGAAAAGTTTCTGCAAAAGTAACAATAAAACACATAATTTTTAAAACGATATTCCTTATTTTCGGTTTGTGTTTTGTTAAAAGGCAGAAACGACTTCGTATTTCCGATATACATATGTCAACTTAAACTTAAACACTTGAAATGGATGCGTACCATCTTTAAGGTTGAGTTACTATGTTCACACCAGTAAAACCAAAACTCTAATGAAGAATACGCAGAACCTTTTGGTATTTATACAAGTTCTTCGGGCTTTGCGCTTCGCATTACAACCGTTTTCGCATCGTGGCTGGTATAGCTTCTTCGTCTCTCAACTCGGTTCATCTCATCACGAAACGTTTCATCTCATCCGAAACTCAGATGTAAATTCGCACATATCATACATACATAATTTTATTCAAATGCCTCATAGTGTCAGAGTTCTAAGCCTCTCTTCTGCTTTAATCGGTCATTCGTTGCTTGTCTAACTCGTTCACATCTGCCTTACATTCGCCAAAAATAAAAAAAAAAATTTATGAAAAAAAAAAAAAAACATTTAGACAAATCAGAAAAAAAAAAACAACAAAATAAATAAATGAATCCAACTCACAAAAAAGCCGACAAAATAAAATAAACTCGTAAGCCAATGCAACACAACACAATACATGCTTAAGTTAAAAGGCTGAAATTTAATGGGCAAATCATCTGAGCCATAAGAGATTCTCTTAATTGTTTTATTTAATTTATGCAAAACTCATGATGGACACAACTCGATCACTCATTCATACATTTGCTCACACAATCAGTCAATCATACACTCGCATCGCAACGCATCGGTTCGAATCGGATTATTGTGTACCGAATCTTGACTTTACTCTCTAAACTATTTACATGCGTAACTCATTATTCGCATAGACACCGACGACTCTGTACAGCTGGACAGCTGAACAGCTTTTGTTCGTTGTTTACAACTTTTCAGCACCTTCTCAGTGCAGATCATACCCGAACAGCGTATTGTGTTCAATTGAGCAATTATTCGCAACAGACATACTCAAATCCTCAGTACGATTATGTTTATTTCTAAACAATAATTTTAAATCAATCTTCTAAGCTTGGTAATAGTGATTGAAAACCCTATACTCGAAGATTAATTAATCATACTTTTTGCTTGTCTATCTTTAAATGAAATAAAGTAATTGTCATTATTCCTGTTAATTTATAATATATATGTGCACATCAGGTGCGTAATGTTCATTAATGGAATTTACCAACAAAAACAATTAAATAAAAAAACAGAAAAAAAAACCAATAAATAAATAACGGATACACTTACAGTGTCACTAATTATGTAATCGATCTGCCGAGAGCAATTGACGTCACGCAGCATTTCTTTACATAAAGCGTCAACCAAGTACGCTCCGGTTTAACTGATTAGATCCCACATCCCTATGTCCCTATAAGTTAAATGCCTTCAACTTAGAACTCACATACAAGATGATATAACTATCCACCTTAGAATTAGGTTATTTTTGAAGCTAAAGAAGGTTTCCTTATAAATAATTTGTAGCCTCGTATATTATATATATATAAGTATATTTTATATAATTTATTATATAATTTTAAGTTGTAATAAACATAAGTGTCCTCTTACATAGATGCTGCTGGAAACAGTTGTTCGGGAAAAGCTCTCCAATTGTGCCGTTTGGATTCGGCGATAAGAATGAGGTGCCAGTCACTTGTGCAAAAAATTAAAGTATTCAACATAAGTGTCTGCAAAAGCTGACTCCTTTGAGATGTACCAAATAGGAAGCAGAAGGTAGTCAGCATACTAAATGTTTTTCAAGGCCAATTGTTTCTATATGAATATTAAGTTGAAAGGGAATGTTTGCCTTTCCATGCAATTGATTCATTAATTATAGAGCGAATGGTATAGCTTAGCAAGCAAACCATAATTCTTGAAGAAGCTGCAGTCGATTATCTTTTGTCATGACAACGTTTCAGCTTGAATAATAATTCTTCTAACGAAATGGACTAAAGAAAGTAAAGAAGCTTCCAGAGCCGGTTTACATAATCATATCAAATTGTAATGATTAGAAGAAATCGATGAAGTCACTGGCAGTATGTCATATTGTACTAATTACAGTTGAAATGTACTTTTATGATTTCTGGTCTCCTTTTAGTTAAGTTTTACAAATTTATCTTTGTTTTGTATCGTTCTTTTGTTTGTGGGTAATATTTAATTAATAACAATATTAAAAATTTTTTTTAAATCTCAACCTATAAATTGGATTGTGTCAGTCAGCCCAAGTCGTTGGTCAATCAGCAGCCGTATCGAATCCGAGTATCTCGCGTTAGTATTTTGATGGACTTTTCTTTTTCAGCTGTCAGAGGCTTATGCGAATATCAAGTCTATCAGCTATTTAGCGACACCGGAAGGCAACGCCCTTGTAATTAAGCGTAAGAGTGTGTAGCATTTTTGTGTTTTTTTGTTTAACTTCGGTCATTAGCTGCGCTCTAATTTGCATCTGGTGAAAGGGTTTAATCTACGAGTTCGAGATAAAAAGATAATACATTTGGCACAAGGCAGATAAACTGCTGTGCAGCTCTTTAACACAATTCGCTCACAATGCTCTTGCTCGCAGTTTGTTAGGGACTATGCGTTTCAGGGTCAAAGCATTGTATTGCCTCGTAATAGGCAAATCGAATGCAAATTAATTAGCTGCCTTTGCATCGATTTGCCAAAAGTAGCATCTCAGGCAGAAGCACGCATTGTTGGCATAGCCATGACGTGTAATGAGGTTTTCAATTAAGTCATTGGGTGTTTCAGTTAAATTGAAACCAGTTTTTCAAAACAAAAATCAGCCAAGTGGCTGCAAAAGCGTTTGAGTTTGACATATATGTTATTTTATATTATAAACGAAGAAAAAAAAATAATTGAATTGAATTCGGGTTGTAGTCAGGTTGTTCAGGTATTTTGGGGGGTTTGGCTTAAAAGAAAGTCATATTTTCTATTATTTTGAATCAATTTTCAGAATGCAAATGGGCTTGCCGAGACTTCATTGAATTATTCTTTTGTTATACTTAGATGTATTCTATGATTGACTGGACAGTACTAATGTTAATTCGAAATATAAAACATGCATTAAGTGGCGCCATAATGTCAATTTTGGTGATTCTAGCAGCTACTTAAAAACTTAAAGCTGAAGATAATGATGATAATAATTAAGGTTGTGTGAATAAAGTTTTGGCAACGTTCAACGCACGAATGTATGGGGGAATGATCGTTGAATTGGTGGGCTGGCTGAGCGGCTGAGTGGCTGACTGGCTTTCGATCGACTGCAATGATTAATGACAGAAGCCACAGTACAAATAAAACACAAATGCTTTACTCGCATCGAAGTGCGAAATGAAGAATCATTGTTTTAGAGAATTTGCACATAGCATAGCTCAATGCTCAATGCTAATCGCGGCAATTAAACCTGGCTTGTTAATAGTTCCGCAATAAATCTCTAGCGGTATTTGAAGGATGTCGACGAAGTTATTGAATTAGAATACTATGGCAGTCTCAGCGTCAGGTCGCTGGCCGCCGGCCTTTAACAAAACTGCGAGTGAAAAAATTGTCTACAGACACTTTGCAGCAACAATGATGTGCTATGTGCCATGTGTGATGTGTGATGAGTGATGAGTGATGAGTAATCTCATAAGTGAATTAATGCCTTTGCATGATTATAAAATATGCGCGTGTTTATGAGGAGGCTATAATGTCGTGGAGCAAGTCAGCAAATTCGACTGCGATTAGCAGCCATTAAATCATAGTGAGACGCTGAGGGTTCGAGACGAGTCGAAATAATTTTGTAGATTTGCATTCAATGCTACGCCACGTGCTTCAAATCACTTGGGTCATTATTTTTAGATACATAAGTGAGGGGTAACTCGTATGCGTACCCACTAACTTGGTTGTCACGAGTATACAAAGAGACGCTTAGATTAATGGATACTTAGGTTCACAAGTGTTGCTGGCTACTAGGATGAATGTTTACTTAGCTACTATTTTACTGCATAGATACACGGATGTTCAAATAAAGATACAAAGGTGTATAGGCTACTATTTGACTGCATAGATACACGGATGTTCAAATAAAGATACAAAGGTGTATAGAATAACAAACTTTATAATAAAAAATGTTTGGTTTTTATATATAATCTATTACCATAGCTTAATAAGTATTTAGGCACATATATTATATATATATACGGATATGTATTGTTAATTTGTTTTATTTTATTTTTTTTTTATTTATTTATTATTATTATTATAATTTTTTATTTTCGAAAGTCAAGGACTAGGTAATTTTATCACTTGCGAGTCATTTGCTTGAACTTGTTGCTATGTTGGGCTCTACCGGATTTTTTGCTTGACTGCACGTAAGATGCCACGTTCATGTGTACTTCGCCTACAAGTAGAGGTAATGAGCTACTTTGGTTAGCTTTTAGCTGTAAGGTTTCACTCGCATGCGTGCATTGCGTATACGAAGGTTGTTAATTAACAGCAGCCAGAGATTATGGCCGGCGAGCTGCACAGTTTGGCATTTTATTTGCTGTGAAGCTGAGCAAGATACCGGCTTCTAGCATTAAAAGAAACTTATTAAAATTTTTCACCTCATAAATTAATCTTATACTCGTTTGCAGGTGAAACTAGATATAAAATGACAAGCCAACGTCATATTGCTGACGGCGCAGCATTTCCTGGGGTGATTGAATGAACGAGAAGATGCAGATGTTGTTAAGTTGCCGAAACTAGTTAACATCATCACATACACATTGCGTCTGCACTAGGGTACACACAGCAGCAAACGTGGGTAATAGATCATCCGCAAACGGATCAGTGATCAGAAGTGATCGTATCGCACATCAGCGTTGCAGGTTCGCCGTGGCTGCTTCGTGACAAGTTGCTGCGGCTGGCAAACACTTCAAAGTGCCATTTTCAAAATTAATGTTTATGCTAAATTTGTCAAATGCAAATTAGTGAATGGCTGCTGAACTGACCATACAGCAAAAAATACAAAAAAAAAAAAACCATCAACAAAAAGGAAAAAAAAAACAGAAGATAACAAAAAGTAACAAAAAAAAAAAAACTAAGAAAAAATAATAAGTATTAACGCAAATTAATATATATAGTAGCAAAAAACAGAAAACGAAAATAAAAATCAAAAATCAAATTTAAATAAAAAGCGCTTAAGACAAACGTGTGTGTACATTTTGAACATAAATATTAACAGGTCCACGCGAACCGAAAATGAACGCATCGCATAAGCGGCTTTAAGAGAGCATGGCGCGGTGGCGATAGTCTGCCCCAGTCGAGGCACCGCCTGTCCAAGCGACCGAACGGCCGAGCGGCCGAGCAACCGACTCTCATTCGAATGTTCTTTGACTACTTTCGGGTTGCTTTTCTTATTAGTTTGGCTGTTAGTTAGCATAATACAAGAGCCCGCGTCGCTCTGTCTAATAAAATATATTTGCATATATTTTTAATTAATTCAAATCGTATTCTAATTAACTTTATTTTTGTTTAATTTTTTTGTTTAATTCTTCTGCGGCGAAACTTAACTTTACGATCGTCGAACCACTCTTTTTTTCTGCTACTTAGCTCTTTTTTTTTTGTTTTATTTCTTATTAGTTTTGGTTCTTGTTTTTGGTTTTGTTTTTGTTGGCCAGCATATTTATTTATTTGTTTGGTTTTAAGTACGTTTCTACTTTTTATGATATATTTAAATATATTTTTTTTGTTGCTTGTTGTCGTCTCATTTTTATACTCAATTTAAATGTACGATAAATCATTATTAAACCAGTTTACACATTTTGTTGCCCATTGTAAAATTTCGTAGGGCATTTGTGTTGTTCAAGCATTTTGGTAATGATCTTATAAAAATTTTATTTTCTGGGTCTTAATGTCAATGCTGCATACCTTTGGCGGTTAACTGCATAATATGTAAACTATTGATTGGCATGACCGCCAACACTTGCACATAAAATTGGTACAGTTATGAAAAGATACAAATATATTCTAGAAAACAAGAAACCCTATCCCAAATGCTAACCTGTAGTGATACCATAAAAACGGGAAGACTTGACTTAAGCATCATTACATAAATCGATATGCGATCGATCCCTTTATTGATATACACTCTTCTAATTAAAGTTATCTTCCCAGCTATATGGTATAAAAAATAATACAATATATCAAATAATTAAAAAGCAATTTATACATAAATATATAAATTAAATGATTAACCGCATGCACATTCTCAACGTGCATTCATAATTCCAAATCAATTCGGCTGATAATGAGTTTTTTTTGTTGTTGCTTAAATTAGTAACTCGACACCCCTTAAGCTAAGACAAGTCAGTTATGCTAAAAAAAGCTGGCAGTCAGCAGAACTGTAGATTAATTATAATTGGAAGATGGCCCACCAGTTATTATTAACTGTCAGTTAATGCCTTATTTGCGTTTGTGAAAGTATAAATACATTTAATTGTATGCTTCTTTATAAGTCAATTCAGCGCTATCGGTTAAGAATTTGGAAGAATTGTGTTAATCAGTTATTTTAATAAACGCTTTCACTTGTTTTCGAGAACAAACAATAAGATCAAATATGCATAAGCACATCTATATTTTCCTTAACTAACATTAAAGAAACATTGTACAAAATATTAAAATAAGAGATAATCATTGGTTCTTTTTCTCAATACTTTGGATGCGTTACAAATCCTTGTTTAGTTCTAACTTATTTTTGTTATTGTTTTTACTAGAATTAGTTTTAAAGACTAGATCAGTTATATTATTTTACTGATTCAATATCAATATGATATATTGAGCTAGCAGATTTCTGGCCTCTCATATTTTGTCTGTAAACTTTGAAATACGATATCTTGGAACTATGTCATATTAGCATACTTCGTTGGGGATGGAGTATCTATTCTTAACTAGAAGTGCCCGCGTGTGTTCGATTTCGGGTTGCCTGGGAGAGCTTCAAATAATTATTGAAGCATAGTAACTCCAGTTTCAAATTCAATTTATACCATGAACTTTATTAGCCTTGCCGCATAATAGATTGCGGTGCTGATTTTTTGTCTGAAAGTTTGGAAATGCATATGGGAGCCTGTTATGATCCTTTCATAAAATAAACCTCTTATATAGCATAGAATAATTATCGCAAATGAAAGTATCTTAAACTGTGACCTAGAATACATCGCGATGTCAAGTTCCAGTCAAATCCTTTAACTAGCGTTATCGATAAAATTGCATCTGATTTATTCTAGATTTTTAAGCACTGTAAATAATGTTGGGATAATTAGCGAAATCAAGGTTTTAGGTATTTATGTATGAACAGGAGATAAAGCGAAATATTAAACCATGTGGATATAAAAGATACAATTCGCAATTTCAAGAATTAAAAGAAAACTGTAAAATTTTATTAAAAATAATTATTTTTCCATCAATTGAAGAGTAGAGTATTCATTGCATACGACCTAATCTAAGCAAAAGCACACTTCCAGAGTTTGCGTCAAATGAACGCCGATCGTCCAGAGGAAGCAAAGAATTAGCATGATAAAAAATTCATTCGCGTGGCACATTACTGTTTGTACATTTGCCGAATGTCGGCTGTTTAGGCTGCGCTGTGGAACCTCTGAAACGAAATCAACAAAAACAGATGAAATGTTTTAATTATTTATGCTGATATGATCAAAACGCATATTGCGAACAAGTTGCCAATGTTGTTGAAAAGCAATAAAAGGCACTATTAGTGCTTTAAGTATTCAAGTTTAATTAAAAAACGGTTAATTTTGTTTTCTGTTTCTTTCCATTTTTTTTTGTTCTTTTGTGTGTTTTTTCTTTTTTGTATAAAATATAAATTTGATATTTTCATAAATCATTATTTCCGAAGTGAACACCACTTAAGTGGATTATTTGATTTCCTCATTACGCTGTACGCAAGCCATCAGTCGGCTTTTTTGCGGATTAGCATATCCGATTGTCTGTTGCTATGCACCCGAGAGAGCGTCTCTAACGTCACTCGCTGCTCAAGAGGCAAATTAAATAGCGAATGACGTCAGGATTACATGAGCTATTAACTTGGCTTCAAAGATGCGCAGACATCTGTGCGCGTGTCGAAAGACAATAAAAGTCGAGATAAAGGGAAACAACTCTCTACTGACTGTGAAGGAGTATGGCCCACAGAAAAAAATAAAAAAAAAAATAAAACAAAAACGGCCAATTATAATAACAACAGCCAACTGCCAACTGCCAACCGCAGTAAAAACTATGGACGAAGCCGATTAGAAGTTACGCTTGGCAGAGCAATGAACTTTCTTCACTATTCTCGCTTAGAATTCGCAGTTTTTGAAATTTATTTCTGTAATCAAGCTGGCAATGGCAGGCAGCAGTAAAACAAAGACCAAAAAAATTAAACAAAAGATAGTAAAAAAATAAATCTAATAAAATTGATGGAGCCGAAGTCTGCTTTCAGTCGAAAGAAATTATTTTGTTCTTTTTTGTTTTTTTTTTCTTTTTTTTATTTTTTAGTTCGCTTATTTGTTTAATTATATGCAAAGCTTTTAAGTATTTTTCCTTTTTTGTTAATGTTGACTTGTGTTGTGCGTTTCGTTCCCCACTTGAGTTTCGCAATAAATAATTTTAATTTTACATGTCAGTCAGTTTGTATGTTCCTTCGTTTGTTGGGTCGTTTCTCCGTAGCAACATTCGCACTGGTTCGGCCGACTCTTCGGACTCTTCGGTCTGTTCGGTCTGTTCGGAGTGTTCACTTAACCCAGTGAGTTAGTTCGTTTGGCATGCGATTAAAATGATTTATAATACTTTCAATTTGTTTATTAGCCCCAGCAGAATAAACGCTCTCTAACCCTAATTAAGCGTCTTGATATTAGTCCACGTGTGCTTCAAGCCAGCGATGTAGCAAGGTAAGATAGTTCCAGAACAAATACACATAAGGCGAAATAAAATGGCGGATAAAACCAGAAATTTATTCATTAATTGAAATTGAGAGTAAAACAATGTTGTTTATTCGTAAAAAGCCTAACATCAACATCAAGAAAGGGAAAGCAATCAAATTTCAAAAATCAACTCCAGCTAAAAGCAACTTAACAAAACAGTGCGATTAACGTTCTTACAGCAGCCACAACAACGTGAACGACTTCGCAAATAGAAAGGGCAAACGTAGACATGTGGACTTAATCGTGGTGATGCGAGCTGGAATGGCGCTGCCTGATGGCATTTCTCAACGAATGAAACCAACAATGTTTCTGACGTTGTCTCTTTCAGAGACCCTTCGTCTTAGTAGCAGCTCAAGGGATCGTTCTTACTTTGAGTTCTGGTGGCCATATTAGGGATCTGTAGAGCAGGATCGAACACACTACCAAGGCTTTGGTAATTTTTTTTTTTTTTTTTCGTAGACAATGTGGTAGCGCGTTACCAAACAAGAGGACTTACGAAATCAGACCTAGTGTCTGTTCCACAGCTACGACCGATAATGGTCAACAGCTGCTTTATCTGCTTAACAAAGATTATTATTACTAGAAGATTACAAAAAGAAATTAATAAAACTTAAAACTAAATTAAAATTAATACAAATGTATATAGTAAAAATTAAAATAAGAAACTAATTCTATCTAATTTCATTAAAACTATGAGTAAGAAAAGAGTTTAAAGAAGAAGACGAGAAAATAAATGATAGGTAGAGTTATAAGCCAAACACATAACATAAAAGGGATCATGCAGTAAGAAAGATGTTTAGTCTAGTGGGCAAATAATATCTTGTTGAACGCGAAGGCACGTTAAAATTTACTTTCCTGAGGAGACAAGGCGAATTGACATTTCCGTTTATCAGGTTATAAAAAAAAGTATACCTAACACGGATCTCCGACTAGCTAAGGTAGGAAGATTAATCAATTTAAGGCGGCAATGATATGAAGGAAGGCGAATTGCAGAATTCCAGTTTAATCCACGCAACGCAAAACGCAAAAATTGTTTTTGAACAGGTTCAATACGGTCAGAATATGTTGTGAGTTGGGGATTCCAAACACATAAAGCATATTCTAAAATCGGACGAACCCAAGAAGTAAAAAGCTGCTTGGTGGTGTAAGGATCATTAAATTCTTTAGACCATCTCTTCATAAAGCCAAGAACATCTATAGCTTTATTAGTAGTCATGAGAATGTGAGAACTAAAGTTAAGTTTTGGGCTCATCAAAACACCTTTAACATCGTTAAATTCATAAACACGTGCTTACAGATGCTATTGCCTTCGCATTCGCCTAGCAAACAACTGAGTTGCAGTTTCAACTTGTTTCCCAGAGCTGTAAGCTTCCGTCATCTACATGGCAACTGTCCTCATTAGCATATTACTTTAAGGTGCCGTGGTGTCAATGTCTATAACTTTGAAACTGTCAAGGGCTCATTAATTTGTCGAACCAAACCATATTCTCCTCTACGGCATTGAGCTAATTGAGTTGAACTGGCTGCGCTATATTCACCGCAAAGAAGATTCTGCTTCAGCGTAGACGATCTACTGTGGTGCGACAAAGCAAGTTGGCCAGCAGACTGTCATTGCAATTGTACGTAGAACTTTGCTTATAGCCACTTAAACCAGTAATTAAGCAAAACTAAAACAGAATTCAAAATCAAATCGACTAATTTAATACAAAAAGTGGTTTCGTTACGAAACGATTCATTGACTATCTAAGAACAGAATTAGCCAAAGACGTCAATGTTGAATTAAAACAATTTTATTCAAGAAGTCCACCATTAATAAAAATAGTATGTGTTTCAAGCCGCACTAGAAAACGAAATTAACTCAAGCCGGAGATTTTAATATATGATAATGATATGCCGCGACAATTGTTTTCAAATTGACCCACACTGCTCGCCAGCGCCATGGAGCTAGCCCCACAAAAAAGGCAAATAAACTCAAAACCTACAAAATTAAACCCAAAAAAAAAAGAAGCAAAGAAGAAACAATTAAATTAATAACAAAAAGAGAATAATAATAATACTACAACACCTCTGCTGGCGTTGATTTAGAGCTGAACAAGCCAATCTTGACATTGATGGCCAATAAGAAAATGGCAACGGCATGTGAATGCATTCGCGCGCATTCAGTGAGCGATCGCCGGAGTGTGGGCACGCAAACCTTCGTTTGGCTTTTGGCCGAAACTTATGCTGTCTCATTGAAGCTAAGCGAGTTTTGAAGCGTCTGACACTTATGTAACGCGACTTGTTAGTTTAGTTTCAATAAGTTTAGTTTTATTTTTGCTTAACATTATAAATATAAATATATTTTTGTTGTTTTTCTTTTGTTTTTTTTTTTTTTACCGGCAACTACTTGTGCCGCTTAAAGCAACTGAAACAAAAGCATTTTCGAACTGTGCCGGCGACAATTTGCATGAGAATCGTATCTAAATTATCGCATAAATTTATGTCAACAATTCATTTCGAGCTTATTTGTATTTTTCGCTTTGCCGTTTATTAACTTGGCTAAGTCAGCGTCTTGGCTTCCTTTCTACTCTAAATTTAGCTAAATAAAGAAAAAAAAAAAAAAAAACAAAACTTATAAACTTGTTAAACACATATAACCATCGATTTTAATTTATTTCTGTGTTGAATTTTATTTTTATTTATTATAATTTTTATTCTTTTTTGTATTTCTTTTAATGCTTAGTTGGTTTTGCCTTCGCTTTGCTATACATGGAAAATGGTAAAAACGTGCCGAAAACTGCAAATAATGTTTATTTTGTAATTTTCATAAGAGCGACAAATGTTATTAAATAAAACAATATAATTTTGCTGTAATAGATTTAGGTTTAATATTTTTAATACATTTAGTTTATTCTTACAACAATATTAGCACCTATTTTGTTTTTTAATAGCTAATTAACGCTAACACATATCAATATAATTAAATATTATTATATGTTCCTTTGTCGCAACATAAAATATAATTTATGTAACAGAGCGTTTAATTAATAGCTTCATTTATGTGTATAGCAAAGGAACTGGTTAAAACAAATTAAATTAAATAAAATGAAGCATAGGCTTCCTTGCGGTTGCTGAGACGTGAAGTCTATTAGAAATCAAATGACCTACAGTGGCAGCTCCAAATTACGAATTCAATATTTTGTTACAGTTGTCTAAGCTCATTGTTAAACTTGTTTAAAAAATAAACTGTTTCTTTGTTATAGCAATTCTTAACCCCTAAGTAGTGGCATTAAACCATATAATAATATTTTAATTTATAATAGTTAGTTGACAAACTCACTACTACTTATGCTTAATTGTTGACGATTTGTTTTCTGTTGCTTCAAAAATGCTGAAAGCAACAATCTCGTGCTTGATTTTTATACCCTGTACCAAAAAATGGTAATTATACCCTGTACCAAAAAATGGTAAAGGGTATATTAAAGTTGTGCAAATGTATGTAACAGGCAGAAGGAGGCGTGGCAGACCCCACAAAGTATATATATTCTTGATCAGCATCGAAAGGCGAGTCGATATAGCCATGTCCGTCTGTCCGTATGAACGCACGGATCTCGGAAACGGTAAGACCTACACCCACCAAATTTGGCACGAAGACTCTGTCAATCCATAGGCATAACGAGTTTATTTTTTTTTTTTCGATATTCCATCTATAACATATAGCTGCCATAGGAATGATCGTCCGAAAAGCCATATTTAGTAACAAAAACCGCTTTATTTTTTAAGATATGTTTACCAAATTTGGGATTTAATTGTTTTACCTAATGTCCAATCACATATCTAAAAACTATGTATATCGGTTCACTATATCATATAGCTGCCATAGGAACGATCGGCCAAAAAACAACATTTACTGAGAAAAACTTTTTTGTATATTAAGCAATCGTTATCAAATTTTTGATTTACCAATTCTAAGTAATATCCAATCATATTCCCGAATATTATAAATATCCGTTTACTATAACATATAGCTGCCATAGGAAGGATCGGCCGAAAAACAACATTTACTGAGAAAAACTTTTTTGTTTATTAAGATATCGTTACCAAATTTTGGATTTATTGATTCTAAGTAAGTTTAAATCATATTCCTAAATATGATAAATATCGGTGCACTATAACATATAGATGCCATAGGAACGATCGGCATCCGAAAAATAGCTTTTATAAAAAAAAAATTTTTTTTTCTTGAGATATCCTTACATAATGAATACAGAATATTAAAGCAACAAAAAAATATATTAAGTTTTGGCTTCGGTACAGGGTTTTCTATAGTCGGTTACGCCCGACTATAGCCCTGCCTTTCTAGTTACTATTGGGTTTCTTTACTATAGATATCAAAAGTTTACGTTCTTTCACTGTCATTAACTTCATAATAAGAGTGTGTTTGTTTATCCTCAAATCCTTCTCCATGTTCTTCTACATTATTCTCGTGGGCGAGGTAGACCTGTACACAAACTCTTTATTTTGCATTTATGCTTTTTTTCATTATTGTGTGCACTTCAATGCCTCAGAGACTGCTTTTCAATACTTTGACAGTAGAATTAAAAAAATCAAAGCTTAGTTAGCTATTTTAAATTAACTATATTATCATAGCCTCATAACAAACTGATGACCATTATAACATGAATTTCGGGTTCGAAACTTTACTTCTTCTAACATATCTTTTTTGAAAGTTGACTTCTTGCAGTCATCAGTTAGTGTGTTTGGTCATCATTTATCATGTTTGGAGGGGTGGGATCAAATCCAAATTCCACTCGATCAGCTATCGTGGTACGATCACCCGCCACTGCCTGATTTTGTAATTCGAAGTTGTAATGCTGTTTGTATGAGATTTGTCTTCTTATATTTTCATATTCTGTGCTAAAATATTGTAGGTTTACACAAATGTTGCGCATGGTAATGCCTTTTGTGTAGCCTAAAAGTATGCAAAGCAATAAAATACTCATGATGCAGTTCTTTTTGCTTTTGCAGCAAATATGCCAATAAAATTTATTATATAAAAAAGAATCAAAAAATAATATATATGCGAGTGTAATGCGCCTAGAAATCAAAACTCACACGGGGTTTCTTATAGTGATAGCCATCCTTACGGAAGTCCGTATCATGCTCAGCCGAATCGTCCTCGGAGGCGTGGCTGTAGCTCCTGTGATGCTTGTGTCCATGAGCCTTGGGCTTGTGGAGCAAACCTTTGCTAGGTGCATAGTAGATCACCCGTGGGCTTGAAGCTGCGATGTCCATGTCCAAGTCGGTAACGGCATCATTATCTACTTCCCCTAGCATTGCCGGACGATCGCGTTGGCGGTTACTGTTGACGGCGAGTATACGGACCTCTGGCGGACTTTGGCCAATAAGTCGATAGCTGCCATTTGGTTGTGGCCGGCTGCTGTAGAAATTGCCATTGAGAATGTTCGTGCCCTGAGTGTTGTCGGCCGAGTTGGCGGACAGTTGTGCACGCGCTAGTGGTTCTCCAACGATGTCACCATTGAGCACATTCAAAGCTTGATGGTTTTTGCGTTTACGAGACGAGTTCTGCCGTCGTTGACTGCTCGTGCGCGCAGCTGGTGCTTGACGGGCTGCTGGGGATTGATTTCCGGCTGATGATTGCTGTGCTGCACGCAACTGATCAGCGGAAAACGATTGCCCCTCAGGCAATTGGCGAGCAGTTGATGGCTGGCGTGCTGCTGGGGATTGATTTCCAGCTGATGGTTGCTGTGCTGCACGCAATTGACCAGCGGAAAATGGTTGGCTTGCAGGCTGTTGACCCGCAGTTCGCGCAGAAAATAATTGCGCAGTTTGCGGTTGTGTAGGTGGGAACTGATTTAGAGTCGCTGCTCGGTTGACACCCAGTTGGGTTCTCAATGCTGGATTGGCTACGCGATTGCGAGGTGCATTTCTGTAAGAGTCTTCGTCATATTCCTGATAGAGTTCCTCGCCGGTTGAATAGTCCAGACCAGATGAATTTGGAGGTCCCGCTATGACAGCAGCTTGTCCTGGTAGAGCGATGGGCGGGAAATTACCGTTGATGGGATTATTTGTTGCCAGTTGGCCAGGAATGAAACCAGGAATATTGTTTCCGGGCAGATTGGCACCAGGAAAGCTCGCGCCTATAGGGGCTTGTGCACCTAAAATCGGTTGTTGAGCCGATCGCGAGGGTGAATCGATTAAGGTGGGAAAACTGTTACCGATTGCACTAGGGTGGATATTCGAGTTCAAATCCGAGTCCTGCGACTGCACATTGATCTGTGTGTGGAATATGGAGTTTGGTGCGGTCGCATAGACATAATGATTAGGTCGCGTGTGTGAGAGGATCACTCCGGAAGGTGCGGCTGTGTAGAAGTTATCGTTGTTGGCACGATGAGTTTTCACTTTGGGTGCTTCATGATGCACATATTTGGTCTTCACTTCCGGTTTCTTTTCATAATGTTGGAAGTGATCGACACGATGTTGTTTTGGTTCGTGGTGTTCCTCCTTATGCCGGTAAGCATGGCGTGGCTGATCGTGATCTTCATGTTGCTGGTAAGTCACGTGTTCGCTATTGTGTCGCTCCTTTTTGTAGTAAGGCTCCTCGTCATGCTGCTTTTCTGGTGGCAGGTATTGGTAGCTTTCATCGGCGTTTTCCCGATTTTCTTCGTAGTGTGTGCGTTTGTTGTGCTTTTTCAAATGCGAGACGTCGGCGTGGGTGAGACATATGTGCGCCGAAAGTGTAAACAGCAAGGCGAGACAAAGTTTCTGGAAGGAATTAAAATTGTATTTTGGATACATATTACTTTTTAATTCTTTTTTACCATTTTCCTGCTTACTCCAATTTGCAACAGGGATCAAGTGATCATGAATCGATTTCTAGTTTGATCTTTTATACTTGAATCTTTAACCGCTTCAATTGCAATCATCGTAATCGTAATTGTTCTAATTTCTCGAGAACTCGTTTTCGGCATTCAAACCGTGAGAATATTTTCTGTTATGTACTTAATTGTGGTTAATTTAAATGAGATTGCTTTTGTTCGATTTCTAAAAAACAAAAAGAAAACAAATGTTTCAAGTTAAAAATGTCATTGAATGCTCCACAAATTATTGCCAAATGAAATATGCCGATGTGCTTTCATTCAAATTTGTTTAACTTTATTTGAATCGTCTACACTGAGCATAATAATAGATAATAATAAAGAATATGATAGGTTAGGGTGTTTAATACAATATTATCCAGACGTAAAATAAAAAGAGACGTCTGTATAGAACAGAAAAAAAAAAAAAAATAATAATAATAAATAAATATAAAACGATGTAATTTAGATAATCAGAATAGCTTTGTAGACAGTTAAGCTGTAACAACATAAATAGTTTTGTTATCTGAAATCTATAAGCCAGCAAAGTCGTCTATTAGAAGCTTACAGCGCGAAATGAGTTAATATAAATATTATCCAAGAACTCACTTCTCATCGCAAAGGTCGCAGTGAGGCTTCACTTTATCTTCCATTCCTTAACATCGCACAACACAAAGTTATGAAGGAATCACATTAAGTCACCGGAGGTTTCTAGATGATCTAGAATACTATATTTTAGTTGATAAGGTGAGGATGCTGTTAAAAGGTAGTAAAGGGATTAGAAGATCAATTAGAATCCAATAGAAACTAAGTGAGAAAGACGCACAGTCAACAGTCAATTCAAGGTGCAGTTTCATCAGTATGAAAATGTTTAAATAGCCAATGGGAAAAAATTTATGTTGTATCCGCACTCTCGAGATTTCGCAAATCTTGTCTTTAACTCCAAATTTTATAACTGCTTATTCATGATTTCCTACTGCAGATTATTTTCAGTGTACTTGCAATTAGATGCCTCTCGTAAATCTGCCAGATCAAAGCATACGCACTGCGTTCATTTAGTGCTACAGTTCTCGATGACATTGCTCCAAGTACAATCAAACACCGACTAATGATTAATTTTATTGAATTTTATTCGAATTAATTTTTGCATGCCAATAACCGTTTAACTTGAATTCAAAATCATATATTGCCTTAAGCGCGATGCTTATGGACGCGTCTGCGCACCGTCCTGTATTTGTAGCCCTGGTCGCCGCCAGCTCCCTGTTGGTGGCCGAAACCGCCGCTGCCATGAGCAGAGGCCGAAGAGCCAGCGGAGGAGTGTACGGGTCCTGGAGCTGATGCGGCTGCAGCATGGAAAGCTGGAGCTGGTGCAAAGGATTGGGCTGGTGCGGATGGAGCTGCCTGGTGATGGCTCTGTGCTTGTGGTGCTGGTGGCACATAGGTACGCTGAGGAGCAGCTGGAGCAGGTGCCGGGGCCGGTGCGGGTGGAACGTAAGTTTGCACAGGTGCAGAAGGAGCCGGCTGCGGAGCATGGTGCGGTGCGGGCGCAGCTACTGGAGCTGGTGGGACATAGGTTTGCACCGGTGCGGATGGAGCGGGCTGTGGTGCAGGTGGCACATAGCTTCTAGACGGTGCTGCTGGAGCTGGAGCTGCCTGATGATGCGGAGCCGGCGCTGAAGCTGCGGGCTGACCATAGTTGTAGCCTGACTCGGCACAGGCGCAGCCAATCAAAGCCAAAGCAACTACAAGGAATTTCTGTAAATGACGAGAAGATTTTATGTGGTTAAGTATATTATGGAAGAGTTATCCATGCTCTGTGAGCATAACTGTTTTACCATTGTTCTTTCGATTTGTCGGTACACGAAACTTCGAATGATTAACTCAGCTTAAATTCTTGAACTTTTATACTCATCGTCAAATCCAGAAGCATAACTAAAAAATCAATAAATTAAAAATAAACAGATAAATAAAAATAATATAATCGGAAGTGCTGCACATCATAAATCAAATGTTTAAGAATTTTTGTTAATTTACTAAACAAATTGATAAGTAAGTAAATTGCCACTCACTATCCAAGCTTCTTCAACGTTTCCCCTAATGTGCTCTGCACGTGATTCTTATGTGGTACTCAGCTTTCCTCATGCCGTTTGTAACGCACTCAACGACGCAATGGACACAATCAAAGTACGGTGATTGAGAAGTTCGGATTGTTCTGCAGATTTCAGCTGGAGTACTTACGATACAAGCTTTGATGGGGTAAGTGTACTTTGTTTATAATAAGTTAAGTTTTGGTTTCAACCTTATTATAAGCCATCCGCATATGTAGCGTATAAAGCGTTGACTGTTGCGCGGTTTGTCAGTTTTAAAATAGTTTTTAGTGCTTTAAGCAAGCATACACTGAGAGAATCATTTAGTTGATATCGAAATGTGATGAAGTTACAATGGTTATATGTAAATGCTGCTGAGATACAATGGTTATATGTAAATGCATTGCTGAACTACATTAAACTTTTATCAGGGATTTCAAATAATTTCTAATAATTTTTATGTGAGCACTCATATCGATTGTTTTAATTAATTTATGAACTACATAATTTCAATGCTGGTATATTTTTTAATGTAATATATTTATGATTTTGGGGAAACTTTGGTAGAGTTTGATAAACCTTTTTTTTTTTTGTGTATTTGTTTCTTCCATTTATATGGTCGCATCAATTATTTATTGTCAATCGGTATAAACTTCAAAGTGATGCTAGAATATGCATATCATTCCTTCTCATACCATATGTCTACTTCTGAAATTAAATAAAATATGAACGGTAATTTTGTTTGTCCAATAAGTTTGTAACATGAACATTAACAAAGATATTATTTTGGACAGCGCATAAAAATATTCATACATATGTACATACTTCGACATTTGCTTCTTTAATCGTTATTGAACGAAATGAATGAAATTGAGAAAAGAAAAAAAAAAATAATGAAGAAAAATTAAAAGTCATCACTCATTTTAACACCAGCCATACAGTTTTTTGTTTGTTTTTGTTTTAAAAAGCCATTAACAATGCTTTCAATATTTATCATAATCGAAGTCATCTAACGTATGCATGTGTGTGTGTGTATGTACTTATGCATGTACATATGTATGCATTTATATACTCGTGTGCAGGTGAATTGACAGTTTCGCATTATTTTAAGCAAATAAGCTCCGCGCAATCTGCAACAAATCATTGTGCTTAGGAAGTGATTTAATATTTAATGTTAAAAGAATAAAACAAAGTAGGAATACTTTGGAAGCAATATTCGTAGGGTAACAAAAAGTCAGTTAATTCGAATGTTTCTTCTTTTCCAATTAGGTTGACATTTTTTTAATCGTTGTTTAATTAAGCAAATGCTTGGAGTTACAAACTATGTGAGCTGGCCAAAACAGGTGTGTGTTCATAAATTATTATAATGTAGTGATAAGCATTTTCTGAGCATGCTTAATGACCCTTTTTTGGCCTCCAAATCATAGACTAGCAATTGATTAAGTTCAAGCAAACATGACTGAAGTCAATTTTAAACAAATTTAACTTGTTTTCATTTGTGCGCAATCATGAGATTGATATTAAATTCATAAAACTTTTTATAATTTATGAGCGAACAGTAGCTTAAATAGAATTGGAATTGCTTCTGGCAAGAAGCTTATTATCTAACTTTCATAGCTCGCGGACAAATATCAGTCTCAGTTCCAGGTGCCCAAATGTGTCCAACTGTTACTCGCTTTCATGTTGCTGTATTGAGTTTCCTTTCAAATCTTATTTCATGTTCGATTTATTTTTTAATTACCTTAGCACATTTGATTTAGAATAGCTTTTTATAAGAGTGACCTGGACTTTTGAATACGTTTTTTTTTTTATTTGAACTAAAAGATACGGTTACGGTTGATTGTTGAATGTTGCCGCGGTTTGTGGGGTACTAACTTATGCAACATGTGGAGTAAACTTTATAATTTCATCATGTAATTCTTTTATCGTAATAATTTGGGATTCAGCAAAATTCGAAAATTAAATATAAAATCTGTTTTGTTTATTTAATAAGACGGGCTTAGATTCGCTTTCTGCAATTGAGTCTTACAGAGTCAAGTAAAATGATGAGTGATCTGGGAATATATTATATCCCTCCACAATGTTCATTGAATGAAATTTCTTTTATTAGCTTATGTATGTAGCTATCATATATTGAATATAAACTTACATATGGCTACACTTTGCTTAGGCAATGTTTACAATATTTGTAAATCGCCTTCAGCATGACCATTTGTGTAAGGTATTTTACATTTAATTTGTGCTGCTTGGCTATTATCACAATTCTGTAGTTTCTTATGCGGAACTAGTTCATGCGTGGTCGTCCACGTGTTGCTAATGAATTAATTAGTGAATCTATTTAGTTTCACTTTGTTTGCTGGTAGAGTTCTTGATTGATCCCGGCATAAAAAAGGTTGTTAACTTCTTCTGTGCTGTTCCTAGGTTGGCAGCCTATCAAATGAATATAATGCCTTATGCATATGCAAAACGAATCCCACTTTTACTTTGGCGGCCTTTCGTTCTTTCATTGATTGTGTGCGAGTGTCTTTTGTTAAAGTTGTCAGATGTTGATTTGCTAATCTTCCTTACTTTCTTTGTCATAACTTGCGAAATTTGCATTTGACACGTCTCTTTATTGTGTGCAAAGTAGACTCGTTTAACATTTGCAACTAATTTGCATAACAAAATATTCCACTTTTATATAAGAAGTTCTAAATCCGTGCATTGCCATAAAAAACTATTCGGCTTTTTTCTGTTCGATGTGCGTCAGCATGAACAATTTAGAATTATATTGACTAACTGTTGGCTTGAAATTAAATCACAATACTTTATGAGACTATCATATACGGTAGATGTTTATCATTTATCCCAACCCACGCATCTTTTATCAGCGCAGTGGATGCAGATTTTGATGGTTCCGGTGCGATTGCAGGCGACTGGAAACTGTTATCTGGTAGCATACAAAAGAGTAAATTGTTGATAGTATTTAGCTACTGATTGCTTTGATTTGATTCAGGAATCAAGATACTATCTCGACTGCTTTCTAAAATATTGTCGATGTAGTGTTGTGGCACTCCAGGAGATTTTCAATCTCTATTCTATTCTGTTAATAATCAAAAAAAAAAAAAAAAAAAACTCTTTGGTTTTTGTATATAACACATAAAAATACCAAGGTGTGCCAATAATCCTATAAAGAAGAAAAGGCGTTAGTTTTTGTTTTGGGCTTGGTAAAATTTATTAAGTTTAGTTTATTTATTCAGAGACATCATTAAATTTATAACTCATCTCGGAAAATATTAAAAAGTTTATGGTCCTTGTTCTGCAAAGTTTATTAATCAGTATATGGAATGTTATAAAATCATTCTGAAACCTAACGACTTTCGAGTCTATTTTCGAATGAATAAAAGAACAGATTGATCTTTGGGCTTACGGCTTCTCCTTATATTGTGGCGGTTTAATCAATCGTTTTATAAAAAACAAATTCTTTTGTTTCGACTATAATTAAATAAGTCCGTAGAATGCAGCAGGTGGTAAAAACTCAAATAAAAAAAAAAAGAAAACAAAATAAAATAAAAAATAAAAAAAAGAAACTTGTTCCGGCACTTGCGCTTCGAAGCTGGTTTCTTAAGCATAAGTTAAAATTATTCACAGATCTTTGCTTGCGCCTGAAACTCTTCTCTGCAGTCGATTTCAAAGTTGGAAATTCCCTTTCGTAAAGCTTTTTAATATTATTAATGTGCTTAGAAATTATTGAAATTATCTTGTGATTAAAATAAGCCACAAATAAATTCTGGTGGCAAAATGTTTTGCACTTATTTTTCATAGCTGGTATTACTCAAAAATCTCAGCTTCTATTCAGTTTTCTCAAAATAATTTATTGAAATTCAGTTTCTATAATTATAAGGATGGCAAAAGTTTTTGCATGAATTTGGCTGTAAAAAAGCAAAAATTGAACAGAAAGATTCTTTGTGGTACCCCAGAGTTTATGTTTGAAATTCCGAGTCTGAGGTTCAAACCTTGGCGGCAATGAATAAAAGCATTTCGTTGTTATGGTTGTTCGCTTATACTCGTATATGATAAGTTTCTGTTAGTTTCGGAATGAAACAAACATATAACAAAAAGGAAGTTAATATACTTTGTATAATACTAAGAATAGTGCTGCAAATAATCGAATTAATCGAATGTTAGAGAACTAGGCAAACTAGCGCACACTAAATTATTCAATTAATTGCTTTTGATGTCAATAAAATTAGTGTCGCTCTGTAATTTGAATTTAAGCTTTAGTTATTTTGTATATAATCTGCTTTTATTAACAAATCTTACACGCTGTCTGTCTCAGTGCCCAAATATTTTTATGTGCCTTGTTATGCAAATCGGTTTCATAATTTGCTGTGCTGAGATTTATTTCTTATTGTGCTTCTTTGTTGTTTTTTATTTTTTATTTTTTTATTACTTTTGTTTGGTTTTTAATTTTTATTGATTTTTTAAATCCGGTTCAAAGCTGACGAACAGTTAACTGCTGTTAAGCTCAGCGTATACACAAACCATCTACCATAAACTTAACAGAATGTTAAAGCAATGTACGAAGATGAATGATTGTAAATCACTGCTACGAAGCACTTTTATGCCATAAGTCAGGCAGCATACGCTGCGTATACGCAACCCTATACACGTTTCGATTTACATATCTCGAAAACATTTTATTAGGCAATTAAAAGCCATTTTGTATGCAGACACTTTCGTTCTCGTTGATTTAATTGCCGATGACGCCTTAGAACTGTCAATTTTTCGCACATAAGGCCATCGTGGCCAAGCAATCCGTTGCGACGTTGGCTTTGTGTTAATCAAGGGAGTCCAAATTGATTTACTTCGACGGCGAAAATTGACTGCGCGAATGTGGGCAATAAAGTGTTAACATTTGTATTTTTTTGTTTGTTTTGTTTTTGGTTTTAGCAAGTAACCAATAAAATTTTTAATAAATTTACAAACTTTTTAATATTGTTGTGATATTTCTAAAACATGCATAGTATGTTTATATGTATATGAGAGTAGATACTTATGTATATATGAGTATATATATTGTTGGGTCGTATTTTATTTTTATTTTTGATTTGAATATAGATTTTGCGTATGTTTGAAAAAGGCGGAGGTGCGACGCAGTCGGTGTTTGGCATAAGAATAGACCAAACGTGTTTCTCATTAAAAATCCATATGGAATATTGAGATGGAATAAATTCGCGTTATTAGAATATATGACCACAAATCTACAAACTAATGGAACCGGTCCCAGTAGAAGGCATTTTTAGCTGCGCTGCTGTTAGGTTCCTTATCGCAAATTCTTTGTTTTATATAATGTTTTTTATTTTTTATTAGATTTCTGTTTGTTTTGTTATTTTTGTTTGGTTTTATTTGTTTTTTTTTTTCTAAACTAAAAAATAAAAAATAAAAAAAAAAAAACAATATATAAATGATTTAAGTTTTCAAAAGTACAGACAGGCATTATGAATATAGATTGAGGCGTATGTTGTCATATTTATTTATGCATTCTTTCCTTTTGTGCCTGTAGGCAAAGTTTGCTTGCACGCATATCCTGTTTGATGCTAAATGCTTCTGGATAAGGATATGCAGTTTACGCTATTGCATGTGTATCACCAAATGCGCACAGTATGCTTTTTGTCGAGGTTTTAAATAATATTTTTTGGCTACTGCCTTAAAAGCATAAAAACCATTAGGTTCAGTTAAACTTGTTTATTCATTTATGACATTTGCAAAAAGAAACAAAAATATTCAACATGAAAAAATAAAAAATGAGCAAACAACAAATGCATGAACACATCTAACCAATTAACGCAGCATTTAGTTATCTTTCATTAAGTAATCGATGCTGCTTTAATATCGTTTGACTTGCTCAGTGAATGCCGGAAATTCTGATTTTCAGTGATGAGTTCGTCTAAAGGTAGTTGAGCAACTTATTTATTCGTAATACAGTCTAACTGAGCTCTCATGCAAATGGCTGCTTTCTGTGTTGTATATTTTTTATATTTTTAATGCTTATTGATCCGAGTGCCAAATAAGTAAATCAACTGTGTTATTTGCAAATGAAAGAACTCAAGAGTGCACAGAATTCGTTCTTTACCTTATTTAATTTTTAAATTTTGCCTTTGCTTATCTGGAAAACCCTAAAAATCGTGTTTTATGTATGTAAATCTAGTTTGAATATACGAAATGTAAACGAATTTGTAAATTTGAATTTTTTATTCGGTTATAGCCATGTTTTATGTGCATTGAATTGTGATTTTTTACATCTTCTCGCCTCGGCATTGTCGGCTATGATTATAAAAAGAGTCTAACGGTTTTTTATTATGCAAATTGACACTGGCTTCATTTTATGAGCTTCAAAATTCCTATACGCCTAATTAATCCATACACAAAAAAATAAAAAAAAGCCATGCTAAACAAGCAAAAATAAAAAAAAAAAATAAAAAAAATCAGAGTTGTCTTTGCCTAAGTGCGATTTTAAATGTTCAGCTGGCATGGCGTGATTATAAATATTGAAAATTAACGTTGTTACCACTTGGCCAAGCTGCAAGTGACATAATCGGATAATACGAATTTTTTCGAAAAAAATTAAAACATACAAATTTACGCTCACAAAAAATTGTTTGTATTTATTTATTATTCTTTTTATCTCAGTATTTAATATTTTTCTTCCGCCGTGGCAACTGTTAGTATATTGAACTCTGATGCGTAAGATTGAGGTTTGGCTAAGTTAGCTTAAGTAATTCTTAAGTCATAAACAATCTGCCCTTATTAAAAAAATCGGTCGTTCGGTGTCGAACTCAACCATACTTGTCCCGTCGCCCACATATACATTAGTAATTGCGAAGAGATTCCTGTGTTTTATTTGCTATAATTAAACAAATTATGCATGCATTCAGGGAATAACTTATTATGTCATCTATCCGGCTATATTAAAATGCGTACATTATTGATATTAGGCATCATTGTTTAAAATTTCTCCAAATGTTTAAGTTTAAATTAGCTACCAATTCACATTTTCTATTTCAGATGATTGTTTAATGACTGCCGCAGCTTGTTTTAGATTTAGATGCGCTGTTAGCAAATTTCAGCTTCACTTGTTTTATGGTATAAATTTTTTCCACTTTAATTTAAAACGAGTATTTCAAAAATAAACAACAACTGGTTGGGTTTATTATTGATTTTAAATTACCGAAATCGCTTTCTTAATTGACATTCATTTTCTCTTTAATCAAAGCTTATGAGTCCATTGAAGCCATTGTTATAATCTTCGCTTGTTGATATGGAGGCCTTTTTCTGTAACATTTCGATTTTCAGCATTTTTCTGATACGGTCACCATTTTTTTTTTTATGAGTTTGAAGTGTAAATATTTCAATGGTAAGAATGAGGAATAATTAGGAGATTTTTTCTTAATTGTTAGTTTATAAAATGCCACTCATGGTAAAAGTTCACATCATACCAATAGGAATGGAAATCACTTAACAAAAAAAAAAAAAAAATCACGGGACATTTTATAAACTTATTACAAAATATCATAAAACTTAACAATAGGAACCTTACAAAGAATTGAAGCGTAGAAAATACCAAACTATTAGATTTATTATCGAAGCCTCTTTGTAGTTATGTTACGTGTCACGAAACACGCTCTCTATGTTTTTATGATTTTAACACAATAGATTCAATCACGGCTTGTATTCCGGTTTCATTCTTTATTATTACTCAAGGTTATTCCCTTCAATTTGCTTTCATATCATAAACATTTATATAGACAGCAAAAACTCCCATAACTGGACACCGCGAAT
>JBAMBQ010004613.1:0-167584 GCA_037044495.1 Stegana nigrithorax | reverse complement strand
GCAGCAAAAAAGTAATTCTAACGCTATTAACTGGATTTCAAGCGCGAGTAGAGTTTTCAAAAAAATTTTTTTTCTTTACTACAGTTTAGTGTAGTTGATGTATTTCACTCTCACACCAACACAAACGGAATTTTATGTATACGCTAGCTGTCGCAGTGTGAGTGTAATTCTGTCTCGTTTACACAGCGGCTCTCCTCTTCATGCATTTAATTGGCCAAAGCCCGCCAATTCCAATGTTTTGAAAAAATAAACAGCAAAAATTTCCCAATCAATACATAGTGGAAAATTTATTAAAATGCTTAAAGTGTCCGATGTTTATGTTTTCAGCAAAGTATTTTCATCGTAATTTTGATGCTTAAATCTAAAATGTGAACTTGGCGCATGCCAATTACTGGTACACGAAAATTAATTTCTTTTTAGCTTAGTTAACTATCTTGTTGCACATTTGAACCATTTTCCACTGATAAACAAATGGAAAAAACAAAAAACATTAATAATTAACTCGTGTCCTCCTAGATTAAAAAAAATTAAGAAAGAAATCGTACAAAGGAAAAAATATATAATGGATCGCAAAAAAATCTTTGAATTGGATAAAATCTGTCGGGTATGTACATCGGAACGGAGAGAAATGCGGCCGCTGTTTAGCGAAAAAGTTGCCGAAATGCTGATGGACTGCACCAGCGTACGTGTGGAGCCCATTGAGGGCTGGCCAGATAAGATTTGTGTGCAATGCGTGCACGCAGTTTCCCGTAATTATGCCTTTAAGATGCTTGTCGAGCGTAGTGATAAGGAATTACGTGAATATATCAAGAGTCTAACTGTGCAGATGGCACGGGAGGAACCCGGTGTAAAGACACAACAGCAGCAACAACAATTTAGTTTACAACAAAAACAAAAGAAAATATTGCAGCGACAAATTAAGGAGCAGCAGCAGCAAATCGAAGAACAACAACAGAAATTGCAAGAACAACAGGAATTGTTGCAACAACAGCAACAACAACTAGCACAACCTATTGTCGTAGTACAACAACAACAAACGACACCAAAAGCAAAGCTCAAACCTTTGGCAAAGAAACCGCAAAGATCCATAAAAAAACATTCGGAACAAGTGATAGAGCAACAACAACAGCATCAACAACATCTAGAGCAAACACAACAACAACAGCAGCAACAATCGCAGTTGCAGCAACATCAACAAATTCGTCAGCAGGTGACGACACAAATTTCAACGCTGCCAATATCAACGCAAAGCGTGCCGCCGCCAATATTGCAGCCAGCACCGCAACTGTTGCCGACGACCACAACAACTGCGGTGCCGCAACAAATACTTCTGCCCAATGGCCAGATCATAACAACGGCGCAGATAGTAACTCATCCAGCTACGTCGCAGTTAGCGCAACTAATAAGTACCACGCCAAATCCACAAGCAACAGTGACGGCCACCAGCGCCACGCCGACAATTGCCACGGCCACGCCCACGCTGAGCGCAACGCAGTCGCAATACCTGCCGCAATTATTGCAGGCACCCAATGGCCAAACGCTGCAGATTGTGCAACAACCAAACGGGACGCAGACACTGCAGCTGGTGCATTTAGTGCCCCAGAGGAATCTGACGACGAACGCAACGAACGTCACCGGCGGTATAACGAATACGTTGCTGTCAGCGGATGGGACGGATGTGCAATTGGTCGATGAAACGGAGGTAGAAGAGGATCTGACTGATTCCATGTATGAGCATTTAACCACCAATAAAACGGACATTGAGACCATTGTACTCGAGGATGAAAGCAGTCATCAGCATCAACACCATCATCATCATCATCAGCAGCAACAGTTGCAACACGAAATGCTCAAGGATGATGAAGAGATGACGCAGTCCGATACGGAGGAGTTGGAGTTCTTTGAGGATATGGATTCAACACAGTCACAGCAGCATGTTGAAGACGAAATGCCAGATCAGTTATTGCATAACGAAGAATGTGAAGAGGAGGAGACAGAAGAGGATGATGAAGGCGGCTTCATCATTGAAGAGCTGCACATGGACGAAGAAATGTTGGAAGATGAGGCTGAGACGGTAGATAATGAGATCAACACAAGTGACGGCTCTGTCATTCAAATCATGGAAACGAGTGGCCTGACCGACTGTGAGTACATAACCGACGATGCGCATCCAACGCAACTTGGCGAACAAGTCGAAGATGATGATGAGTTGGATTATACAATTATGGAAGCAACAGAAGAAATGGGTGACGGCGGAGATGAGCATGGCGGTAACATTATCGAAGATGTCGATGTACAGGACGTGCTGCACGAAATCAAAATCAACAATTCAATGCACGCGACCGTAGTGGAATTGACAGGGGAGTCGATATCGTCGCCACCTGGAGGTAATCCGGCCAAAAAGCAGCGACGCAACCACAGCAGCCCCAACAATAACGTAGTGACTAACGCTGCCAAAGTGGCTGCAGCCAACACCAGACAGCTGGAAGCCACGGCAACAGTGATTGCGGCCGTCAGTGCCGATGATAATTACGAGATCGATGCTAAATTAGTTTCTGAGTTCATACGGCAGCAGACATCGCCGTTGGGCTCGGGTCGCTACATTTGTAATTTGTGTAACACCGAATTTCGGCAGTTCAAGGGCCTTCGGAATCACATGCATTCGCACACGAACTGGATACGCGCCAACTGCAAAAAGCAGCCGCAGTGTGAGATTTGCAAAAAGAGCTTTAAGGGACCGGGCATGCTGCGCATGCACATGAAGACGCACGATGCTGAATCGGTGGCACCCACGTGCAACATCTGCAACAAGACTTTCAAGTCCAAGGCAATACTCTACCGCCACCGGCAAACGCATCAGCAGCGCGCCTACGCTTGTGGCGTTTCAAATTGTCGAAAGACATTCTCGAATGCGGTCAATTTGCGTGGCCATGTGGAACGCAAGCATCCGGAGTGCATGGCGCTGGCGAATTACAAATGTGGCGAATGCTGTGGACTATTTGACGATGTGGAATCCCTGCAAACGCATGTTGATTGCACGGGCCATGGCGCAGCTGGCGTTAACGCCTGTCCGCTTGGCCTCGTAGGCAATGATTGTGATCTATCGGATGTGGTGTCGGATACACCGCATACACTGACGACCACAACGACCCCCGACGGTGGCAATGGTGGCGCGGCATCCGCCACCGATGCAACGGTCATTATGGGCACTTCCGGAGAGGTATTCTTCGTTACGCAAGCGTAGTGGTAAGCGAACACTGGTGGCGGCGGTTGCAGCAACGACAACGCTGTTGGAGTCGAACGTCGCAGTTGTTGGTTTATTAAATAAAAATAAATTAATTAATTACACATTACATAAATATATAAAATAACATATATTTTTGTACATTTAGATATAATTATAAATAGTTTTTAAAATTGATGCTCGAATTTGTATTATAACAAATGAATGGATGAAGGGTGGCAGTGTTCTAAGCAATCATTGACACTGTGTTAAAGAGTTAAAATATAGATGAAACCAATTATTACAGACCCTAAAGCTTTTTCTTACTTAAACATTTTTAGCTTTAATGGTAAAAATTTCTGCAACTTGCATCTACTTGGTTTATGTAATGTGTGCTATGAGACAAACTTTCGGTTTAGTAAGTAAACTAACTAACTTAGGCATATGTAAAAATGCGTGGTACGGTAATTAACAATAGCAACCAAATTGTTCTCGCAAGAAAAAAAAACCCGACTGTTAGCCACTTTTTATTACTATTACGAAATTGTGGGTAGCATAGTCAAGTAATTCTTCGTTGTGTACGTTTCAAGGTGTTGTATATCTACTCGTATGCATCTAGTGTCATTCAAGCTATGAATAACATTACGCTGAATAATATGGTATTTTTTACATGAAAATTGAGCCAAAATGCAGATCTTTATGCATATACATAGATAACACTCATTTTTTTCTGCTTTAGGACCAGAAAGTGTTAAGCTTTCAAACGTCGCCTGTTTATTTATTTATTTTATATATATAATAAAAAATGTACAATTTTGATGCATGCAGTAATATACGCTTTCTTGTTGTCAAGTACCAATTCACTTTCATTTCAACATGACGCAATTATTCGGATGGATTGCGTATACTGTTGCGCATTGCAACTTCACTTTTCACTTTTAATAGGTTAATCGTAGGCAGTTGAATCTAGCGGATTTTTATCTGCAATACGCAATTGTCTTTGTTGCTGACAACGGCGCAGTTTGTAAATATGTTGTACAATATTGTTATAGAGCACCTCCAGATTATTTAACAGAGTGTGTGTGTTCTGTAGGTAGAGACAATCGTTTATTGCGCTGCTGTACTAATAAATGAATATTGATCAAACCAATTAGCACATGCACCTCCAAACCGAATATATATATGCAGATAAAAGGAAAAACCAACAATCTATACAACACATAAATATATTTCTGCAAGTTGAGACAACTTCGCATAATTCGTAAAAATACTTAAAAAAAAAAAAAAAAATCAGACAAAACAAAGTAAATTTTACTTACTTTGCTTAGGAATGCTTAGTTACAAATAAACGAGTAGACTGAGTAAATGTATCTAAAATCGTGATAATCTTAACTGTGTGTTCATATTTTTTGGTATCGTAATTTATGAAATCTCTTCTTCATTGTTGATGATATCTGTTAATAATAATATTATGTTGAAACATTTGTCTAAATGGGCAGCATTGCTTATTGTAGTATCAAAATGTACATATATGTATATACATATGTATTCTAACTTTAGCAATAAAAAGATGTATAAAAAAAGGGTAACCTTTATTGATAATCGTAGCTTGTCTCTTAGTGAGCATGAATTTGGCTTTGCATTAAGAAAAGGTTGAGTTGACGTATTAGCCTGTGATAAGTGCCAAACCATTTTACATTTTCTTTATGTGAAATTTTCTACGTTTCATTAAAAAAACATCCGTTTTTTGCACAATCAAAAGAAATGCCTTTGGAATGTTTTTCTAAAAATATCACATATGTGTGTAAAAGTACAATGTGCTTTCTTTCTTCCTTGCATGCGTGTGTGCTTTTCTTTTGTTAAATAATCGTTAATCGTGTTTACTTGCACAAAGCAATGCAATGCAAGAACCAAACAAAGAATTAAATTGTATCAAAAACTATTTTTATTTTCCATGCTTGTAAAATAAGAAACACTTGGTTCATTCATATGCAGTTTTATGTTTTTGTATCGTTGTAAAATGGCAAAAATTTCAAGATTTGATTAATTTTTTGTTATCAAAATGCAGATCTTTAATTTCAATAGAAATAACATAAGAAGAAATCAAGCATTAGTTTAAATTCCATATTTGAAAGTTCTTATATATATATATATCTTTCTTATATATCGTTTGAAACATGCTTATGTACATATGCGTAAAATGTTTTCCTTAACATTTTTTTTTTTGCTTTTCCTTATTGCCAATAATGTTCATTTTTGTTCTAGGAAGAGAAAATATTGTGTCGCTAAGTAAGCAACCGATTGATTAATTGCAAATAATGGATTTCATTGTTATAAATAGCCGCATATCATTGTTTTTGCTGTCTATCCTGATAATTAATTGGAATTGCCAAGTAAACAGAATCAAACCATAAAACATTTCAACGTAAAATTCCCAAACGAATCCATTTTTATTCGACAGGCATGCATACAGACGAGTACTCACTCATATGTACATATTACGTGTTTTTTGACAATTAATCCACAATAAGCCAGTAGTTAATGTAGTGTATTTAACAAGTCAACGATAAGGGTCTACTACTGATAAAATAAATGCCAACATGTACGAGACTTGATCTACTTTGCACAGATGGCATTAATTGCACTGGACGAGCTACTGGCAAAGTTTCAGTTACATATTCATAATCTATTCACAAATCAAGTGATCTATTTTTTTGCGTTTGACCTTTGGTATTTACACCTAGCAACTCGCTTACAAATTCACTTATGCGCAACTTTTCAATACTTCATCAACGTCAACTAAAGCAATCACAATGCACTTGTTCTGAAGTCGCGTGGTTAAGTCGCAGTACCTTGTCAAGTCACATGTCAAAGTGTTTATTTGAAATCTTACTTGCGAATTGAGGAAATTTGATAAGTGTGAAAGACTCACTTGAGGAAAATTTCTACCCAGACCTGCATCAATAACTGGCTTGTGCCTTTGTACTTGTGAATTTAAGTTTATTGACACGCCGATAATTAAGCAAATGCAAATGCAAATGTAAAATATGCTAATGAACAAAATAAACAAAGCAGGGCTGCAGCGATATACTTTGTGTCAACACAACATGTTGGCAAATGTGACAAAGCAGAGTATGACACTCTGCGGCAGTTTCCAATTGTTGAC
Organism: Stegana nigrithorax; assembly: GCA_037044495.1. Lineage (NCBI taxonomy): Eukaryota > Metazoa > Arthropoda > Insecta > Diptera > Drosophilidae > Stegana > Stegana nigrithorax. The sequence goes on along the minus strand of JBAMBQ010004613.1, from coordinate 161,195 downwards.
TCCAGAAAACTTTTTTTTTTGTTTGCTATTAAGCCTAATAAGACTATGCTGCTCCATAATTTGCTCACTCCAAAACTGCGCATTGTTGCTTGGCAGCACCTACAGTTCGAGGCGGTGCTAACCGTGCTAAGTCATGCTGCACAGTCAGTCAGTTCATGGTGACTTTCAACATGACATTCGCATTCACTTCAGCCCCCTAAAGCTAGTCAGAAAATGTGCAAACATAAACTTTTTCGTTTTTTGTTTATTCTAATCTTTTGTTAGCTTTGTCTGCAATATTATTATTCACTAAACGTTAATTATTTTCTTTGCCGTAGTCTACTTATCAATACCCTAGAATTGCTTAATGCCGTTTTTGTTATGCAATGCGTGACATTTATCAATTTTTTTTTTTATTGTTATAATTTTTTGTATAAAATTTGTTTATTGACATTATTGTTCCAAGCAACAAAAGATGAGCGTGTTTAGGAATTGCTAATAACGATTCTTATTGTCAAGAGCGTATATTTAATATGTAATTAGTCTCAGATTATTGCGACATGATACCATGAGACTTTATATATAGGTCTTACAGGCATACCAATATAAGAAGCAGGAGTGCACCGCGACTATAGTTGAGTAATTATTTTTGGTTGCGGTAGCTTAAATGCTTAATTTATTTTTGTTTCAGCTGAATTTATTGTTTTACAAGTTTTATGGAACCTTTGCGACGCTAACGAGATAAGAGAGCCCTTCATTGTGCTTTTGCTGAACCGTTACACAAAACTTGTTTCAGATTCTGAATATACAAGTCACAAGGCCTGCAGACAACAGTTACTAAGCGACAGATGAAAATTGAGTCCGCAGTGAGGAACTGTAGGGTTGGTGTACAGATTTTGTTATCAGTTTACCTAAGTGTGGCTGGCCTCTGTTATGAATCCAAAATTATTAGCATCGTTAGTTTTGTTCGAAAATTATTTTCCCTTTTATAAAAGTAAATTTGTTTCACATTTCTGCGCATGGATTTCTGTAAGTGACACTTTACTGTATTTTTTAACATATGCAAGAAAATCAAAATGAAACAGAAATTCTCTAACCTTGAACTTTACGAACGTTCGCTGCAAAGTGCAATATCCAAGTCAAAACAATAGCAAAATAAAAATAAAGAACCAACGCAAAATTTAATTTGAAAAAAAAGAGAGAAATATATTGTACAATATAAATAAATTAAAAATAATACACACTACACTTGCAATAAATGTCATGTGTTTCTTTTAGTTGCGTTGCTTTGAACACATTTACACACACAAAAAGAAAAAGAAATTTATTTGTAGAAGGACTTCTGCGTTTTCTTCGACGTGGGCATCCATGTGATAAATTATAACTGCCAGAAAAATTTCATTTGAAATGCATTTGAGCACTTCTTTTTATTTACGCGTAGTTTATGCATTTTATATACATACTGTATGCAATTAAAATACTCTGAGTATTTGCTTAGCATGCGTTCGAATACGTCACAAGCATAACGTCTGACGCTGTCACGCCAAGGTGATTTGCTATTACATAAAACGTACACGAAATAATAAATGAGAGTGGTAATGACATTTGGCTTCTGCAATATTTCTTTTCTTCTTTAAATTTATAATCAAAAGAATTTATTGCAACATGTAATTCGTTTGTGATTTAATTCAAATATGTTAATTGCATCTGCCAGCAAAATGAAAGGCATAAGCTGAAAAATTGTGCACGGTCTGTTAAGATGGTCATGGTATGTGCAAACGTTTTCTCAAAGCACTTAATAGCACGGGAACAGAGCTGAACTAGTAACAAGTTAATTTTGCATAGGGTAATGTGTTTTTGTGGTTGTACGCATTAAAGGTGACGTGGTTTTGTGAGGTTTAATATTTAATGTTTGTATTATAACCGTGATAAATTGATAAAAAAAAAACAAAATATACTAAACGAGTGTTACAGAACAAAAAGTTCCTTTTTTCCATCGATACTTTTAAAATGTTTAAGCAAAAAGCAGCTATCTTCAAGCAGTTGACTGTTTCGCCATAAATTTTCCATAGACTTAGACTGTAAATAACAATGACAATATTGTTAGTATACGTCATTTGCATTTATTTTGTGCGTAGCAAGAATAATGTTTACTTATTTTTGGCTTTAATTATAATATTTAAAGAATAATAAAACATGTGCCACCTCAACGAAAAGTGAGATGCAAAATACATACACTAACATACCAAGATATATAAAATATTCTTATAAATATTAATTGGTTTGGTGCATGCTTGAGTAAATTTGTTTTCATTTGTACTTTTTAATCGGATTTATTTGCCACGTGTACATTTATTAATATATAATTTATTTCACAATTTGCGGCATCATAAAAATAAACATATTTTGAGTGTTATTATGTTAGCTGTTTTAGTGCGATGTATTTTTGTTTATGCGCAACATTTTATTAACATAAGTCTGTTAACGTTTGCTTATTGCGTAGTGTGGCCAGCTCCTCTTGTGTTTGCCTATGCTTAACTGAACATAAATTAATGTTATTGCAACCCTATGCTAATTTTAACAGCTTCATTTTCAGCTGTCGAAATATGCTTGAAGGCCCCGAAAACATGGAATATCTACAGAAATGAACAGTACATACATGCTAAATTTAGTTTATATTAACTATTGAAAACAAACATGAGCCAGAGTCGGCATAATTTTAATTTAATTCCATTTTTGTTTTTGTTTTCTTTATTTTTGTTAATTTTTCTTGTTAACCAAGAAAGCATTTGACCTGTGTTTGCAGATTATAGCAACAAAGAAAAAGCCTAATTTTGTTTATATTTATTTTGGCATTTTGCTAAGCTTTATCAAAAATATGCGCCGCTACTGTTGACACTAACGTATTTTGCTTCGTTATTTGTTAACAAAAAAAAGTTATTTGTATGTTCATATGTACATATATAAGTACATGTGTGGACATGTTTGCATATTAAGCGGTTTAATTTTATTTGTATGTTGTTGTTGTTTTTAACAGCATGTAGATTATTGTCATTGTTTATGCTTTGGCTTTTTTATTTATTTATTATTTTCTTTCTCTTTGCTTACCTAATGTTTTGTTTATGTCGTTAAAAAAATAAACAATTTGTTGTTTCCGGAAGAAAAACATTGTAGTTTTCTATGTGACGTAAGTTTTATTGTTAATAACGCATTGACTTTTGCGATTCTTTGCACTATAATTATGGCAGGTTAGGCAAGCATTTAACCCAAAGTTTTATTTATTTTATTTCTTTATTGCAAAGCATACAAACTCGTACATGCATATGATGAAGATAAATTCCACAGCAGCACGTCTAATTAAACAAACACTTGTTAATACCAACAGACACTTGGCTGCTTTGCACCGTCTCGCTTCGTTTAGCTTATCTGTGTGCCAAATGTTAAGCAAAAACGCTAACAGTAGCGTAGCTTAAGAAGTTTAACTTTGGGTGCCCTCGAATTTTGATTCAATTCAGATAACCACGAAAACTTCAGCTTTGCTTTAGTTTTATCACATATACAGTACTGCGCCAGTTCCCAGCAATGCTGCCAACTAAGGAAAAAAGGTTCAAGTCTTTAAGTAGCTGGCAGTCAACTTTTGCATTCGTTTACTTTCTAGCATTGTTTTCCCTCTTAAAACGTGACTCATAGAAATTGCATAAATTTATTTTAAGTTTCCATAATGGCAGCCCAAGCGTTTCATTTCGCCTTCATTTCACATACGCCACTGGCTGTTTGCTACCGTTTTTCGGTTTCATGTCTTCGCCGCATTTTACCACCTTTCGCTTTATGTGTTAGTATTGACGTAATTGAAAAGAAAAACAAAACGCCCCAAATTGCCTCTTGCAAAATAAAGATAAACAACCGCGCAACTAACAAATGAACTAAATACATACATACACATGTACATAAATACATATAAATTTCTTCTAGATATAAAAATTGTTTTCTATTTTGTTTTTTTCTTTTTTTGCTTTTCATTGAATTATTTACAAAACGTCACGAAATTGTAATTCACACATTTTCACAATTGTTTTTTTTCTGTTTTCATGACTGTATGCTTACGTTATGCTTATCTCATTAAATAAAACTTAAACCATTTTATTTTAGTGCCGAGCGTGTGAATATTTTTAGTTGGCAAAATGAAGAAGCACCGGCAGCTAAAGTAGAAATTGTCATGCATTTTAGCAATACAATTTAAAATTTTATTTTTGCAGTGGCTTTTGCGTCGTAGCTACGAGTAACATCCTAACTATTGAGTATAAGTTTCAATGTTAAACTTAAATTTATGTTTATGGATTCCAAAAGCGAGGAATTTCGTATGACACATACTAAATACTTTAGTGACACAAAGAAAATCGCTAATAATTTTTTCTTTTTATATATGTATACATACATATAAATAACTTAATATTTTTTTTTAAATTTTGTATAAATATGTTCCATTGTCAATTTGTGTTGCTTATTAGTGAAAAACCCCAGCGATCAACTTTAATTACACAGAAATAAAAACACAAAAAAAAATGAAAAAGGCGGCTATTAAAGCAACAGAAACTGCCGCCACCAAAATTGTTGTCTCTGATACTGTTACCAACAGCTGTTACTTAGGATCCGCCGACGCCACCGCCACCGCCGTGCAAACAAGACAAACGACCGCATTGACAAACTTGTCTGCAAATTTTTCATGTTTTGGCTGATTTTTATTGGCCGGCATGCTTTCCGTTGTATGATGGTACTTGCTTGCCGCCTTGCGCTGTGCAAATAGATTTGTGGCCACACATTGCTAACATTTTAGCATGGCACTGGGCCAAATGCCGTCTCTTTTCAATGCTTGCAGCTGCTAAACTAAAGTTCACTTTTGGTATGGTCAGCAAGACCATAGGAATTCATTTCATATTTTTTTTAGAGCGTTTTTGTTTTTGATATTTTTATGTTTTTATTTCTGTTGCACTACTTGCTGTATAATATTTTTTGAATTAAGTTTGATTTAAATGTAGTTTTTATTTTTTAATTTATAAGCAATTTTGCTACTGAACAGCGCTTATAATGGCCCTGAAATTTTATATGTTACCAATGATTTTCGTTCATTAGCACACGACGTCGGCGATGCTGCTGTTGCTGTTGCCGTTGCCGTTGCTGGCGTTGGCATAGTGTGCATATCGGCGACGGATTTTTGTCACCTACAGCTGCTTCGTTTTTTGGTTATTTTTAATTAAACTTATACTAAATGGCACATTCGAAAAGAATTCGACGTTTGCAATCGGTGTGGCCTGGTCTGTTAGCTTAGCCTAGCCTAGCCTGGCCTGGCCAACAGCAACGTGTTTAGTCGCGCGGCGCAGTGCTAGTGAAACATTTCGTGTTTTCTCAGCCATTTGCTTAACATAAATACTAAAATATTTATATATATATACCAGATTTATTTAAATATTTAAGCAAATCAATGCGCAAATTTGCACAGCAAGCGCACGCGAGGAAGAATCCGATTTGTTGCGTTTTTCCGCATACGCCTTTGTTGTTTTACACGGTTTTTCCTTTGTCGTTGCTGCTCACGTCGCCGTCACCGACGCCGTTGCCGCTGCTGCCGTTGCCGTTGCCCGCGCGTCTTTCTCAACTTTTGCAACGCCAGCAAATTGCTGCAATTTATATGGAAATTAAACTGCGCCTTCTTCGTAGCGTTTGCATTGTTGCATTCAGTTTCCAAGAGATACTCTACGGACAACAACGCTACCGAGGTGATCATTGTTGCCTGCAATCCTCGCTGCTCTTATTTTGTCCTACACTGTGCAGTTTCGCCGTGTCGTCCTAGCATTGCCTGGCGAAAAGTGTGCGAATAAATTGTGTTTCAAAAATTTTGCATGCATTAAGTGAAAAAATAATTTCAATTTTCGTGTTTTTATTGAAAAATGTTCTCTGAAATTTTGCGTTCGCGTAGTTGATTGCTCAGTAAAGTGTATTAAAGTACGCAACAACGAGTTTCCAACAACATTTTCAAAACTTTATTAACTCAGGTAATTATGTTGAAAAACAAAAGATTTTCCGCACTTTTTACTGTTAAAGTTTAAATTTATGTTTATAGCTTTTATTTATTTATTTTATTGTTTCTTTTTTTGGGTTGGTTTTTAGTTTTCGTTTGTTACAATTTATTGGCAAGTAACTCATTGCCATGGGCAGACAAAAGAAATCGAAATATAATTTCTTAGTTTATGCAATACAATTTATTGCCAAGAAAACTAATGCAAAGGTGCTTTAAATAAAAAGAATCTTGAAATTGTTTGGGTCCATTGCAAAATGTAGAATGTACAAGATGGTTCGACGTCTCCCAAAGCAAGTGTTGGGCGTTTCTTCTTCTGCTGCTTAGACACATACAACAGCCACAGTCTGTTAACTTGCAGTTTATATTTGATATTTGATTTTGTGCGTTAACTTGTGGGCTGTCAACTGCACGACGGTTCTCCGTTTGGTTTGTAATGTGGTGTGCTGGTGTGTGTTGTGTGGTTTATGCAAACATAACCGACATGTAAGCCTTCAGTTTTCAGTGAAAGGCTGCAAGTGACAGCAACAGGTAGCAGGTTTCTACTTAACGTGCCTTCAGCACTTGCATTTGTGCTGCCGATCGGCTGCTTCTTGCCTCTTGTCTGCTTGTGTAGCCAATTTCAGTTCAACCGCCAAAAGTTTGCCTACGTTGACGTCAATGGCGCCACTGCACAATTGCTGTAGCTATGTAGCAACAGGAAAAGCAATTGTAGAGGGTTGATTACTTTAGTGGAAGCATCAGCATCACTAAAAACTCTAGAATAGGATTTTATTGATATAATTTCTAAGTTTTTTGGCTTGGATTATTATGGCAGAATTGTTCATTTTGTATTTAGTTAGTTGTTATACATGTTTTATCACAGAAATATCTTATTTTATAAAGTATAAATTTTAATTTTGCTATTCAATTTCGCATAACTTTTTGCTGTTTCTTTAGTTTGAAACGATAAAAGTAACTTAAATTGATACCCTTCAAATGGCAAATTTGAGTATTTGTCATCGACACACAGAGTTATACCCAGCACGATCCCAAATTGTGTGCTCAAGTGTTGAAGTTTTAACTCAATAACAACGCAAATTCACACTGGCATCATCATATGATGGCTATAAAATCGAAACAAATTGAAAAATGACAGTTTTTCACATGAATCTAAGTGGCAAGTGACTGTAGCAACTTGTACCATGTACCAGCCTTTCACATGAGATCATGTACTTTTTATTATAGTCGGTCGGCGATTGACACTTTGTAATCAATTCAAACAAAAATCGCACATCATCTGCCAATTGAACATTGAATTCAATTGTCGTCTATGCAACTTGTGCTGCTACTCTTCTTTTCGGAAGTGAAGCATAACAAGGCGAGATGAGTGGCAGCACTTAAGTGCATCCCATTCCTATTTGTAATTAATTTTCGCCTTCACTCGCCTCCTCGCTCTGTCTCTCCCATCGGCTGCTCATTGATTTGTTTATTTGTTTGTTTGGATTTGGTTTTGGTTTGGTTCTTTTGTGTATAAATGAAATGTAATTCCGCATTTATTGAAAACACGCGCGCATTTTTATTCAAATACAATGGAAATGTGATTGTCATAGCACAGGCGAGTGATACAAGATTTTATTAAAATAAAATGATGGCAACGTGATGCATTTTAACTTAATTTACTAATTTTTATCTCTGCAAATATGTACATTAGAGGTCAAGGTCGTTACCGTTTTTTGCAGTCAATGCATTCGTCTACATGATTTTTGTGTTAATAATCTTTTTTTCATTTTTAACAAATCTAATCAGCTGCTGCTGTTCACCTGATTATTGTCAACAAATCTACTTTTGAGCAAATGTATTAACAAGTAAACAAAGATGCATTGAAAATTAATAATAAAACACAACTCCCAGTTTCTTATTACGCTACAACATTTATTTATAATTTCTTAAATTTTTTTCTATTAATATTTTCTTACACGTGCAAAATGTAAATTATTTTAAGCTTATATAAAATTCCATCCAGGCAATACAAGTATTTCTCGCATTTCTGAAGGCAGGCCAAAGCAAAGCGTGTACCAGCGAAAATTCCCAGTAAACCATAAAATATTCTAAATATTTTACTAATAATTATTGCTTTTCACTTAAAACGTAAACAAGCGCAAATTGCGCATAACATTAATTTAATAAATTAGAAAAATCGAATTTTTGTACGTCTCATTGAACAATAACAAAAATATCAAACTTTGCTGATGTCATTCTATAGAGGCGGGGCAGACCGTGCAAAATTATTTTGAATAATATTGACATTTTCTGCCACAGTAGCATATTTGGATTTGGCCGCCTGAGCTTTTTGATGGCATGACATATGGCAAACGCTAAGTAAGCAGAAGTTATACCAAGCACCAATACCATGATTTGTAAAATTTTGCATTGTCTGGCAGATCGCAATCTATATACCGACATATGTTATACATACACATAGCTTTTACCTAATTATTAGCAATCATTCGCAAAATTTACTTAGGGTTTGCTTTATTTTTATTTTATGTGATGTGCTTTTGACTCGCTGCGGGTTTACCCCAATCTGATACCAATTTAGTGGCACCACTTCATATGAAAGTGTTCTTCTTGGTATAATTGATTTGTATAGGCGTATGTTCAGTTCATACCGAATTTTATTTTATTATTTTTTGTGTTAAAGTTATATGGCTTAAATGAAATTATTTTTTACCAAAGCATTTACTCTACAAAGAAACGTTACTGCAATGACAATGCTTTTTTTACAGTACGATAACATTGCATGGCACTGTTCATTACAGTTGTTCTAAATAGTCGGAATGGTTCTGTTAACTGATATGTTAAGAAACGCAAAATAACAGAATGCATGTGCTGGGAGTTATACACATTATTTGTTTAGGAAATACGTCTACTGGTTGTGGCGTGAACAAATTGTCTATCCCCTACAGACAAATGTTATATCTTTTTATCGCTATGATAAATGAGCGTTAAATATATTCTACAAAGTAATCAATCGCGAGCTGACAGTGTGTCGGCTTTGCTATTTGCGGTCGGTCACACTTTTAAGGCACTCAAAATGACAAATCGTGATTGAAATATTTACCATTAATGTTATTGATGTATTTTTTTATCGCGCAATGTATTGAATATTATAAATAATTATTTACGTATATAAATAACGATGAAGCACTCAATCAAATCTTTAGATAAAAAGATTTAATAAGAAAATTCGCGAAATGATAAAACCTACAAAATATATATGTTTCGGTTTGTTAGGCCCGTTCTTCTAACTCACATATTGAAAATCTGTTATTTATAAACACATGAAAAAGAAAGAAAGCAAATCCCCTACACATAAATCAATATTTTACTTGCGTTACACGAAAGTGATTTCGTTCAAACCCTTGAATTAAAATATTGAATGAAATTCAGTTTTTATTTATGTTTGTTTTAACAAATTGATATCAATTGGGCCATCCATCCATTGAACAAAGCTGTCCTTGCATGTCGAAGAGTCATAAGCTACGAGCAAACAAGTAGCATTGAAGTGCGGCAGCTTTTACACGACATTTTCAATAAATCGACAAGCGAGTGGCGGGAGTGACTGGGGTTGGCTAGTGACGCTGGTACTGTTAGGTCAAAAGTGTTGGGCAGGCTGGCAGGCACACACAGGCGCTGACAGACAGCCAGACGGACAGGCATTAGTCTAAAAGTATAACATCTATTCAGATTCAAGGTTATGCGGCAGATGTTCACTTTTTTTTTTTTTTTTTTTGTTTCTGCTATCGCTGTCCATTGTCCTTGCTCGGCTTTGCCTATGCGCTTTTAGCAAATTGCTATTCGCCCACTTCATTGTTTAGTTATTTTTAGCATAATCAATCATCCTTGCTGTATGCTAACTTAATTATAAATTAATTTATTATATGCCACAGATACAGATTTGACTAAACAATTTGCGCAAGCAAATCCTCCGCACATTCGAGTACAAATCCGTTGCCTTCATTTAAATGCCAAATGCGTTTATTTGTTTTCCTTCATCTCGCATTATTTGTTGTTTCAGTAGGCAATAGCGGCTGTTGAACTATATTCGGATCCGCAAATAAGCGCAATAATTCACTACGCAATTACGTATGCGTAATTTTTATTTTTTGTGTTTTGTTTTCTCTTAAACTGCTTGTAATGCGTTTTTCTGTTAACTTCTCCTTACAGGTAAATACTATAAATGCCGCGAAGCACCACACTTGCGTAAGCATTTTGCCCACAGATCAATAATTTTTGATTTTTGATTTTTTTTTTGTTTTTGTGCCTAAATCAGATCAGGAAATTTCAATCTGCATTGTGCGGTTCTTCATATTCATTCACAAAATGTTTGCAAGACTCTTGTGTAAACGAATTTCGTCGTGCCTGACAGATAAATAATATTTACAATCATTTGTATGGCATCATCCGAGTGCTTGATGCCAAGCATATGAAATTTCTGAAATTTGTGACATTTGTGTTGTCTTGCCTGTTTTTAGTCACGCAAATGCCCAAAATTGTTGTTAGCTTATTTGCATTATTTGTGTTTTTCCACTGGCCCATGCTCTGCGTTGTTGTGTGAAGCCTATTCTTCTGCAGCGTATTTAAACATTAAAGTGACGACGTGTTTCAATAGAAATAAAAAACCAAAATAAGTAAACAAGGGGTATAACAGCGAGTAGCTGAACGATCTTTTATTTTGGGTTTTTGATTTTAGAATTGTGAGTTGTTTTCAATTTCCTATTATTTGCACATATTTTTTGTTAAATTGATTTTGTTTCTATGCACTTATACACTTAACTGCGTGTTATGGCCAGAAAGATCCTTGAAAGCAACAGGCAATGCCGACTCCAGTTAGTAAGCTGATAAAAGTTAAATTGAAAATGACAATAAAACGTGACTCCTCAACAACAGTTGGGCCTACTGATAAAACTTAAAATACTTTTCAACTCGAAGTAGATGGCAAAGTCGTTTTTATTGATTTTGCTTTGCTGATTGCATATAACAGGGTTACTTCTGAATACTTTCGTATTTCACAGGCGCATATCTTATAAACACAAACTTAACTAACTAAAAAAAGAAAAATGCATCGCATATATCTGCTGAGCTTGTGTCATTTTGTCAAGTTTTGTATAATCATTATATTTATTTGTTTGTTTGTATTTCTCTTTTCTCGAGCATTGTCAATCATTGTATTTTAGGCTAATTTTTATTTCTGACACATGTCATATTAAAAACTTACTTAGTTGCTTATGTAAGAAGATGGTGTAGAAGATTTTGTTAACCAGTTCAACCTCATTTGGCCCACTGCACTTACTACAAACTGAACAGCCTCTATAATATCAACTGATGGTCATTTAATCCGCGAATGACGAGTTAAAAGTGCAAGAGTGGGATGCAAGACGCCATTAACTATAATTAGAAATGTTTAAAAATAACTTTAGCGGAAACACTTGATATGCTAATGCTCTCCTTGTGTGCTTTTCAAACTTTACATAAGTTTTTGGTTAAAACGGAAGAGCCAAACAGAATATAACTTAAATAAAAATCACATTTGACTGTAATTGTACTGAAACTGATTGTCGATCTGGTAATTGACAGAGCGTATGCCAGCACGTATTTTCGCCATTACAAGCCTAAACTATCAAAATAATTAAATTACACGAGTACACGATATTTATTACTTTTGAAAGTGTTTGAAAGACGCCTATTGCGCCGTAACTTTTTAACTTTCTATTTCATTGTTTTTCCATTGCTTTACATTTTTTCTTTTTCTGTTTTTTTTTTTTTTTATAATTTTCCATTTTCTTTCCACTTAGAATAAATTTATAAAATCAATAATTTTTCAATAAACTCGAATGTCAAACAAAAGCTTCAAATATGCAAAGTGACGCAAAGAATGCCGAATTAAGCATTTGAAATGCTGGCGCCAGCAATTTCGACAATCGCGTGCATCGTCGACTTACGTATACGTAATATTTGTACTTAGTACATGGAAGCACCTAACCTAACTGAGCCACGCTTGCAATTACTAATATACTAAGCGCTACTATGGAAAGTGGCACAAGTGACTTAGACAGATAGGTTAGATAGTTTATTGGGTTGATGGTTGACTGAATTGATTGTCAGAACTCGCTGCGATAATATGTCAAAGGTTATGGCAATTTTTAATGACTCAAATGTGTTTTTCCTTTAGTTTGGCCCATACAGAATGTTAAACAACAGAGTAGCGCATTTTTTTTTTGATTAAATTGGCGCCTTCACAGACTTTCTCTACAAATGCGGATGAAAATTTTGCACTATGACGTCATGTTTATGAGGCTATTATTGCTTTTTCTTTTCTTTTAAAATGGGCAACCACAGCCGTGACATCACCCACACAGTTGAACGTTTCGCTTTGGCTTGTCGTCGCTGTTTTCTTTTTTTTTTTTTGCGCATATTGATGATTAATTTTGGGCATTCACTTGATGAATCTTTTTTATATGTTGTGAAATTTTCAGGAAAACTCAATCAAAATATAAGCTCTTTGCTTGTATATACAACAAAGCGTGGGATTTGTATAAATCTATTTATTTTGAATTTTCACTTCACCGTGGGAGTTAATGAAAACAAAATATGGCTGATACTAAGGTTTTTAATGGTGTTTGCATAATTAGATACTGAATAGCAATGGTTACACATGAAAGCATTTATCAACATAGTTTTAGACAGCATAGTCAAGTGCCAAAGCGCAAGCTGTTAACATCAATAGAATCTGTTACTTAATTTCACCTGCAATGTTGCATCAATGCAACTGTTAACAAATGGTTAACATAACATAGCTATGCAAATGTCTGCTGTAAGGTATCTGGGTGTGCTGTTGTTTCAAAAAAAAAAAACATTCATTCTAAGCATAGATTATGAAATTTTTCCCCTTTATTAAGCAAATTATTATAAGCCGAAAAAGTATTTTATAAATATTTATCGATGAAAAATTTAAGAATGCCTTCCTTATTTATGTTTACTATATACCAAATGCCTTTTAAAGCTTTTAGAGTTTCTTCGTTTTTTTTTTTTTTTTTTCTAACTGACTGAGATACCTGCTAGATCATTCCATTGCCAACGTCAGCTTTTTGTTAAATTTAATATAGCCAAAATTGAGTACATGCCCACCAACCAACTAAGCAGTCGCTAACTGACGATGATACGGTGGAATTGTTAGGTAGTTAAGGCGAAATGAAAAGTTTTCTCACGCTCTCTTCTCTCTCTGCCTCTTTTAGCAACGCTCTCTTTCTAGCACGCACTTTGGTAAAATGCCTTTGGGCGCACTCAATTGACTTTTCTCTGCTGCCTACCTCCACTTTCGCTATTGTTCCAACGTTTTTTTGTATGCCGAAGTGGTTTTAGGTGCACATGTACGACACTTTACATGTTTTGTCGTTGTCGTCATTTGCGTTGTTGTTATTGTTTTTCGTGATTTGGTATGACGTTAAAAGTGAAGAGCATGAGCAGCATGCATAGAGCCATTGTGTGCCATTGTGCTCGGCTAGCACAATTTATTTATTTATTTATTATGCATAACAGAACAGTTTCCGTTTGCAGCGAGCAAAAACTGTGCACTGTGGAAAAGCGTTAAAACTGCTTGTAGTTGGACCTTTTCTTGTTGGCAATTCACGTTTTTTTTCTATTTGTTATATCCTTGACATTGACTGCTGTGCTGGTATTGACTTTGCTCTGCTCTTGTTTGGCGTTGATTTTTTTTCTTTTATAGCCAAAAAGTTTAAACATTTACTTATTCAGTTATTTATGTGCGCCAGAATGGCCTTAGTCATGTCAACGGTACTGAAGTTATGACAGAATATATTTTTAAGATTTATGTATTGTTATGACTTATGAAAAAACATAACGATATTTAACATATCCTAACGTATGTATGCTTTTTCTTTTCACATTAGTGTTTAAAGTAGCACTTTACTTTGACAAAAAAATGCACTGCATAAACACAAATATTCGCACATGTACATAGAACACAGAGTTGTGTGTTCTTTCTTACATAAAAATCACCTATTACACAATCGGTTTTTTGCCATCCATAACAGCTTGTCAAAAAGGATAACACGTTAGGCAACATTGGATTACGTACAAAATTTCGTCTTTTCAAAGACTTGCATAAGTTTTCGATTAAAGCATAGATATGACACTACATTGTCTTCTCGTTGCTAGAATCGACAAAGTCGGACAAAATGAAAAAAAAAAGAAGAAAATAACTCTGTTACGCAGTCGTATACGTTAGTAACAATTATGATAATAAACATTTGCCGTGTCGCTCGAATGAGGTTTTTAAAAAAAGATAGCATACACACTGTTGTATAAAATAAAAACACACAGTACAGGGTTTCAACCTTGGCCCTAGGTGTGCTTTTTTTGATAGGCTGATACAGAAAATTAATCAAAATCAAATACACTCTCTCTTACACTATTGTAGAACATCTTTTTTGCAAGATCATATGAACAGTAAGGTCAGCTCTCAGCGCATGTATGACCGATAAGCCATTAAATAAATGTTGCGAAGTATATTACGTAATGGAATGCTAATTACCGCTTAGTCATTAGCGTTTGCATTTAAAGTATATTAAAAAAATAAAATAGTATTTTAAAGAAATCAAATTAATGAAGCACTCAAACAAAACAATTGCGCCAATTTCGTTTCGCTTTGTGTTGGGAAACGCGCGATAAGATGTGCACGATAAGCAAACGTCTGAACTGGACAACAGCTGTTTTGGGGTCTACTTTGTCAATTTACTTTGTTTACTTTAATTCATTGTTTACTATTATCGTTTTTACTTTTGTTTTTTATGAATTTCTCATTTTAATTTCTTTTTTCTATCTTATGTGTACTAATTGCAAAGAGCATATTTAATTACAATTAAGCCCATTAATAAATTCTAGAGAAACCAATCGGAAACACTGCGAGAGCCGCTTCCGTTATCAAATATTTTGGCTTTCATGTACCAACAACAATATGCGTCATAAGCAAACTGATATAAGTAAAAAACAAAAAATTTAAACTGCTTTTTTTTTTGCTGGAAACTTCTCTGATTTTTAATTAAGCCAAAGTTGAAACGGAAAAAATATTATTTTATTTGCATAAAATTTTGTTTATGCATACTTTTATTTTGCTGTGGAAAATTTACGCAAAAATTAAATGTAATAAACAGCAACAGCGTGTAAATTCAATGAAAAAATTAAGCATATAAATTCACAAAACAAATAAAAGCAGTTAAATGCGTAAGATCTGCTTCTTGCAGCGATACTCATTTGCATCTGACTTAAAACTGCTTTAATAAGTATTTTTTATTGTTTTTGTGTGGTTAAGGCTTCAAGTGCTTTTAGAGAGTTTCATTATTTTGTTCTTTATGGCCTAGGAAAATATGTTTTGCTTTATGCTTTGAAAGGATTATTTTGATAAGATAAGTGCCTGCATCTAACTAAATGTTTAGTCGGATATATTACTGTTATTGATTTTTTTATGCATTAATGCCTATGCAAATAGCTTTGGCCCTTACGGAAATTATGTCCTTTACTATAAACGTTTTTTTCTCGTTGATAAATGAAAAATTTCCGTTGTTATTAATTAAGATAAGATAATGCAAAAAAAGAGTGTGTATTTTCGGAGGCAATTTACAATATTTATTGTGCTGCAACGATCGGCCATTAAAAATATCTATCAGAATAAATAAGAAATAAAAAATTGCATTAAAAAGATCCACAACTAAAAGTCGGCAATACAGAAGTACTAGACGTAGAAATTCAGTTATAGTCACCTAACAGTTTTTTTTTTTTTTTTGCCATGACATTCGCCAATGTATAAATAAAAGCAATTGTTTATTTTTGTACACGTTAAACTATTACACACTTAATTTGTTTATAACTAAAGCAATTGCAATTACAAAGAGAGTGCACGCGCATAACAACAAACTACTACGACTGCAAACAAGTAGAGCCCGATATCAATGCACACAGTGGAGCGCCGACATCAAGTACATTTCGAATAGGCTTGAAGAGTTGGGCCTTTCGATTAATTTGCAGTTTGCGCAAATTGCTACTCTTATAGACTTCACTTGTGCGGAATATACACACGCAGAAATAGAATTATTGTCTATGGTAAAATGATCAAATCATTTAAAATTCAACAATTCAAAATGGAATTAAGCTTCTTCCTATTGCAATAACGCGCTTGACACGCTTTAGGCCACATTACGGTATACTTGCAAGTAATATTGTAACATGCACAATGCACACTCTTCTGGGCACCACTGACCACCACAAAACAACAAATTGTGGCATATTGGGCTTCGCTCTCCAATCAAAATTTACTGGCTCTCTCAAAAAAGTATATCTCTCATATAACGGGAGAGTACATTTTTATGCAAAAATCGGAACATCAGCACGTATCTCGTAGATAAATACGCTCAGCGTAAATTTATACATGCGCGCTCTTTCGCACTTGTACGGGTACTTGGCCAATTACAAATGAACAAGTGTTTTTGTACCAGCTAGCTGTCTCACATGCGCATTCAAGCAGAGAAGTATACTTGTACGAGAGTTAACGCAAACTCGCTCATTGTTGGGTCGTTGAGCTGTTGAGCATTTGAGGCACAAACTGGCGTACACATTATTATAACACGCTCACATAGTGCGAAGACAGTCAGTCTAGCCTCTCAACTTATTCAGATCGGACGTGAATTGCGGATAGAAATTTGAAAGCAAAAAAATAAAAGCCAAAGTCGCGCGTGCGAGAAACGAAAATTGAGCAAAAAAAATATTTATATATATACATATACTGAAAGCATATATACTTATGTGTATGTAGTGTTTGTGTATGTGTTGTAAGCTTTGCACAAGCAGAAAAATTAAATAAAATTCAAAAAAAAAGAGAAAAAAGCATTTGTGAAAAATTTATTAAAATAAATGTGCAATTCGTAATTGAAAAGTGTGTGAAGCATTAATGCAATAAATTCATTTGCTAAGCAGCTACGCGTTGCCAAAAAAAAAATCGAAGAAAAGAAGTATTAAATCAAGTGGAAAAGGTAAAATGGCAAACAAGTTCAATCGCTTACGAATTGAGTGTTTTTTTTCTACGTCGTGATGTCTTTTTTTACAATTTGTTTCCCCCTTTTAAAAATAGCTGTAGACCGAGACGTATTAAAGAAAATGATAAAACAGAAGAAGTAAAATACGGGTGAGGAGGGGAGTTTTTGTGGCTGGTCTGGGTTTGCTGAGCACTGGTGGTATGGTCTGATTTCCTATTGTGAGAGTTAACTTAGGTTGTCGACGTCGTCTTCGTCATCGTCGTCTGAGTTCAAGTGGTGTTGTATATATTTTTTTTTTTAATCTTTTGTTTTGAGTGTATTTCTTTTTTGTTGATTAGCGAAATGTTTCTGTTTTGGTGTATCTGAGGATAACTTTTTTTTTTTGCGTTGAGTGCTTAATTCGTCAGTAGCAGCGGTATTTATATACACATTTTTATTGTTGTGTCCCAAAAACAGAAAAAAAAAATATGTGCTTTTTAACGCTTGTTTTTAAAAAAAATTTTTTTTAGTTTCTTCGCAACTCAGCTGGTTTTGTTATGAAGTTTTTTTGTGAAATTTAAAATGTTGCTGTCTGGGGTTTTATGCTAATTATGCAGTAGGTCGACGTCAACGTTTAAAAACAAGTTTATTCTGTTTTTTATCCGTTTCGTTTTTCGCAGAAAAGTTTATAAAAAAGCTAAAAAATACAAAAAAAAATTCCCATTTGCGCGCATAAAAGACGTTTAACTACTTTAAGTTTCTTTTATTTTTTGTTACGTTGCACATGTCAAGTTTTTTATTGTTTAGTTTTACAAACATTTTTGTTTATTTACTGGTTTTGTTTTCCATTTGCCAGACGACACAATAAACAAACATTATCAATTGCACACAAACAAAACAAAAAAATCGAAAATTTTATAAAAAGTGCAAGTGCGAGTGCGATTTCGCTTTGTTTCTAAGCGTGCTCACATGAATCAGTTTCGTATTTCCGCAATTTAATTGTTATCAAATTAAATTCTTCACTGATTGCCTGCTACAACTGAACTAAGAGTAGCCATGTATGTTATGCGGCGTAAATAAAATACTCACATGCACAAATACGTATATAATTGAGTAAAAAACGAAATGAAAAATATTATACGCACTTCTCGACTTCTCAGAAATGACAGTGGCCAATGGTTAATAGAAGTCCGCTAATACGTGTTTGGCGTGATGTGATCTCACACGGCTTTAATTCTTTATGACGCGGCACAATAAAAAACGCAAAATTGATTGTCTACAGTTGTACAAATGAGTCTATATTTGCTTATTGTCTATTGCTAAATGTAATCTAATACTGCGAAAGAGTGGCTGCATTTGTCTGGGGTTTTTTGTTTTGAGCAGTGAAATCTCGGATTGTTTTTAGTTGAATTGAATTATATAAAAATTATTGTCGTATACATAAAAATTACGTGCTTTACTATGCAACACTGACAAATCGTTTTGTAAGTTGAGTTTTTTACGTAAAATGTATCTAGGTGCTAAAAATTTATAGAAGCTTGAAGAAGTGTCTAAAACAATTTAGAAGTAGTTTGACATAGTTAAATATTTAATCAGGGTGGTTCATTTTTCTTTTATTAATGGCAAACCCTATTGATATTTATTTGATAGCAATGCACAGTTTTACCTAATGTCATATTTGCAGTTATTCCCAGTGTGCAATTAATTACTCGCTGGCAAAATGAGTATCCAACCTGGCCATGGATTTGCCAAGCCAACAGCGGAGGCAAGTAAAAAACTCTACGCCTACAAATGCACCAACGCAGCACATAAGCAGTTACTACTGTACGTCTAACTGTCGCTAACTGCCGCTGACTGGGCTTGAGTTAGTGTCGTGCGTTCTGTACGCTCGCCGCCGTCAGCTGATTGCTATAACAACTAACGTATTCTGGTGCCTTTTTGTTTTATTGCATTTTTTAAGCGAGTTTTCTTTATTTAACTTTGCAATTGTTGCTGTGTTGTTAATTGTTTGTGTTTTATTTATTCTGAGTGAGTTTAGATTGTTTTGTATTTTTTTTTTCTTTTTGCTTTGTTTCGCATATGTATAAACACAAATCAGTGGCAGACAGCAGCTGTTTTGTAATGTGTAGCAGTTTGTATTATTTTTTTTTTAACTTTGTATTATTTTCATAAGTCATTGCTATATTCTAATAAATGGTTAATAATGAAATACAAAAAACGTTGGCACGTTTAGAGCATTCCTATGTTGCTAATGTAACTTTAGTAAGTTAACTTTTGTATTTTGACCCACTTTGTTTCCACATTTCAACAATTGTTGACGCTGTCTGCCGGTCCGTCTGTCTGTGCTGTGCCACCATTTACGATATGTATATACATATTGTATATTCAATATATTTGTGTATGTGTATTCAGACAGCAACGCTTATATACAGTGACAAATACATATGTACAGTTGTACTCGTGTGTTCATATGCGTATACATACATATGTAAAGAGTTTTTTTTATAGTCTGTATTTGCGTTTCGTTTGCGTTTGGTTCGCGTTGAATTTGTTTGGCCCATTGCTCTAATTTTGTGGGTTGCTTGTCAAATATTCGTTTCGTATTCATTTTTCTTTTTGTTTCTTTGGGGCACGCCGCGTTTGTTGCCCTGCGTTAAACAAACAATTTCTTCTCTTTTATTCACAGTTGTTTCTTAGTTACAACTCAAGGTTGCTTAATAGTTGCTGCTATAAGTGACTAAATTATTTTGGGTTTTTTCTTTGAATTATTTTTAGCCCCCTTTTTTATTTTTTGTTTAACAAAGAGAAAAAATATTATGCTCAATTTAATCAGAATTCTAGTCATTCAATCGTACTCACATAAGTATATGTATTTTCACACTGCTTTCACACCAATCGTATATTCGGCCCTAACCCATTCCGCTCTTCTGTCTCCTTTGAAGTAAATTCAGACTACATTAGGGCCGCCTAACTAACCACTGTTTTCTGTTGGCAAATGGCAATCTTTACTTAGTTAAGGAGACACTTTTCATTTCTATGCACTAACTGTTTCATATTTAATTGGATTCTGCAACTTAAATTCGGGTTTGCCAAAATGTAACTTACTTTCTGCCGTCAGGCCCCAATTCAACCTACTTAAATAACGTCTACAATATTTTGTAAAGTTAAAATACGAAAGTGAGGCAATGGTTAACTTCGTCATCGTTTAGAGAAGGTCTGGCGTAGCTTTTCGACTGAAACAATTGACCTAATTGCCCGACAGTAAGTAATACGTTTTATGTGCGTGGAAGCCGACATGATTTACGGAAAATGTCTTAAGGCTGAGACTTGTATTTGAAATGCGTCGCATTGCTGCTGCCTGCGACTACTCACATTGATTTGGTACTGCTGCCATTGCCAGGCAGTGAAATGTAATTGAATTTGTAGAATAATTGCACATTCGCTCAGCTGATTCTCATGCTCATATACATCGATATGCACATAGAAGCATACATATGTAAGCAAACGCAAAGACAAACTGGCAAACACGACGCCTAAGCCGGGCGGCTTGCACACATATTGCGGGTATTTAGCGACAAACCATTTAAATAAAAGCCAACTTTATTATCTTTACGATGCCGTCTGCGTTGTTCGTGCTGTTGACAAATCGATTTACTTGTGTAAATGAACAAATCTTGTTTACCTGCACCCACGTAGTGAAACGCAATAGCCAGCCGCCTCCTTCGCAGAGTCGCACACTCGTGTCGTGTACATTAGTACATGCCGGCATTGTATGCAAATGCGAAATGGCGTGACAAAGTCGAAAATTTAGACGAGAAAATGTAATTAAATCGAGATTAGCTTAAATGGCTCAGTTGAGGGTGAGACATTTGTTATTTTTTGTTGGGTTGCGTTTTATTTGATTTGATCTGCTCATTAACTGATAGTTGTTGTTGTTACGGCCGCCGCCTTTGTTATATTCATTATCAGCAAGGCTCATTATATATTTTTTTTGTTGTTGTTCTGGTTGTTGTTTGATTTGAAAACAATCATTTGATACACGTGTCAAACGGTTCATTGAATTTGCGTTCTAGTATTGTATCTACGACATTAAAAAATGATAATCCAAATAAGTCAATTATCAAAGTTGAAACAAAATAAGTTTTTTTTTTTAATTTACTATTTTTCATTTTTACACTATAAGATAATCTATAGCGGGTGATTACTTATTTTTACTATGTGTTTAAATGCTCTTATTAACAATTAATTTGTCGGACGAATTCAAGCTAACATTAGCAGCCAGCTTAATGAAGCATATCATTAGATAAAAGTCAATGAAGGCGATGCCATAAACTTCGAACTTCTCCACTAGCAACCAGCAGTTCAACAGCTTCGGATCTACAACTTATCGTCTCTCGACACAGACTCCGGATAAGTCTTAGTCGGTTCACATGACGCACTGCACCATTGGGGGAAATTCCATATGAAATTTTACGCTTACTACGTCAGAAAAGGTATCTTCTTCTTTATTGGATAGCAGCACTCCATAGACGCGGTGGATCTGCAAGGCCAGCTGCATTTTTCAAAGCTCAGTTCAAAGTTGACGACAGTCATCTCAATGAATTAAACAAAATAGTTTGCCAATGTTTGACTGCGTCAGAAGTCAACTTGAATATACTTACATACAGCAAATGTTCGTCCAGAGAAAAACCCGTTTACACAAGTAATTCGAATTAATTTGCTATGATGTAACAGCAAACAGTTGCCATTACCTCGCTCGCACTTCAGGAAGTAACATTGACTTAATGTAACGGAAGGAATTTTGTAGTCGCAGTCAAGATTTTTAATTGAATTGTTATGCAAATGTATGCAAACGTCTGATTGTGCGATTGTGCCGACTGGCGACGGGTTCAGTGTACTCGGACCCAGGCATGCTTACATATGTGTAATTTTCATTTGTGAGTTTATTATTTATGACAGATGCAAAAAACCCATACTCACATACACTGGTGTAATAAATTTGGTAATATTCTGTTTTTTATTAAAATTTATTTATTTTTTTTCTTTTTACTTAAAGCTTTTGTTTTGTTTGTGTGAGTGTGTTTTTAATTTAGTATCTGACCCAATTCGGAAACCATTTTCTTTGTTCAGTTTTATCTTTGCCTTGTGTGCCATAAGGATTGCTTTGTTGCGCTAATTACCTGATTTTAATAAAATAGTAAAAAACTTAATTAAATAACTTCGTGTTTTATATTACTTTAATTGCAGAAAAAAGAAACAACAACAGCAGCAGAAACTTCCCACAAAGAAAAAGAAAAAACACACATTGAACAACTGTTGAAAAGAAAGTGGAAAATTTCCCATTTTTTTAAAGGGAAATTGAAGAGGAAATATTTTAAACTGATTCACGCAACAGGGAATGGTATATTTCTTGGGGGACTGGGGCATGGGAGATTCTGACTTCTCGTCATATCAGCAACATGTTCCGAATGTACAGCAACAACAGCCAATTCATTTACATGAACAGCAACGTGATCTCCACCAACAACAACAGCAACAACATGGTAGTCACATTGCATCAACAACAACAAGTTTAAATTCGCTGTCACAATTGTCGCACTTTGGCAGCACAACATTTCTCAGTAACTCAGTAGCGAACAACTCAACAACAGCCGTCGCAGCAGCAACAGTATTGCCAACAACACAATCGCAACTGAACTTACACCAACATGTTGCCAGCAGCACATTAGTCACAGCCAATTTGCAACAATTGTCGGTGAGCAGCAGCGGCACTAACAACAATAGTCACTGTTCGACGCCAATCAAGTCGCAGCAGCCACAACAACAGCAGCAGCATCCACTCGCAAGCGCAACAGCTGCGCTCCAACAGTACTTGGCCTGCCACCAATGTGCCGACAATTCAGTTGGCAATGTCGATAGCTGCGGGAAGCTGGCCACGCATTTGGGTACCACCTCATCGGCAGTTGCTCTGCAGCCACAGCTAAGCAAGGATCTCCTGGAGAACGAGGATGAAGTTGCTCTTCAGCCTCTATCCAATCAGGTGAGCATGGAAAACACTTAACCTCCTCCTAGGTTTTAACAGGATCACGGAGTAGTAGGGAACTGATCAGACAACTGCCTTTGAAAGAACTTGGCACATATTCAATTTTTGCCATGATATTCGCATTGTGTTTTATTAAAAGCTCTTCAAGCAGATTGCTAGCCCACTTTTCGTTCAAAATTAAATTCAATGACAACTCATCTTTTGGCACAAGGCAACAAATAGTCGATACTACAATCTGTCGCCGCTTGTTTCTGGCTGTAGAATTTTTCCCTTCGTAAGCTATTTAATACCTGCCTAAAATATTACAGAGAAATGAAATGATAGAACAAATAATGTTATAGCTGATCTATAAATATGTTTTCAATTTCATGACTTGTCTAATTCAAATATTAGTGACAATAGCAAATATGGTAATATATGTATATACAATATAATAAATAAAGCAACTATCAATTAGGCAATCGTTTCGTTATAAAATTTTGTAAAAAAAATATTGAGGATCTTGATTAAGTAGTATATATTTCTTCTCTTCATCATTATAGACTTGATGAAAGATATTTTTATTTTTTTTTTTTAACTTAAAGAAGCATCATTGAGTTTCCTAACTTTTAAACATATATGTGCAATATTTTTTTTCATATTTCATTTATAAAATATTCCGTCAAGTTTTTTATATTTGTACCCACTTAAAAACTGCCGACACTACTCAACTTAAGTATGTACATACATATAAATACTATAATTTTTTATTTTTGTTATTAGTTGAAAAGACTTGCCGACTATGAGTCAGAAGTATGCACTATTGCCGCAATTTCTGAGATAACGCCAACTATGAGCGTTTACTTCATTATCTTTTCTGTTTTTATATTATTTGTTTTCCTTTTGTCTGTTTGGTTTTTCTTCTTTTTGTTTTAAACTTTCATTAATATTTTGTTTATGACATTATATTTTTTTAATTGTTTGCTAACTTATTTTTTGGACACGCCAAAGCTGCAAATACTTAACAATGTCCTAACTAATGTTTATTTGCTATATTGTTCAAACATGTGAAAAACATCAACAACAAAAGTTAATTTATGGCCAATGACGTACGTATGCCGTGTTATTTCAGCACTTTTAATTTCTTTGTTATTCCATTTTTAGCGATAAGATTGCGTTTAGCCACGCGCCGGGTAACTTATAAATATATTATATTTAAAAAGCCAACTAGCCAGAACATGAGCTTGGAGCTTGTTTGACTCAGTAACGTGTGATTTACTGTTTTTAATTTGTCAACAGCTCACTTGAATAAGCTACGACTTGAAAACGTATTTCGATTAGCTTAAATTACTCACAATTTCCAAAGAAATAAAGACTGATGTGCAGTCATGCACGTAGATCCTAAGTGATAAAAACTAATTGAAAACTGCTTTATATAATATTGATTACATTGTGAAGGCATCTTATTAAAAAGTTTAACCTAGCTAAAGAAAATGTGTACAATTCCAAAATGGTCTTGAAATCGTAGCTATCCAGTTATGTTTATTTTTAATTAGAATTTTTATATCTTTTTAGCTACAGTTTAACGAATTTTCTTAATAATGGTTGAGAATAACAAGAAAACAGGTTTGTTTTGTTGAACCAAATGAAACGGACTACCTCAAAACATGTTTGAAATACACCATGAGGTAATGTTTGATTAAAGAACAAAAATAAATGATGAGACAAAAAAAAATATTTTTATTCAAATCAAACTAACAGCCAAGTGTCCAATCACAGAGACTTTTAATCAATCTGTTAATAAGTTTTCTCTTGTAATATGCATAGATAAAAAAATAATAGTTGAATCTTTGAATTTTTAGATACTTGCACTTATTCAGCATCTTTTAATGAACTTTTTTCTTTATGGTTGCAGGTCGGAGGACACACTCGCCTGTTGCTGCTCAATCAGTCAACCGTGATAAAGCCTTTGAATATGCGTGAATTGGATTTCTATCAAAACATTCCGCAAGAAATACTGAAGTTTGTTCCAAAGTACAAAGGTAAGACACCGACTGTATTCACACCTGTACACATACTTACATATATATCCACCTGTGTTTGTATAATTATTCAGTTCCGCTTATATGGTTTCGTTATCATTTGTTTTTTGTTGTTTTGATAATGCATTGAAAAATAAATGCTGAAAATCTGCATCTAGAATTTGTTTCAATAAAATAAAAAAAAATAAAAAAAATAGAAAACAAAAATTTAAAAAAAATAAAAACAAATTTATTTAGTTTAAATAAATCATGAAAACGCATTATCACATGTCTCCTATACTGTACTGCGTATAAAATCGAAAAAGACTTGAATTGTTGTTTTTTTTCTTTACTAACGTGCATTTGCAAATCGTTTACTATACATTGTTATCGTCCTGGTACTATTTACTAGGTAATTCATTTGGCTTTTATTATTTCGTAATTTTTTTTTTTGATAATTGTTATACAATAAAAAGAAATTAAATTGTCTTCTAGTCTGTAAGTTTCTTTAATAAATAAAAATTATAGCTTTAAAATGTAAACAATGCAAATTAAAATTAAAGCGCATATTTTTTATATATAGTTTATTAGCATTAGTAGCATATGTATGTATTGATACATATATGCAAAAATAAATGAATAAAATATTTATAAAAACTTGCTATAAATATTTTGTCCCATTACACATATTTTAATATACGATAAAACCGAAAAACCAAACAAAACGAATCGACTATAACTAATTGGTGTTGGTGGAAGGCTACGCCTTGAGCACCTAACGACTTTTAGTGAACAGTTGCCATTATTTTGTAGCACTAAAACGATAATCATATAGACTGGTAAGTTGCCAAACCAAAAATCCAACTATAAGAGAAATATGTTGTAAAATTTTTTGTAACACATTCTGAATTGCTAAGAATGTGTCAAAAATTTTACAATTCAATACTTTTGCATTTAACAAAAACATAATAAATTAATTAAAAAGTAAAAACAAAAAAAAAAAAAATACAACCGAAAAATGCCAATAAAAGAATAAACCAAATAAAAGCTTGTGTAAGTGGAAGTGTTCGCTTCGTTTACACAAATTTGTATCTACTATATACGCTTTATACTCGTATTATCCAAAGGTTCGATGTGATACGCTACACAGACTGACAGATGTTCTGCCGCTCTGCCGATGAAACACTCACTCACTCAATCAATCAAACAAAGCGAACCCTGGAGCCTCTACTCGGAGACTCCAAATGCCCAAGCGCCGAGCAAAAACGAAAGCATAATAACCAAAAAACAAAAGAGTAATATCTTCATTTGAGTTAATTAACTTAATTTTTGTAAAACAATTTTTGCAAACCACAACAAACGAGTTTTTTTATGTGTTTGTTCAGAACGCACATCCAACCCGTCGTTCGGCGTCGTACTTCGTTCGTTCCAGGACACAAATCGTCACTGTATCGAATGACAATGACATACATACCGCATATCTCTGACCCAAACTCTGTACCACAAAAAAGTCTCAAAAAAAAAAAAAAATTATAATAATTAAAGACAGAAAACAAAAATTGAGACTGAGAGACTCTCAGAAGAGCTTGTGTGCCTAGTGCCAAAGACAATAAGAATGTTCGAAGGGTTTGTATAAAAAATTCAACATTTTTTTATAATAAATTACATACTAAGTCTAAGTTTATATATTTTTTATTTTTATTTGTTATACTATATATTTGAGTATTTTGTTGTCTAGGTGCTAAGTCTAATTATAAAACGCAGCAGAAAGTTAACCACAAACTCTGTGAGAGCATAGCTACGAGAGCAAAAATAATATTTAAATAGAACAGTACAAAAAACACTCGTTGAAGCAAAAAACGCAAAATCATTTTAATCAGTGTGCATTTTGCGACTCTTAGCATGTCCCTACCAGATGTGATATGAAGCAGAACGCCGCGAAATATGCTGCAGTATTTTGTAATTATCACGAGCAAATAGTGAAAAATTCTGAAAACAGCAATTTGATCTGAATTATTCTTTGTGCTCACTTAGCTAGGCTCTCAACACGAATTAATTGTTAATTCATTTATAAATCTAAAGCCTTTTTGGCGCAAATAATTGAATAATCATAACTGGAAAAAAATGAAAACATTTTGGCTTAATTACGCACAACGTTAAATCTTCAAAATTACTTCCTCTCGAAACAGACAACAGCTAAAATGAAAATGAAATGAGCAATAATAAAGTATTTATGCAATGTTTCTTTTTCCATGTGCTTGAATTAACCGAACTCAAGTGGCACGTTTTTTCCTGCATCATTATTCTGTGTTTAATTTAAATTTAACAGCTCTAAATTGGAACACCCGATTCGTTGATATCTATAACAGACATACTATCGTATATTCGTAGAATAGAGTTGTGCAACATTCATGCCAGCGAGTTTGCTTGTTTCTGCATCATGTAGCCACATTAGAAGCAAACAAATCAATTTAGCCAACAATCAATCTACCAATCAATCGAACAATCATCATGCAACTTCAAACATTCCTAACTTGTTTGTGTCTTTAAATTTTGTACGCGTCAACATAAGCCATTATTGAAATGTCTCTAATACGAAATACACGAACCTCAATCGCATATAACATACTCGTCCAATATATTGTATATATACGATATTATTATATTTGGCAGCATAGATACTATATACGACACTAATAGCATGTTGGCCCAATTATACTTTCAGGCGTTATGCAAGCCACCAGCATGGGAGGCGCCAAACTCGAGAAACGTTACTCGCCAAGCTTTCGTGAGGACCAGCCTGCACGCAAGATGAGCGCCTCAAAGCGTAAACGCGATGATGTCTTAAGGTGTGTACTATGTAAAACGTGTCTCTTTCGATACTCAAACGCTTCTTGATTTTGATTGATATGTATTGTACTGTACTGTGTATGTACAGTATTGGCAATTTAGCCAGACATGGTCTGCAAATACATGCAGCCATACATACTTACATTCACATATGTAGTACATACATACATACATTCTTTGCACTGTAAATACAAATTTACGCAAGAAAAAAAACAAACAAAAAAGTTATTGTGTAAAATAACAAATATATATATATTATATAATTATTCGTGTTATAAACGAAGCAAATAGCAATGAATTTTATTTTTGTTTTAGATATTTTGTGTGATTGTGTCTGTGTTCTCTCCTAAAAAAGACTCTTTAAACCAAAATGGGTATGGAAATTTTTATACTACATACGATAATACGAAATAAAAAAAAAGCAATTTTTAAGCAAAAATATAAACGCAAAAAAATAAAATCAAACATCTATCAACCAACAACCCAACGCCTTGAAGCTTGTTTCTTTTAGGTCAGACATACACAACCTATCAACTACACAGTCTCAAACCCAGACCCCAATCAGCCCAGTCTTCTATTGACTGATGTATTCTTACACACTTTGCTTCTCGCGTTGTTAGGTGAGATTGGTTTGGCACAACGTACACACGTTTTTTTGTTTGTGTGCTCAAACCTTTTACTGAATTCTAACTTTAATAATTGTGAAATGAGATGTGCACATTATTAATGCGTATAATTTATGTTTATTATTTTTCAGGATGAAAGTACATAAGAATGGAAATGCAGCTGATGTTATTAAGAGCATTTCGCAACTTGACAACTCCAATAAACAATGTTAGTATTAGACACGCAATTGCATTGCGACTGAGTTGAGCAGAGAGCCTCTATTTCGATTAGCCAAGCTGCCTCAGGCCTCAGGAAAATACCGATAACATTGAAAAATTCAAATACTTTTTAAGCATTCAAACGACGTTTCCGTTAGTAATTTTAAATGTTGCCTTTGTTGCTTAGACCTAACGGCGTTTCATTTGTTAATTAACTTATGATTAATGTTGCTGCATTGCGTATTTTGAAAATAATTTTGCTAATTATTTATTTTATTTTTGCATATATTTTAATCAGATTTCCTCATGCTCGAGAACATCACCTCACAATTTCGCAATCCCTGCATATTGGACCTGAAAATGGGCACTCGGCAGCATGGTGACGATGCCTCTGCCGAAAAGCGTTCGAAGCAGATGGCCAAGTGTGCTGCAAGCACATCGGCCTCATTGGGCGTTCGCTTGTGCGGCATGCAAACGTACCAGGCACACCTAGAACAGTATGCGAAGCGCGACAAGTACTGGGGACGAGAGCTCAACGAGGATGGCTTTAAGACGGCACTGCATGACTTCTTCTACAACGGCTATAGGCTGCGCATACGCGTTATAAGGAAGATACTACAGCGACTACAGCAGCTGAGGCACGTCATTGAGAAGCAGTCAAGCTATCGATTCTACTCTTGGTAGGTGTATGGGACACAGCAAAAGCAATTGCATCTAGAAAAGTTAATGGTTATTAAATATATTGCGTATAACTATTATAGCTCGCTGCTGATCGTATATGAAGGTTTCGAAGAGAATCCAATGGCATATCCAATGGACTTGGAATTGGACTGGTCGTTGGCGGAGGCGGAAGCAGAGGCAGATGCAGATGCAGAGAGGGAGACTTTGACACCGGCAAAAGTCGCCACAAAGTCGGCCACCTTCGACTTTTATCCCGACAACAGCATTGATGAGGACGACGATATTGACGATGATGTGGGTCATGACGGTGGCGATGAGTTAGATCAGCATGACACCGACGAGGACTTGCATTTGGTGGCCGCTGATAGTGGCAATGCATCGGCCACGAATAGCAGCACTGGTGGCGATGCCTGCAGCTATGATGCTGATGCATCGAATGATTCGAACTCACGCCTGAATCTCGCTTCTAGACGTCACATGCACAAACGCGGTTTTGCCGAGGCTGCAGCGCGTGGCGTTAAGAACACACACACACACCCACACACCACAAACAATCGAACACATGCCAGCGCTCTGACAGCTTCCACGAGTGACGACGACGATGATGATGAGGAAGGGCACGTTGTTGTGGTTGGACGATCAAACAAAAACAGTCGTATTTCCATTCAACCACCATTGCGAACAGGCTCAGCAACGGTGACAACTAGTGGTAGCTCGTCGAAGTCTAATAAGACTAAGTCGACCAAAGCCGCAATAAGCCGCAATAATAGTACACCATCGCCCGCAGCATTCATTCCAATATCTGAAGAAACAGTATTTCTCGATCCTGAGCCGCCATTGCCAAGTGTAACCACCTCGTCGCCACATTCGGGCGATTCGTGGATGAACTACAGCAGCAACAGCAGCGATGACTTCTCCGGGTTATCGGAGCAGATCAAAGCGGTTACCAGCGGGCGACAAACTGGTAGGTAGTGCGAAAGCAGCATTAGTGCTCATGCCAAACAGCTAATCTTTCTTGGTTACAGGCAACAACAGCTCCGATGAGGCCAGTTCTGACTTTGATAGCATTATTATTGGGCAGACTGGAGTCATGCTGAAGCAGCGTTATCGCACGCAACTATCACAGCAGCAGCAAAACGATTCCTTTGAAGCGCCGGCGCAATCAATGGAAGCTCATGCATCAACACCAACCACACCGCTCAGCAGTAGCGCGACTAATGTGACAACTATTGCAGCCGCCAACAGCAACTCCAACACAAAGAGCATAAACTCACCCGCCTCTTCTAGCGCCTCGTCTCTCAAATCGGTCAAAGGTGCCGTTAAACGTTTGCGCTGCAAAGACGATGATGAAAACTTCGCGGCACACGAGCGTGATCTGCATGATGCCATCAGCTCTTCGCTGGCTAAGAAAGCCACAATCACTTCCACACCCGTCTCGGCTGTTTCATCGCCCTCAAAAAGCGCAGCAATGCATGCGCTACGCAGCGGCGAGAATGTCACCAATTCTCTCTTAGCTGGCATACTCATGGAATCACTCGAGTCACGCACAAACCATGCACTGGAAAAGCAGGAGAACTTCAGTAACAACAATCACAATGGCAGTGGCAGTGGCAGTGGCAGTGGCAATGGCAACAATTTGAAGTCGTCAACACAAAACACCGCCACAGAAAAGGTACCGCAACGGACGCCATTGCTGCATGCTTCTAAATCACTCGAAGTAAATGCACCCGCGACAGATGACTCGCGCTGCTTTTTTGATGTGCGTCTTATTGATTTTGCGCACACAGCTTTTGTGCCACGCAGTGGTAGCATGCTACCCACACCGCCCACACCTGCCGTGCCCATTGTACATCATGGACCCGATGGTGGATTCCTTACTGGGCTAGACAGTCTGAATCGTTTACTTAACGAAATCTTGGCTGATGAGAAGCCCTAAATCGGTACCAAACTATGCTGGGGTGCCTTTTGCGGCCAATAGGGAAAACAGAAACTAAATCTGGACCTACTTAAAACATGCCTGGCCATGCCAAGAATTTTAACAGTACAATTCCTTGTAGCAAGCAAAATTGTTATAGTAATTGTTTATAAAATTTGAGTGAAAATTAAAATAGGCAAAAGCGTAGGCAACCAAAATAGAAGTGAATGTGGAAACGTTACACAATGCGTAACGTTACGTTAAGAAGTTTTCGTAAAAAAACGACAAACCGTAGAACAGAATCGGCTGGGGAATTTACGGGGAAAGCAAGCGGAACACAGTTCTGTTGTGATTAACATATTCAAAATATTTGAATTAAAAGCATTTGCCAGTGGTTAAAGTCAGAGCAAACTAAAAAAAATTACAAATCGTTTTTTGAAAATTGCTTCCAATTAATATAGTTGAAAATTTATAATTATGTTTGTGCATTTCACAGCATTAAAAACGTAACTAAGAAATTTTTCAAAAAGCAAATTCGACGTGATGAAATAAAAACCTATAATAAAACTTGAGGATTTAAAAAAAAGAATTGTGAATTATATACACTACAAATATCGTTTTTATACCTGATTAAAAATTAAATATTACAAAAGCAAAGCAAAACAAAAAAAAAAAAATTAAAATAAAAAAAGTAAATGACAAAACCTAAAAAAGCGAAAAACGTAAAACAGTATTTACCTAATTTTTGCTTAACTTTTAGTTCTTTCGTTTTTATTATATCTAGATTACTGCTAATTAAGCATAATGTTGTTGTTTAACAGTATCTTACATTAATTAAAACTGATAAGAAAGTGTAAAACGAATTAATAAAATGCTAAAACCGTATATAAAAACCACAAAAAAGTAAAGCAAAAGAACGTAAATATATTTTTAAATACTTAAGTTAACATTAAAATGCTATAAACATTACTGATTATTATTACCACTACCTATATTATGTAATAAATAGTGTAACATTAAAATCAATTAAAATGTATATTTCCATTTAAGCACATATAACCATGTTTAAAAATTGCAATACAATTTTAAAAATAAATAAACGTTGATAAAAATCTCCCCCGTATTTCGCACCGGCTGTAAAAACGCCATCCACAGAGTACGAGGAGATGGACGAGGCAAATCGCCAGAATCAGAAAAACAAAAAACAGGATACATTTTGGAATAAATTTAAAGATGGGGTGGCAATACAGTGCGACGGAATATTTCGTTTCACTGTAATAGTGACACCAAGGGCTGAATATTAACAAAAATATTAAATGGAAGCAAAAATGCAGACCATTCAAAAACCGAGGTGCCTTCCATCAGTAGAATCCTTATCTCGCCTCCAAATCCAGTTTTCTGACCATAACGAATGCACATATGGCAACAGCATAATATGCTTTTTTAATACTGTGATTCTTAGGGTAACCATAGTGCGAGCGAGACATCAATAGTGGCATGCAAGGTTTATATGATAAACAGCTGTTTTCTGTATAATAAACTACAACTTATAGTTGCCGATTAAAATTTGTAAGCACTGCTTCGGCTAATTTATTATCTAAAGATATATAAAAGTACATTTTTACAAACTCGATTACTTTGTTGCGTTGTGGTGAGCTTACAGCTTAAAATTACCATAATAAACTCACATGAATGACATATTGCTAAATTATGTAACCTTTCTGCGGGCAAAGCCCACAGGAGAACGACAACATAATTTAAATAAATAAAACAATTAGTTAACTAAATGTTTTTAACAATTGGCAGCTGACAAAATGGGCGGTCACCATGCAGAACCTTACAAAGTGCCACATCCTTCGATCTATAAAGTGGAAAATGTGCCACAATTGAAAGAAGTAAAGGATGCACTCGCTCGTCAAGGACTCTCCGATCCATGGCTTAGGTAATATTGATAATTCCAACCAACATTTTATAATATTCTATAGTAATGTCTTTATTAGGAATGAGGCTTGGCGATACGAGCCAAAGGGTTTCGGCACACACAGATCACGTCTGAATACCTTTATGTTTCGCGGCCTTGGCGTCGGCTTTGTTGCATTTCTTGCCACTATAGGTGTGGAATACGCCTTGGGCATTGGCAAGGGCCAGGGCGATCATGGCCATGGCCATGGAAACGGTCATGGCGGCGAACATCATTAGCATAAATCGGAATATAAAATTTTCTGAAAAATTATCGTTGCTTACATGTTAATTTTTCCGTAAAATTATATCTACTAGACTACTTTTGGAATACGTTTATTCGAAACTACTTAAAAAGGAAAGAATGTGTTTATTAGTTAGGCAATGCGTGGTTTCAATTCATCATAGCACGAGCGCAAGAAGATCTGCGGTTTCTTGGCCGGGTTGAAGTATTCGTGACCCTTTGACCAATCATAGCCAACAGCATAGGCAAAGATTTGTCCGTTGGCATTAAAGCCGCACTTGGTTATCGACTGATCCATTGTATCCGAAGATTTGAGTTTGGTGCGCGCATCTTTATCCCAAAAGCTAAAGGTGCCATCGGAACCAACTGTGACCAATGTGCTGTGTATCGGATGGAAAGCTATATCGTTGACGGCATAAATGTCTTGGAAGCCGGAGGTACCGGTAGCACGATGACACTTGAAAGTAAAGTTGTCCTTGGGATTGACTGGGTTCACATACTGTATAGCCACACGACCTTCAATGCTACCTAAGGCATAACCAGTCGGTGCCTTTTTCTTATCTTTGAATATGGCAATTGTGCGATGTTGAAACTTCAATGGGCTCTCCTGGCGTTTAAATTCAGAGGGACTATTCTCCAATGAGTATATAATGAGGCCACGGCCAGCGGTACCTACAACTGCCATAGGGTAATCCACATCAGCACAGTAGCAGCGTTCTGGCAGATTTATAGCCATCATTGGATTCGGGGAACGTGTATCCCAAAACTGTAAATAATTAAAAGTACTTTTTATTAATTCTTTATGCAATCCAGCAAAAATTCACACCTTAAGCGTCTTATCCCAAGAGCCTGTCATCAGGCATGTGTAGTTAGTGCCCTTAACCCAGTGGCAGGTTCTAACGGGGCCATCATGCGCTGCCACTTGCATTACTTGATCAGAGGCGAGATCCCACATTTTCACTTGTTTATCACACGATGCCATGAATACTTTTGTGCCGTCATCTGACCAACAAACATCCAAAACCGGTCCGCCCATAGTTTTCATTGACTTTGGCACAGTTTTACCAGTTTGCTCCACCTCCCAGCAACGCACACTGCTATCCCAACTCCCAGCAATCAAAAAGTTTTGTTGCAATGTGCTTGGACTGAACTCCAACGCCGAAACCGAATCATCCGGTGGCGACATGACATCAAAGTCCATCATGCGATTGGTTGCTGGATTTGCTGTGCCAAACATGGTTGGTTTGTTATACCTTTGATAAATTTTATTTTTAATTAAACGTTAGAATCCGTCTAATCCGCTGAATTTCGTTTACTCTTGTCAATCACAATAATAATACAAATGCTAAAGTGAGAAAGAACGGTTTCTCGAGCTCTGCAAACTCTATTTACTTTCAACACTAATAAACAGTACTGAACAACGAAAAAACCTGTTTCAAATGCTCCGCATCTTAGGGATGCATTTTTCGGATCAACACGCACGACAATTTTGACACGGACTGAGGACAGATGAATAGTTTTGACCATTAATATTTATGGTATAAGAATAGGTAGTGATAAGGTTTTACAGTTATACAAATTTCATTACAGTCGATAGCACGGCTTTTGGGTTTCATCATTAAAAATTAAAATTTGTTTATATTTTTAAAATAATCAAGTTATTACTCCTTGCACGCCGTTATAAATATTGTAATATAAATACAGAGTAACCCGCTTTAAGGGTTATCAATTAGAAATAACATTTTAACTAAATGTATTTACCAAACTGAAAACGAAAAGTACTTTATTGAAGTACATATGCATATTGTTTAACATAAGTAACGGATAATTAAGCTTATGAATTAAATATTATTATGGTTGTTCACAGGCTCAATGGTGATGTCATCATCATATCAGTTCGTAATGAATAAAAATTTCAATTTAGGGTTATGTAGTATATATAATTGTGTATGGGACGAAATTAATATATGCCAATAACTTATTTACTTATTTATGATGTGTTTAAAATAAAAAAATAAAAGTTTTAATGATAGGATGCTCGCTCTCTTAAGACATAGCTTCAATTTTATTTTGTTACGGTTAGTGTTTTCTCGGTCATCTTCCGTTTCTCCAAATACGTGCCGTGCAACTGACATTGCTTAATTATAAAGCGAAAGTCCGAATTTTTTTGCAACGTTTGCGGATTGCCAATCATAATCAGTAATGACTGCGGACGTGACATTAAGACATTCAGACGTCGTGGATTGCTAACCAAACCCAAAACAGAAAAGGAACGCACAAACGAAACTATTATAATCTGCTTTTCACGCCCCTGAAATCTTTCCACTGAGCCCACTTCGACTTGACGACAGGATCGCAGCTTCAACTTCTTTTCGATAATGTCACATTGTGCACAGTATGGTGAAATAATGCCAATATCCTTTTGTTGCACCACTTTACCAGCTATGCCATTGTCCAGCAACTGGTGTACATACCATAACACTTGCTCCACTTCGAGCATATTATATGAACTTGGCGATTTGCTGCTTTGTTGTATTTTACCATGTGTCACTTGAAAAATGATCGGAAAATTTGGGTTTGGCAAAAGATTCCACTTGGCAGCCAAATTAACGTCATCTAACATATAAAAGGCAAGTGAATTAAATTATTTATAACAATTTAGTTACTCATCGCATGGCGCCGACGCAATTAATTCATTGTTGTAGTGTACTACATGATTGTACATGCGCACAATTTCGGCATGAGAACGATAATTGCGCCGCAGCCGCACCTGTAAACTATGATCATAGTTACCACTCGCATCGACCGCATAACATCTGCGTGCGAGCAGGCGTTCCATCATTGATTGACCGAAGCCAAGTTCTTTGGCACGTTTGGACTTGACTACTGGACCTAATTGTTTGTGATCACCGCTCAGTATTATTCGGCACTGTGAATCCCTTTTAATGCCCATTATGCCAGCAAGTGCCTCCGCTTCAGTGGATGCACCCGCTTCATCAATAAAAATGTGCGTAAACCAATTACTTTTTATTACCCCCCCTGAAACCAGCAAACCAACAACGCAGATTGTCGCTACAATTATGCCAGTTTGCGTCAATTTTTCAGAAGCTCTTTTAACTATAAATTTTGTGTATGATTTTAAAAGTGGATCAAGAGTTTTGCATCTCTTCCAGAACTGATCTTTCGAGTAAATGCGTACAATATGTTTGGTCTTAACCAAATTAGGCGACGAGACACTGTCGTAATATTTGCATAATCTTAATGCAACTGTATCGCAAGCGGAATTGGAACCGCTGGTCACAAGTATACGGCTATTCGGTTTCTCTTTTCGTAACTGTAAGATGGCCTCAACAATAGTTGTAGTTTTTCCGGTACCTGGTGGTCCGAAAACCACATAAGGAGCATAAGGATTCGGCTCTTCGACAATATTACGTACGGCTTGCTGCTGTTCGATATTCGTTTCAATAGATCGGTTGATGAAATTTAAGCTACAAATTTCAAGAGACAGGTATAGTACATTTAGCGACGGGCAAAGTAAATAGGCGCAGACTTACTCAGCGAAAGCAGGCACCTCTTGGATAGGATTTTCATTCGGGAATAAATATGTGCGCATGTACGTATCTGCATTAAGCAATTGCAGCGCACGATATTGAAAACGGAATAATATGCGACATGGTCTTATTGTTATATCAAATCGCTCTTGTTTACAATCTACATCACTTTCTGTAGAGATTATTAATTCATTTTCGGTTACCTTTTTCACTTTAAACTGAATTAAATTTCGGTTATATATCTCTATAGCCAACCCTTCGTCTTCAGGTTCAATAATTGTTTTGGCATTTGCGGGGAAGTCATGATTCTGACAAAGATAGGAAGGAAAATCAATTATAAATTCGTACAAAAAGCACTAATATATTCTTACCACTAAATAATTTGTGAGAACCTTTTCAGATTTAGGCCGACTTTTGGGATAAGACACACATTTAGGAAACTCCGCATTACGAGAAGATAAACGTTTACGATTAAATTCAAGCTTGCGAATCTTCGCAGCATTAATCGTTAGCGGTGTGTAATCCGACAGGCAGATGATGTCTTCGATGCGTAACAGTAATTCTAATACATTTGATATATTCTCTTTTGTGAGCTCTTGTTTTTGCAGGTAACAGCTAAAGTAGCCATTATTCAGAGCCAATAAGGAATTCTTATTGAATTGTTTGATTGCTGCGTCACGTAGTTCTTCCCTTTGTGGATAGTGACTCAATGTGCAAGTTTTAATACAAAGGCATGTATAGTAAACACTTTTAAAGCAATCATTGATATTGTTGAAAACAATTTCATTTTTGATCACGGGATCAATATTTTTGGTAGCATTTTCCTTATCAGGATCGTTTGTAATTGAAACTGTATCCAAGCACACATCGCGGGCTTTTGTCGATTCACAGGCTTCATGTTTGACATCTGAACAAGGTTCCGATAGAATATTTAGACATGTTGAAAAGCTGATAATTGGGAAGTTATTCCGACTTTCATCTTTACATACTTCATTCTGTATTTGCTGAAACTAAAAATATTTCTTTAAATTACTTCTAAAATTTTGTTTTTAATTTTCTCTATATGTATGTACGTATGAATTCAAATACTAAGCCTAAAATACATGGAAATTATATGCCATTGGACTCTTTTCGAATTATAGAAGTTCGATTGCAGTTGTTTAAATATGCAATATCCATTTTTTCAGTTATAATAGCTTAGGCCCTAAAATAAATAATTTTTTTTCGTTGATTTCCAACACTTATCACCTGTTATGCAGACCACCAAAAACGTAAACAAAAATAAGAGAGACGCAATTCCATAATACGGGATTTCAAAACAAAATAACTAAAATTGGGAATATGCAAACCGAAGAAATAAAAGTGCGGAAATCCAAAAACTTCGTAAGCTTTCTTCGTGACCGTGAATCCGGCTGTTCAATCAGTGGTTTTCGCTACAGTCAGCTGCCACTGTTGGCATACGAACGGCAGTTCTACAAATACATAACGCCAAATCTAACTGTACAAAATGTCAACACACCAATGGATTTTCTGCGCAAATTCACGCCCGACGGTCGTTTACTTTTGAGTTTCTCACAGGACCAACGCTCACTCAATGCATGGCGTTACCTTGGAGTAGGGAACGCAGCTCCACTGCTAAAGCACGAACACCGTGAATGCATAGCCAGCATTGATGTAGACAGACCATCGGCTAAAGTACGACACTTTTTGTTCAATAGATTATTTAAACTGCAGTTTAACTTAAGATTGTCCACTGATGTACATTCTCGTGTGCATTTACATCGCGAGTTTAGTCTTTTCATCGATAATGGCCACTATGTCTTATTAGCCGGCATGGGATTTAACGAACACATGGCGCCGGTTGTGAATTACTGCAAATATCCGGAAATGTACGATGAATTAGAAATATTCACATACGTGTTCTTCCTTGTTGACCTTACAAATGGCACACTGTCCGATGTAATGAATTTTCCACACGATAACATATCGCTGTCGCATAACCATGGCGTTTCGGTATATGGGCACACTATTGCTGTGCTGTCGAGGTATAGACAATGCATTACGATATTCCAGCACCATGCCGGCAAGCTTGTGGCAACCAATGTGCTAGGTCCTTTCTTTTCGCCATTGAATGAAGATTTCACGGTGACTTCCGTGCCTGGCTTAACCAAAATGAAGCAACGTGTTTTTGCTTACTTATATCGCCAGATTTGTCAATTGGAACCGATGGACCTAAGGCGTGCTGAGCTGAAAAAGTTCTACAAGCAGTTTAGAAAGGTGAGTCAGATAAGAAAATGCACCATTGTAAGCAATGACTCACGCAATGTACCTTGCAGATCGAACAGATGATCATGGATAAAATGCAACTTTTGGACAATAATCACATCATTCTTCGCTACGAGGAACGCACGTACGTGCGATCTGTCAGCAACGAGGATACGCAAAAATACTCCAAGCTTTATGTCTTCTACTCATTTTCGGATGATAAAATGCTCAAGATTTATAAAGAAGATTCATTTGATCTATTGTTTATGTTGCGCAATTTCTGTGATGACTTCCGCAACGCACGTTCCCTGCAAACACATGCTGCCTCCTCATCACCCACAAATAGCGAATATTTTCGCCATTCGTTTAAAGCAGCAATTACGTCAATACCTGGTGGCATCTTGGAGGCTCCAAAGCGTTTCAACCCCACACTACCTGTTAGTTCACAAAGCTATACGATAACGCACTATCTAAATCATGGACTCTTCCAATACGATGATCGGCTGATATCCTCACTGGAGCGGCCAAAACCGAGCAGTAATTCACCTATTCGTTTCATTGAACGGGAGACAAATATGCTCCGTTTTCGTTTGTTTTTAGAACAACACACAGCAGAAATGCTAAGACACACCACATCAACAGCCTTCACACCTCCACATGGTTTGCGTGAATTAGTTGCATTCATTTTTCATCCATATGAACCCTTCCTGATAAGCATACAAAAAAGGACCACACGGTACGTTGTAAATTTTCACATCTACAATCATAGCACAAATGTGCAACAAAGTTGACCAATAAAGTACAGTGTCTCACAACTTATTTCAAAGTTTTGCCAATGCATATGTTTTCCTCACATTTTTTAAGTTAAAGCCATTTGATTGTTGTTCAAAAGTTTGTATCAAATAAGCTGTGATCCACTGTGTTTCTATTTCTAAAAAAAAAAAAAAAAAAAAACAAATAGCAAAATAGGTTATATCTACATAGCACAGCATAGAATCAAAAGACGTAATATTTATAAAATAAATATGTGTAATATTTTCATTGCTATGTGTATAAAAAATGACAAAAATAAATTTAAAATTTTACAATTGCCAAGCATAAAGGGCGATTGTGTCCATCTGAAAGCGAAAATGATAAAGTCCTAATGCTTCTTGCATATATAAAGTATTGAGCGTTAAGTCTAAATGAAATTTTAATGGAAAATCTTGTAAAGGGAATCAGCTTTCCTAAAGGAACAGTTCTTCCTAATCTACCTTTGACCACGTTAGATAGATTCATTGAATCTGTATTTTTTTTAGATATCTTTTCAAAGCAAAGTTATGACTGGAATAAAAATTTCCGTGGATGTTAAGAAAATTCAGATGAATCATAGTTTTAATGAAAATTGTTTAATGATGTAATTTTATTTCAAAACTTTTAAAGGAAACTGTGGAAAGAATAATTTTTTTTTTTTTTATTTTGGCCCATCGACACCGCCCGGATTCTGACCGCCATTAATATTTTCCTGAGCTGCCACGTCAGCAGGAATTTCATATTTCTCACCAATCATGGTGTTGTGTTTTTTGCATTTAACCATAATCTTTTTTAGCTCTGTGCTCGTGCAGAGACAGCGAGGATCACCAATAAGTATTAGCAAGGATTTAGCTCGGGAGATGATTGTGTTAATGCGCTGAAAGTTAAATTATAAAATCAAAATATGATTTTCAAGATCTTACAAAAACCCTATTACGTCCCACATTAAACTAAACTTAGTTTAACTTAAAAAAATAATGAAAGAAATATGTAGTTCTTATCAACTACACACACTGAAGATCAGATCTGCTGTTACTAAAAAAAAATTTTTTTTGACTTGTACTTAACTGAACATGAAGTTACTGCTTTGACAACCCAATAAAAAAAAATCCTCATATCAATTAATCTTCACTATTGAACTCTAATGTTAACCTCTGCTTTGCCAATGTTTAAATGTCTAAAAATTTCCAAAATAATCATCGGTTTAAATACTTTTAAAGATCGTGAACAATAGAATACAGCCCGATATTATATTCAATAATTTCGTTAAAGTAAAGTAAGCATTTAGAGATAACTTTAAAATCTAACTTCGCGAACAAGTCAAGTGTTTATTAGTGATAATTGTAAGAAATATATTTGATTAAATATTAAATTCTGACTTATAAAGACAAACAAACTTTAGTCACCCGTAGCAGCACCTACGTCACCCTACAAAAATGAAAGCTTTGTTTGTGAGCTCACTACCCAACAAAAATAAAATTAATAACATTTAAAAAAAAAAAAATAATAATATGAACATATTTATGTCCATACAAATATTCTCTTCATCACACAAAACCCAACCCAATGTTTTCAAACTACCTTTTTAGCACAACTAAGATATTTTACTGTGTCAGAATTACTTACCCGTGGTTCTTTTACAAAACCCAAAGAATTGTTTTTTCGTTTGTTTTTTACGAAACTTGAAGTTTTGGTACGCACAAACGAAACCAAAATGATCTGACGTTCCAAACCTTGAAAATTTTCAACAGTGCCACATTTGATCTGATACCATTTGTGATAGTAAAGGACATCATTTATAAATGTCTGCTGCCCCTTGTAAGGTGTTATGATGCCAATATCACTTTCATTTACAAAAGTTCCGTTAATACCGTAATATAGCAGATCCGAAATATAATTGATAACAACATCGATTTCGTCGATATTGCAGAAGCTGAAATGAAAATAAGTAGAACATTTTTTGTGTAATCGAAATGATCCTTTACCTCGGTGAGCTGTCTAATTTGTGGCAAATGCCAAAAACACTGTGAAACATTATTGGAAACTTTCGATTAGGTAAACCATGCCACTTGGAACCCAATGATACATTAGCTAAAGTAAAAAAAAAAAAACTTTGATAAAACTTCAAATCCAACAGATTAAAAAACGTTGTACCCTCGGGCGCCTTGGCAATCAGTTTGTTATCATAGAAGAGTTCACTGAACATCTCAACCATAGCCGGATGGGAACGGTAATTAGAGCGTAGACATATCATACTGTTGCCATAATCTTCACGTGCCAACAATCGTTCCATGTGCGAAATGCCTAAACCAAATTCACGCGAACGTTGTGATCGCAAGATAGGACCCAATTGTTTATGATCACCAGCCATTATAAGATGCGTGTCTGCACTCAGCGTACACATAATGCCCATCAAGGATTCACCTTCAGTCGATGATTGCGCTTCGTCGATAAAGACATGTGTGTAGACGGATTTACCAAAACCGCTCATTGACAATTTACCGGCAACGCAAAGTGTACATACAACGATGCGATACTGATGCAAACAGTCCACCTTCGGCAGAAAATGCTCCGTTTGCAAATTGGAATAACTAAGTAAAAGTTCGGAAACTGAACCATCAATTTGATCCTGCTGACTGCGCGCATAAATACGTATCAGCGCGCGCTTAGAAAAGTCCGGTTTGCCCAGTAGATGTATGAGTCGCAAGGCAACTTCATCGCAAGCGAAATTGGAATTCGACATGACAAGTATCTTGGCCATCGGCTTCTCGCGATACAGCGCTGCAATGGCTTTGACAATTGTGTTCGTCTTACCAGTGCCCGGCGGACCAAAAATCAAATATGGTGCAGCATTACCAGCCCCATTAAGTATACACTGGACTGCTGTTGTCTGGTCAAGATCTTCCTCTGTGTTGTTGTCGCCAGCGAGAGGCGGTGCCAGTGTCAGGGCCTTCATTTTATT
The DNA here is from genome assembly GCA_037044495.1 of Stegana nigrithorax. Classification (NCBI taxonomy): domain Eukaryota; kingdom Metazoa; phylum Arthropoda; class Insecta; order Diptera; family Drosophilidae; genus Stegana; species Stegana nigrithorax. Next base: position 117,991 of record JBAMBQ010004613.1, on the reverse strand, counting down.
GTTCAAGTCTTCGTCTACTGTCGGAAAGAAGAAACGCTCCATAACTGCTGGCTCCAATTGCCGTAGCAATTCAATGGCACGAAATTGAAAACGCATTACCAGACGTGAGGGACGGAACATTACGGTATGGCTGACATTCGTTTTGGGCCTGTAATCTCCACATTTCATGACCACCTTGCCATCGTAATATTTGGTAATGAAACCATGATTTATATTTGCATTATTGTTGGCAAGTGTATCCGTGGAGCTCAGCAACATGGTCCACGATATAAGCTTTTCGTTTTGAGTCTCATCAAGCTTTGTGTCCATCAATAAAACTTCATCGCGTGGTGCTAAGTTAACGTGTTCATAGCTCCTTACACGAAAAGTGAAAGTGCCTTTTCTGCAATACAGATACACATTTTCTTGTTTTAGCTCAACATAACGTGCCAATTCGTCAAAATCATCCAAATGTAAAAGCAGCTCTAGCGCACTGCAGTAATTCTTAGACGTAAAACGTTTATTATTGTCCAGATAATCTTTAACATCTGGATTATATAGCTTTAATTGTGGAGTTCTCTTTTTATTTTTGTGATGCAAAATCTTTCGCAATTCCTCAGTCGGTAAGTACAGTTTCAGGTCTTGTAAGTATCCGAATTCCTTTTGTCTTACTAGATAAGACGTTACTGCTTCTATACCGATTTTATTGGATGATGTACGCGGCTAGAATTAGAAAATTAACTTTAGGTGAGCACAAGATCTAAATCTGAACTGCTGTCTAAACTATGTTTACCACATAGTGATGCTGTTCCATTTGCAATTGCGCAGTTCCCCTCCGATTGAACAAAATCACGAATGGTCTTTCATTGAAGATATTAAATACAAAGCGGTTCAAATCAAAAGTAACTTTAGCATTTAGAGGTAATGGAAATGGCACTTTTTGCTTATGCACGTAATACATGTAATCCGGCATTATAAGTATTATGCGCTCGATTACCACATCATCGAAATTGGATTCCAAACTGAAACGATAATTTCCAGTTTCCACACAGACCTGAAACGACAGTTTCAACACAACCTCCGCTGATGTCCTGTAATGCTTTTAAATTAGTTTAAAACGTTTTAGATAAGGGAAAATTATCCTTTACAATTCAGTAAAGAGGCGTAGATTTTCAAAATCCGATTTTTCACTGTGGGTACTGACATGATCCTTAAAAACGTCGTCTGTTTTGAAACCACGTTGACAAATGTAGCAAGCTTTTAAGCCTCTTTGAAAACTTAAGCAATCCTGTGTGCGGCTACCTTTATAGGCCAAAATAACTGGAGGCTTAGTTTCATCAACTTTAGTTAATAAAAATTATAGATATCAAAAAAATGTAAAATGGCTTTGTATTCATACATACCAGTCTTGAATACTTTAGCATCGTTGTGAAAGTCATATTCCCAAATCTCTTGTTTTTTTTTGAATTCTTCCAATTGTTCTTTGCGATAATTAAACAATTTACTAAAGTTTATTTTTAATGTCGAATCTGACGCCACATTGATAAAATCCGACTTAAGTAATTTAGTAAACTTAAAAAAAAATAAATAAAATAAACAAATTTAAATCAAACAGCAAATACTCAAATAACGTTGGCGTAATGATAAGCCAAAAATAATACCTTCAGTATAAAAAGTTACTTAGAAGCAGCACGCCATTTTTATTGTGAAATTTCTATGAATCCATCCGTCTCAACAGTAGACAATTACATGTCAGTATTGTGTTATAATTGCAGTTTAGTCACAACTCAGAGAGTTGAAGTAAGAAGCAAAATTTATTAGTTTTTATTTTACAACAGTTAACATTACAGGAAATCATAAATTGAACCAAAGTATTAGCGAAAAGAAAGGCTACTTCAAAAAAAAATTACAGGCAAGTCACCGACTTGCCGCTACATTACTCATACAGACATGCATGCATGTGCGTGTGTGTGTGTGTGTTGCTAGGGTAAACTATTGCAAGAGTATGCTTCATTCTAAGAAATCAAAACTGCAGACACTAGCATTCTTCAAAACAAAAACAAACCGTTGCTGTACCAAACAAATTATGCACATAAAGATGTATATTATTGTTATCGGTTTACTTTATACTTTTCTCAGCAACAATAATGTCCCTCACAGAGATTGAGATTGAGAGGCTGATTGGCGCATACTCACAGCAGACAAAGCGAACACACACAATGTATTTGCTTTCGAATGCACATTTGCACATACATATGTACATGTTTTGTTAAGAGATTTATCAAATATATTGATAATAATTTTTGGTATTCCCCTATTTCAGTTCATGAAATTCACACATACACACATAAATATGTATGTAAAATTTTATAATCAGGTGTGTTTTATCTATATTCATTGTTGTTTACTCACATCTACTGTTCCGCCGGCAAAGCTCCGACTAATCGAGTTATTCCGCTTTGACAAATATTGAACAAATTGATCACGCAAACTTCCTATTGCGAGCACCTTATCAACTTTCGGATCCAATAGGTGTGTATGGTAAAGATTTAGCAGAAAGTCGCCAAAATCATTAGAGGCTGCATGTATATACAAATTTGAATATAAATTAAACTTTTTTTTTCATTTACAACTCACTTGATTTGTTAGCGTTTTTTTTATGATCCATATGGCTTTTATATGCAACAACTTTAAAACAATCGAACGAAATACAGAGCAATCGACGTCACCCACACACGATTGTCGCGAGAATGAATTTACTTTTTGAACTGCTCGCGCACTGCTTCTCAACAAGGCACTCATGGAGAAAAAGTAGCTAAAGTGGACAAAGAAAGTGGTCAACAAGGGGGAAATGAAACTGAAAAATCGCCAGAAAAATCGCTGCTAGGCAAAGTACAGGCTGCACAACACCAACATACGTCAAAAAATCAAATTCAAATTGGCGAATATTATTTCTGCATTAAATCGGTTATTATTAATTGAAAACAATTTTAACACGTTCTTAAAGGTACGAGTGACATGTTTTGCATAGGTTTTTGCTTTGAATAAATTGCTGTTTTACTTTTCAGTTGCTCAATTTACCAACTGAGTGCGTTACCTATTGACTTTATATTATGGTGAAACACTAGTTCCTCCATTTCAAGTGAATTTTCATATAGAATGCGTGATTTCAGCGTTGAATACATTGATATACGTCTGTTGCGAAAGCGAGCAATTTTCGAAAACTAAAAAAGCCCAAATGCGCCACCTTTATTGCTTACACCATGTCCACAAAATCGCTACATTTGCGTCACTACAACTAGGTGATGAGTAAATGAACCCCAGCTTTTGAGAAGCTTTTTTCTTCTCAATGCAATTCATCGTATCGAAACGGCAATTCTGAATTCTCGGGCATGTATCCTAAATGAAGTACTCATTTTTTAAGAATGCTTTTGACTTTTTTTTGGCTTTTGTTGCATATTTGATAAACAATTTTTGCAAAAACACACATTGACGTATAGCGATGTAGGAGTGCATATATGTGTGTATATCATATGCATAAAAAGGTCTAAAGCTTAAAACTAGAATATGCCGTTGTATAATTCAGTTTTTTAAATCCGTCATTGCATTTCTGACACAAGTACTGAGCGCTAGACAATTGCCGCATTATGGCGACAATGAACATCGTAAAAACAAGCCAAAACTCACGAAACAAGGATACGGTGCGTGCAAAATGAATTAGAAAAAATAAACAAACAAATTTGCCTACGTGGTGTAAATCGAAGACTTCGATTTGACGGTTGGCAAATGCGAGAGAACTAAACGAACTACATAAGTACATATGTACATATGTATGTACTAAGTGCTTTGTAGTGTATTCTAAATAACATGAATTGTTTTTTAAAATTCCTTTTAAGGTTGTGTGCATCTTTTTGGGAGCCAGTCCTAAGAACGTGATTAATTCTGGAGTATTTAACAGTCCTCAGCACTCGAATAAGTTATATGGAAACTCGAAAAAAACTAATCAACAATGTCGTAAATTCCATGCAACACATAAATTAAAAGACTACATTCCAAACGAGAAACGCATATCATTTTTGAAAAATAATGCAATGAATAACATTGCAAAAGACTTAACGCCCAATAATATCAGGAGCATTTTTGAAACGTTAATTCAATTGGAGGATCTAGCTTCAATAAAGTCCTATCTGCAACTTGCGTTAAACAACGTTGAACTAATACGAAACGGCAAACTATACTATGTTCATACTGAGTTTAATAACTTAACGGAGTTCCTGCATCCAATGGATGAAATGATTTTTTTTGAGGAGAATACCGCCAAAGCGCAACCGATTATAGACGTCAAAGATCACCAAAAATTGTTACAAATAATATTAACTCATACGCAAGATTTGATAGCCAAAGTGAATGGTGTCCATCTTGCCAGGGTCTTTGACATATGCAAACGTAGCCGGGTGAACGAGCGCCAATGTAACACGTTCTGTAAAACAAATGCTGACAATATAAAGTACACCGTGATATTTCGACCCTCACGTTTGGTGTTTCGTTATCAATATCGTGCTCTGGAGCTACTATCACAAATGGATGAGGCTTTGCTGAAACGGTATCTGTTTCCCGATTTAACGTTTACATGCAATGGGTATGTAACACACACAGCATCATCAGAAGGCTAAAATCTTTCTATTTAGGTCCAACAACAGGCAGCTGGCCGAACAGGAATTAAAATTAATCAATACAAAACTGAATCCGGAGCAGGTAATGGCCGTAAAGCGTATCGTACTTTGCAAAAATTTGCCGGCACCTTACATTATAGTTGGACCTCCGGGGACAGGCAAAACAGCGACGGTTGTTGAAGCTGTGGCGCAGATTTATTACCGAAAATCGGCAAAACGTGTACTGATATTGTCAATGGCAAACCGCGTCTGTAATGAGATTGAATTGAAACTAAACGCAATCGATACTAAAATTTCATTGCTACGAGTCTACTCTCGAGGGGCATTGGATACGAAAAAATCGGTCGACGAACGCCAGCGAAGTCCATATTCGAAATATGAAGAAGCGGACGATTTTTATTACCCAGCTGTTCAGGATATACATAAGCATCGCATCGTCATATGTACGCTAGGTGTCGCTGGTAAATTAGCTCTGGGCGACTTCGGAACAGTCTTCACACATGTTTTTGTCGAAGAAGCGGCCGCGTGCACGGAGCCTGAGCTGCTGATGGGCATTGTGTGTACGTTAAACCCGAAATTAAATCTCATCTTAATAGGAGATCATAAGCAGTTGGGTCCGGTTTTACTAACAAAAGCATCCACGAAATTGGGTCTTGGCGTATCGTTATTGGAGCGTCTCTTGCAACGTAAATGCTATCGTGTCGACAATTCTGGCAACTACAATCGTGCATTGCAAATGCGTCTGCGTAAAAATTACCGTTCACATCCGCAGATACTTAAGATCTTCAATAATCTTTACTATAACAAGGAACTAGTGGCTATGGTAGGAGAGGGTAAGTAGCTAGTTGGTGCTTAGACGATGTTTGGGTGACCCACTAAATTGCGTTAAATATTGCAGGAACCATAAAACTATCCAAGGAGCTTAATCGTGTGTTAAATCCAAACTTTCCAATCATTTTTCATGCAGTCAAAGGAAAAACTGAAAAATGTAAAATAAGCAAAAGGTAAACCGTTAAAGCCCGTTACATGGTGGAAACTCTAGTAACCCCTTTTTGCAGCCTTTTTAATTGGAACGAAATACATATTGTGATGTATTACATTGAGAAGCTAATAAACTATGGGAAAGCCAGCGGATTGATTAAACCAGAGGATATTGGCATTGTATCGCCGTATAAAGAGCACTACAAACTCATACAACGTGAACTTAAGAAACGGAATTATCAGAAGATTGAATGCGGTACACCAGAGACATTCCAGGGTCACGAGAAGCAGATTATTATCGTTTCATTCGTACGTTCGGGAACTGACACGTTTGGTTTTCTCAAGGATCCAAAGGTAATTTAACGAGCTGAAAGTAAATCCTTTTTCTTCTTAATCCTTACATCCTTATTTTCAGCGACTTAATGTAATTCTTTCTCGTGCTCAGTGCTTGCTAATAATAATCGGTGATCCGTATACACTTGTCCGGAGTAAAGACCTGAAATACGTCATCGACGAGTGTAAGATTCACAATACACTGGTTTTCCCCAAAAACGATTGGCTCCAACGTTAAAACGCACTTTGCATTTAGGAGCTTTTAAATACAAGTCGCGCTGGCATAGCAGTCGCTACTTGGTGACTAAACGACATGATCATACGCAAGGTGGCAGTTTGTAATAAATTTGATTTTATGACATTATTTAAGCGGTGCATGTAGTAACGAAAAAAACCAAAACCCCGAATGAATCACACCATACATACATAAATATAAAATTAAAAAATTAAACTGTATAGATTTGTTTGTGGAACTCCATAAACCACTTTGTCGCACATTGTATTGAGTTTGAATTAGGTTTTCCATTTTGTCAATAGAATAGCACTGAGTGCAGTATAGTTTTATTGCGTCTGCACTCGAACTTTTGCAACATTTCGTCAACATCATTGTCTAAATCTTGGGACTTAGTCAACAAGTTAAGCATATCCGTTATGAGGAAAGCGCCCATTAATGCATCTTCGTGATTATCCTCGACCTCGACGTTGAATAAATGCACGGGACGATTTGAAACCGGATCACGTGCTTCTACGTCCTCTACAACTAAATCATACACACGCTCCTCCACGGTGACAATGATATCGAATTGTTCTTTGCACTCCTGAAAACGTTCCGGACATTTTTTGATGCGTCGATTGCGATCCAGCATATGTAGCAGGCCGATTTGCGTATAGTACTGTTTGTCCTTCGTCACAAGATCCTTGTAAATGGCATCGTAGCTGGTGCCAAACTCGTATACATTTGGCTTGTCAAAGGCAATGCCAGGCAATTTGACACGTACACCAGTGCCAAAGGAGCGCACTTTGAAGCCCTTCTTTGCTAGAAAGCTATGTGCTTCCATAGAACGATTCATGTTTGAATAACACACTATGGCCACCGAAAAGTTTTTTGTATTAAGCATTTTGCCTTTTTCTCAATCTTGCAAAACTAAATAAATTCCGTATGAACCGTCAAACGCACAAACAAAAGCCTACTTAGGATCACAAAATATCCGGATTACTTTATTGCTTCTTTGAATTATTGTAATGCCGGTAATCATGTCTGAATCATGGTGCATCGCAATGTAGCATTAAGAAATCGAAATGTGTCCATAACCATTATTACATTTTATTTTTATTATTATTATTATAGCTTGTGTTTACATATAGACTTAATTCATTATTAAAACATATAAGTGTGACCCTCTGGCGTAGACGACATCAATTTAAATTTCAAAGATATTTCCTGTTAAAGACGGCCCCCCTTATGAGTAAAAGCCGATGTGTAGTGTAGATAGAAAATTTTCCACATTAAATCTTTGAAAAAGTTACAAGGGTGATCAGCGGCTAAGATATTTAAATTAACTTGTAAAATTTACTGAGTTTAAGTTAAATGCACAAAATAATAAAGGCTTACTACAAAATACGATGACTGTAAGTCGACTAACAGCTCAGTTAGGATTTCGATATGGAAACCCTCCCTTCCCTGTGTTGCACTTAACTTTAAAAAGAACAATTTCAAAACTTTTACGATAAACACTTGTGTATATACATATCTATTAAGGCATTAATTTAAAAGAAAAATGGCTTGGAAAGTATAAATAATAAAATTTAAAATCAATAAACTAAAAAAATAAAAAAGCCTTTCAAATGTCGAAATCTTTCAATCTTTCATCTACTAGACAACCCATTAATTAACTGTGCTGGGCGCAAAAAGCCATAAAAATTAAAATACATAACAAAGAAGGTGAAAGAGTGAATCATGTATACGGTAAGTGCGCATCAACGATCCTTAACGCTTTGCTAAATTATTTTTTTTATCATTTCTCCTTAAAATAAGAATTCCACAATGTGCAATGTGCCGCTCCTACACTATAGCGTACATTACAAAAATTCAACTCTAAACATTGTGCAATTCATATCAGAAGGTCTAATAAAATCTAAATGCATGCATGCATGCAACATAATGACGACACATACAACATATGTTTCGTGCACTATGAGATCTGATATGATATTAAAAAAATGTGAATAATTTGTCTTACATAATAAAGCAAGATTTTTTGTTTTGCTCAATTACACGTGGCCTGCGATTCTCCTCAGCAGAATGAAGATTAAAACTGATGAAGTTGGCACGTCGCGCCGGATCACTTAGCGGAGACATAGGCCGATGCTCATATGGCATATGCATTGTCGGTCTCTGCGTTGTTGTTATTGGCTGTACATAACGTGGCGCCGTTGGCTGTGATTGGTTCACTGTCGCGCTAGGCAGAGTTTGCCTAAGTATGTGCGCACCACTTGCTGATTGGCTAATTCGTATTGTTGATGTTGTGGCAGCGTTTGTTGTTGTTGTTGCAGGCCGAACAGAGTCAATGCTAAAGTGAAACGGATTTGTGGTACCTGGCATGTTGGCGTTGCTGACGGTTGCTGATGTAGCCCTGTTAGACGCCTCCAATGTGTGCTTGGAGTAGATGTTTGTAAAAGTGTAAGAACTTTGGCCCGTACGACCGAATGATGATACTCCTTGGCCGGAGTTAAAATCTTCGGATCGGGGCATGGGCACGGGGTTCTGAGGTATCGTAGTCGGGTTTCGGAGCGTGGAAGTCAAGTTCTGGGACATCGGCGTCGGATTCCGTAGAGAGCGAAAAGAGTCATTGGGTGTCGGGGTTAGCATCCGCGGCATAGGAGGCAAGTTCGGTTCCTTTGTTGTGGTTTTATTGTCGGGCACAAGCGGTAATTCAGCAAAAAAGGTATCCATTTCATTGATCACATTCACAGGTGTTAGTGGCTTCTGTTGGTTAACCTTCTTTTCATTTTCGATTAAATTTTTATATGTTGCGACTTTTTGACGTTGTTTTTGTTGCGAAATCGGGTTTACATCTATTCGAAAAAATGATACAAGAACATAGGAAGAAAGAATTTGGCACAATGTCAATTAGTATGGGTTAGTTTGATTAGCACAAAAATGAATGGTTTGAAAAATGAAAGAACAGAACTTAAGTATGTGAGTTTAAATGGTTCATTAGATTGGTTAGACAGCTTTCAAAACAATGAAAAAAGTTTCAGTTAAGCAGTTGAAGTAAAAACCAATCGAATACCCAACGCCCCATTAAAACTCTTAAGAACTGCTAAATGCAAATGAAATATAAGGAATATATTGTATTATAAGATATTTTTCAAATTCTACGCTTCGAAGTATAATTAAACCGTCTATTAAACTTAATCTATATAAGTAAAGTGTACAAAATTCTGATAAACCTTTATAAAGATTTGTTTTTTAAAATTCACGACTTATCTGTTGAAGTGTCTTTAATGGCACACCATAGTAATACTTTCGTGGCTTACGTTTTTTCATAGACTGCCCCAACTGTACGATGTCCTCATCTGCCTTCTTCGAATCACAGTCCACTGAATTAGCCTCTTGTTTGGGGTGAGTATTGTTTTTATGCTTTAATTTATTGGATTTTGGATGCCATTTCTTCTTTTTTGGAGTTTGGACATTGGAATTCGTAATTGTAAGAGAGCTGATGCCATCTTTTAGTAGTTTCATATCCTCTTCACTATATTCATCGTAATAAGGTGCACCAACCAGTGTGTTGTGCACCTTACATTCATCTATGACGTATTTGTAATCCGAATTCAGACTAAGCGTGCGGGGATTACCAATAAGTATTAGCAGTGATCTTGGTCTTGAAAGTGTTACATTGAGTCGCTGATATGGAAAATAATTTAAAGCAGAATAATAATTCGCATTTTAGAGTGAAACCCTTACTTAATATCTATTCCAATGACTTACCCTTGGGTCGTCCAAGAAGCCTAAAGTCTTTGTGAATGAACGCACAAACGACACGATAATAATTTTTTTTTCTTTTCCCTGAAAAGTTTCCACGGAGCCACATTCAATGTGGTGCCAATTGCGCAAGGTCAGCTGCTCTTGTATGCGCGTACATTGATTTCTATAAGGTGAGATGATGCCAATATCGGTTTCCACCATTTTTTCACCATTAATGCCAAAGTACATGAAATCCTTGACAAAATCCATAACAACATCCACTTCGCGAGTATTTGCAAGACTGAAAAAAAAAACATAAAATAATAGCAAATGTAAAAAATATTGAAAAAGTGCTGACTTACCTGACAGAGTTCCGACCGCGTTGTGATGTGCCAAATTCAGAATGAAATATAATTGGAAAGTTGGCGTTCGGCGCCGAATGCCATTTTGCTGCTAAATTTACTTCATCTGTAAAAAAAAAATAAAATAAAAAAAAGATATGCTATGTGTAGTCTTGCTTAAATTTTAACAATATATAAATACCTTTCGACGCCAATGGAACCAGTTCATTGTCATAGTACAAGGAATTATACAGAGCTACGATTTCTGGGTGAGACCGATAATTGCGCCGCAAGCGAGTTTGTATCTCATGGTCGTAAACGCCGGACTCATCCACCTTATAGCAGTCGCGTCGCATTAAGCGCTCCATAAGCGAGACTCCAAGGCCTAGGTCCTTGGCAACAGACGATTGCAATACCGGACCCAATTGTTTTGGATCACCTGAGAGTATGAGACTCGCACGCGGTGACATAGCGCATACAATGCCCATAAGAATCTCCGTTTCAGTTGATGCCGATGCTTCATCGACAAAAATGTGCGTGTAAAGCGGTGCGCCATCCTCATCCTTGCCAAACTTCCCTGTAGCCAATTTACCGGCCACACTCAGTGTGCACACCACAATGCGATAGGCATGTAAAGTCTCAATATCCGGATAAAAGTGCGTACTATACATATTCGAATATTCCAGCAAGTGTTCATCAATGTTCTCGATTCGTTTTTCATTTGTACGTGAAAAGATACGTGTAATGGTCTTCATGCCATAGTCAGAAATATTGCGTAGCAGGCGTATGGTGATCTCATCGCAGGCGCTATTCGATCCGGCCAAGACCAATATGCGTGTCTCGGGACGCAGTACGAGCAACTGATAGATAGCCTCCACAATCGTAGTCGTCTTACCGGTGCCAGGCGGTCCAAAGACAATATAGGGAGCATTTAAATTATTACTTGCAGTGATCTTCTGCACCGCTTGCAACTGCTCCGGATTCTCGTAAATGCTGTGATTCTTAAGTTCCAACTTGTATATAGCAGCCAAGCTCACCATTGTGCTGTTGGTGGTAATAAAAATGGGAAACGTTTCCAGTGAATTAACAATTAATTAAAAAATGTAAGAAGATATCCTTATCGATGATTTACTAAGAACATCATCAAGTTTAAATGCCATTTTTATCATTATTGGATTATAATTTTTTACATACCGGTCAATATAAAATTCCTTATCCGGATAGAGAAAACGTTTTAGTACATCATCACCAATGCATTTTAGTAATTGCAAAGCACGGTATTGTCGACGTAAAATTACACGTGATGGTCGAAATATAACCGTGTAGGTATTATTCTCTGGTACCTTGCTGTCGCATTCGAATGTAACCCGTTGATTGGCAACACGTTCCACATGACCGAAGTACGTTTTCGGTTTCCTTCTACCATTCTCACCAGTTCGCTTAAACATGGCTTGATCATTTTGTAGAAGCTTATCGAAAGCATCCTCTGTTAATTGAGGTAATTTTAGTGCCGGATCTTCAGTTATGATCACTACGTCGTCATATGGTGAAAGTACATTCTCAAGATATATATCATTGTCAATACTCTTCAATTGTAAGGACAATTCCTTGCCAATTTGCCGCAACGTCACCTTAGTTTGTGTAAGGCTCTTGTACGTTACTATTTTTTCGATGTCCTCAATTTGTAGCATAAGTGTAAAAGACTCTATAAAATTATTCTTTGTCACATCTTTTTTATCCTTGAAGTTTTGCGCTAACTTTAAAAGTTTCACATCGTCTGTAATATTGCTCAACTCTTGAAACTTTTTCAAATTCGGCATATAACGATCTAATTTGAATTTCTCTTTGAAGATCCTAAAAAATGAAAACATTCAGACATATGTAGTGTGGATTATAGGCAAAATTATACATTAGCAATAACCTACTTAGCATTCGACAGGCGATAAGGACTGACTGCAAAGTGTACAACTGGAAATGCTTCAGTTCGCTGAAGAAAATTAAAAAACAAAATAAAATTAAAGCTGATAAAATAAGCAATAAATGATTTTGTTTTTTAATACTTTCTTACTATAAAATGATGTTGTTCTACAATTCGATTTGTTGCTTGCTTTCTGAACACAAATACTATGGGCTGTTCCACGAAAATCGTAAACATATGCGAGTCGACAAAGAATCGATATTTTTCATCCAGTGAAAGCTGCTGTGGTAAACTGGCATTATTCACGTAGCAAAAAGTTCCCGACTTGACAATAATTATTTTTTCCAGTATAACGTCTTTTAAGGTAGTTTCCAATGTAAAGCAAAAATAATGCGAATTTATGCAAAGTTGATAATGAACTTCCAACAACGGCGAAGAACTGAAATGATTATTAAATATTAATTTTTTTATTTTCTTATATATTTATATATACTCCGTCTGATTGTCACATTGACAATTGATAATACAAAAAAAAAAAAAAAACTTAAAAAAATAATCCATATCGACAAAGTAGGGATAGTAGTGTGGACTCTTTTCGAAACCCGATACTGACAACGACTTACATACATACATACAAGCATTTGTATTTATAAACACAAATATGCGCTGACAATAACAGACGATACATAATAAATAACGCTTTCGATATTTTGCTGACCACATACAATTTTTGCATAGTCTCCAATGACTTGAAGTCGGTTTCGTCGCTATGATATTCCACATGCTCTTCATATTCTTCAATGTTATCAAAATTAAGTTGGCAAATGTAGCACCCCATGCTGCTAAGTGTGAAGTCATATTTGCGGTTCTGAATTTCGGTCTTTTGATACGCCAAAGGGAAAATCTGTGATGTTTCATCGACTTTGTAATCTACAATATACGTAATTTAGAAGTATACAAGTGATTTATCACACTGTGACTACTGCAATAGTTTACCGTTGCATAATTGCTCCAAATTAAGAGTTCCAGGATCGCTGCCCCTGCCATTTGTTGCAGTCATTGTCAAGGCATCACCGTTCTTTTGTCGCTCATCGAGCTCGCTGCGTTTCTTTGTGCGATAATGGTAGAGGCTTACATTTTTGATGCGATAATATTTACAGCCCCGCGGTGTATTTATAAGAAAGTTCGTGCGATATAGCAGACTGCCGATCTGCAATGGATGTAGCGTACAAAGAAGCTTCATTCAACTTTTTACTTATTGCATTCTGAGTTCGTAATTCTAGATTTGCACAAATACCAGTTAACGTTAATGTTTATGGCAAATCGTTGTTTTTTTACGATCAATTTAATAAAATATATACAAATGCATATCACATACGTACATAAAAACAAATCTTAGAGCTTATGTTATCGTTAGTTTTGGGTTTTATCTTAAACATTAATTTTAATATTATCTTTAAATAGAAAAAATCCTAACAAACAAGAGGGCGTGCCTTCTTGAGTTTATGATAAGAAATTTTTACAAACTATGTACTTTGTGTATATTTTGTGGTTTGGATAATCAATGGTTTTTAATACATTAAATAATTAAAGTCATTTGAAATTCTTATCTGTATTATATGGTTAAGAAATCGATCATTTTTATTATTCATATGTAGTTGACCTTTTAAAACACACTAGATAGTTAACATAAATTGCACTATTCTGACAATCAAATCATTAAGTTTGCTTTACTTTGGGTGTGGCACGGATTTATTACTAATTTTTGTAATATAAAAACTTAATTTTCAATTAATCCTTATCTCTTGTAAAAGTAATACATACGGATTTGCTTATTTAACAAAGTAATTTTGGTAGTTTAGGTTGGCATCCGAAAGGGCGTAACAACAGAAATAACAGTAAATAAAACGCCTTTTAATTAGTTCACTTTTCGCGAGTTTACTGTATTTCCCATTTTAATGTTTGTTGTATATTTAAATTAAAGAAATTAACGAGTTAGTTGATAGTAGTATACCACGTCACCACGTAACTAAGCCAAAACTTTGTTCTCTTGCAAACGATAGGGCCAAATAAATCGCGCCAACACGAAGCAAATGAATTAAAAAAAAAAAAAAGAAAATATAAAAACATTTCATTACATTTTATACAAATACCAACAATCATTGAAGAAGTCGCCCACCATAGCAGTAACTATCTAGAAAGACTGAACCACCACCAAAACAACCTTGCCATAAATCTTCTTGACAATTCCTCCACCACACGTCGGCTCAAACGTTTACACCCATTGGATCTGCCATATCGCAGAAATCTTAGCTAATACAGTATTTGCTTTTCTTTTGTTTTTTCTTAAACTATTTATTAATGTAGTAAATAACTAATAAATAATAACTAAGTAAACTTTTGTAGTCATATATAAATTAGGTGTTTAATTACAGGTGTAATCATTTGTAATGTAATAATGTAATTTATAAAATGTATTTATGTAACGTAAGTTTAAGTTTTATGTTTATGTTTTGTTATGTTTAAGTCTATTAGAAAGCAAATTTGATTATAGTTCCTAAGGAACTGATTGCAAATAAATACAAATGAGAAAAAAAAAATAAAAATTACATTTTATTTACTCTTTCTCAGCGATACAAATTGATTTGTAAACCTTTTAGTCATGCATATTTTTATGGCTCTGAAATCTAGTTCTAATCAAAGTAATTACAAGAGACATTTCAGTTTACAACAACAATAGTAACTAAAGGAAAACTTATCGCAATATAAAAAAGACGCTTCGTGAAGAAACCGCAAAAAAGCTTCCTTTTTGGTTCAAAAGCTTCTTATCAATAGTTAAGCAGTAATAAACAATTCATTAATCTTTGTTCACAACAAATTGTATTTTCTAACTTTAGTTAGCTTTGTTTGAAATAAAATGAAGAATAATTTAATATTGTACTACTGTAATAATAACGCTACAAACGCAACAAAACTGCATTTTAGGCTATTGCACAATAAATAAATAAAATATTTTGTTTGGATAAGATACTTTTGCGGAATGCGGTTCTGCACTTTTCTTTTTCTTCCTTATGATGGACACAACCACTCCTAGGCCTAGCAGCCGTCGCAGACACGCTTACTGGCTGCGATAGTTTTATGCACAAGTGACTGGAACCTGGTACTTATCGCTGATCCGAACGGCACACTTTTTATAAGCTATTCATTGCAAGTATTTTAGTTGTATACTTTTAACCGAAAATAATTTTCACAATTTTTGTGATGAAAATGAATCATAAATCATTAGTTTTCTTTTTGATTTTAAAATAAATGATAACCACTTCGCACAATACATAACTGATTTTACACTTTCCTGAGCCCGATAAATTTATGCAGACGCACGAAACTCACTCACTTATACTATTTACTTATATTATTTTATTATTATTATTTATTATTTTACTTCATCATTATTTACGACTTACATCAGTTGAGCCATTAATATTCCCGAGTCTGAGGCTTAAAGCTGCTCCTACTGGGGAGCCAGTTAAGTATTTATGAAACTCTGCACGTAAGCTTGATTTATCAACTTGCCAATTTTTTTCTGCAGTTATAAAACAATTATGATAAAGACTCAAGAGAAAATTGCCAATTGCATTGATTTCTAAAAAAAAAAAAAAAAAAAAACCAAAAATTAAAATCGTAATTAAAATGTGAAAATAAAACACTAAAAACCACCATCACCCGATTATTCTTTACGCTTACCCCACTGCTCAGCTGCAGGCTGTCTTGGTTTAGCCGGTATTATCGCTGTTTCTGTTGCAGTCCCTACTGCTGCTTCAGTCGGCGTCACTATATTCGCGTTCATGGTTGTTTTTATGTTGAAAGCTTTTATACAAACACCACACAATTGCAAACCTCAACCGCACTGTCCGGAAAACTTAAATCGTCTGAACTAGAGTTACGCGGTGCTGCGTTTATATAAGTATGAGACAAATGTTTCGGACATTGCTCTAACGGGAATTCACAAGAAATCACAACGTTGCCATACTACTTGATTTTCGACGATCACATTGCATTTTGTTGTTTCTAGATTTTATTTATTTAAACATACATACTCATGTTTGTTCAATAGATAAGCTGATACTCGGGTACAAGTTACAAGGCTAGCGCGAGTTTCGTGCAGCAGCAAATACAACAAACGAAGGACCCAGTGTTTAAGCTAATCTGATTACATATGTTTATAACTGTATAATTGTTGTTTGTTTTTATGCTTTCCTTGTTTTCGCTTTGACTTATCTTTCTTTTCTTTACTCGGCTGCTGCAGATGGTGCACAGCAACATCTTGCGATTCAAAGAGTTTGCAATAGAAGTTGTGGGTACTGGATTTTCCGCACGTCATTAACGAAAGCCAGTAAACATCATATGTGTGTGTTTACACCCATACATTTGTTTTGCAGTATTATTCATTAGTGGTATATATGTATGACTATATCAAAGGTATTGGTTTATTTTAAAAGGCATTTAAAGTAAATTGATATTCGATACGTCACTTTTTTGGTTGCATAACTTTTATAGTGAGCATTGTTCGATAGTAAGCAAAAAAATGTTAGATTAAGGGGATTCCCACTTTTGTGCCGGTTTAGTTGGTGCAATTTTGCACGTACTCAAACTTATTATTACTTGAACTGTTGTAGATAAGAAATATGCAAGATAATGTGAATATGTGGCCATTTCGCTTTATGAATGATACTTTTCTTTTTACCGCTGCCGAGCGTTTTAAATGTTTAGCAAATATTGTTCTAAATTTGCACTTTTTTAAAAGCTCCTTAATAAATACTTGCCAACCCTACCGTCCTGTCAAAAACAAGTGCATTCGTTTTTTATTTATTTTCTTTTAACATTGGGATTGTTTGTGATATCTTAGTTTTGTTTACATGGTAGTTTTTTTTTTTAAATCATGAAAAGTTTGTGGTAAGTTTTTTGTATTAAAGCACATGAAATTGGAATGTTTAACTTTTTATGTTAATCAAAAGCAGCCCCCAACATTGGCAAAAAACCGTCTCCGGACTTTCACATATTTTTCGCCGGCAACATCACATTGAAGACGAATGGGGCATCAACAAAGCTCACAGCGAACCCAGTGGCATCGAATGGCTTAAGCCCATGACTGGTCAATGTACGAGTATTAGTGTTTACAATACCGCAACGCGGCGCAAGGTACCACTCGTGCTTAGCAAGAGTCAATACACCACATGGTATACTTGTGGGCCAACTGTTTACGACTCAATGCATTTAGGCCATGCAAGCTGTTATGTCAAGCTAGACATAATACAACGCATTTTGCGCAAACATTTCAAATACAATCTGGTAACGGCGATGAACATCACGGATATAGATGACAAGATCATACGCAGAAGCCGGGAATCTGGTCGGGATTGGAGAGAACTGGCCCGCGCTTACGAAGCGGAGTTCTGGACAGACTTGCAAAAACTTAACGTACTGCCCCCCAATCACAAACTTCGAGTCACAGATTTTGTGCCTCAAATAATTGAGTATATACAAAAGTTAATCGACACAGACCAAGCATATATAGCAACCGATAATTCGGTGTATTTTGATGTAGCTAAATTCGAGTACTATGGCAAGCTAGTGCCGCTTAATCTCAGCGCGCCAGAACGTGCCGAATTGTTATCTGGCAAACAGTCAGCAGCAGACTTTGCACTTTGGAAGGCGAGAAAAACGAAAAATGAGCCAGGTTGGCCTGCGCCTTGGGGTGGCACTGGTCGTCCAGGATGGCATATTGAATGCAGCACATTGGCAAGCATGATTTTTGGCAAAACGTTGGATTTTCATGTGGGCGGGCATGATTTGCGTTTTCCCCACCATGAAAATGAGGAAGCACAATGCTGTGCATACCATAACTCAAAGCAATGGGTGAACTATTGGCTCCACGCGGGCCAATTGCAGATTAAAGGCGACACTGTTAAGATGTCCAAATCACTGGGCAACACCATCAGCGTGAGCGACATGTTACGCGACTATACGGCTGACGAGTTTCGCATGGCTTGCTTGCTGTCAAACTATCGAAATAGCATGAATTACAGCCCAGAAATGATGGAGACTGCGCGGCAAACCTTGAATAAATTCAAAAGCTTTAATGCCGATTGTCAGGCATACATTGAGGGCAAGAAACGTTGGCTTACACTCGATTCTGCGGCGCTTACCTTGCAGCTTAAGTATGCTGCTGAGGATTTAGACAACTGCTTGAGCGATGACTTCGATACCTCGCGTGCTATAGCGGGTTTAATTGATCAGATATCGAACGTGAGCCGTTGTGTAAATATGTCGGATGCAGCTGTGGCAACGACACAGTTAAATAATGCAATGGTTGGTGCACCTTCTTTGGATCTCATTTCAGCAATACAGAATTTTGTGCTGGACACGCTGCGTTGCTTTGGTCTGAAGACTATAGCTGATACGGACATTAGTGCGATTGGCTTCCAAGCAGCGGCGAATGCTGATACTATGCATGTGGAATTGCAGCAACTGGTTGAGGATATGCTAACCTTGCGAGCAAGTATACGCACACGAGCTGCAACCGATAAAAATCGCCAATTATATGACATATGCGATGAATTGCGAATACTTTTGCGACAGAATGGCATTGAAATTCGTGATCATGCTCAGGGCAGTTCCTGGCAGTTACTAGATAAAAGTAAGCGACAGCTTAAGAGAAAGTCAGACTAGATGGTGAATGTTACTTTAAATTTTGAGCGTTGCAAAAAATAAAGAAAAGAAGGAATTATTCTTGAGCAAACTTTGTTACGCATAAGTCTTGTCATTGTACATTGTGATTTTGTTTTTAACTTAATCTTAATCTCTATGTTGTTTGTCACTAATGGCACTCTCCGCGCTGTACAAACGCTTTGTAATTAGATAATCGCGCATGAATTTAAATAGTGCAAATTGATTCGTCAGCGCCACAAAACTGATCGATAGTAAAAAATGCCATTCAACGGCGGCGCTGAGTGCAATGATCTCAGCCAATATGACGGAGGCTTGCAATGCGGCCAACGTGGAATATATGACCGTTGGATTGTGAAACAGCTTCTGTGAACAATAGCGACAAAAATAAAATAATTATAAGGCAACTATTGCAACGTACTTACAAAAAATCGCGCATGACTGTCATTGCCAGGTACTGCAACTGTCGCCGGACCAAAACTCCGATAAATGCCATCAACATGCTTGACTATGCTGCCATTGGCATAAATCGCTTGCTTACACCAGTTTACTGCGCTCGCAACGACAATTGGTGCTGGTGGTCGCTCCACGTTGGTATCCAATCGTTGCCAGTGGCCGAGATGCAAAGATGCGCGATGCAATATATCGCTATATTTTGCGGGCAGTAGGAATGATGCGCATAAGCTAAAAGCGCATAGACACACAAAAACTATGTGCTGTACTGCACGTGTTACATTATATTGAACAGTCATGGACAACATACAGGGCACTAAGCCCGTGTAGTAGGCGTTTAGCACAGCCGTGAAGACAATCTGCTTGAAGCGTTTGTTAAAATCATGGCGAAGCGTATCGATCTCATCGCGTATATGCACGGCATTTGTTGTGCAACAATGTAATGGTAGGCCGTTAAAATAGACGCCTTCAATCTCAAAAGCGGTACGCATAAATGGTTCTAGTTTGAAGCCAAAGATCAGAACATAGACAACCGCACTGGTGATCACAAAGTAAGACAAAACAAATGAAAATGCTTACATACAATAACAAAACATTGTACTTACGGATAGCATAGAAAGAATAACAACAAGTAGGAATGAGGTTGAGCGATTTTATAGATGCAATATCCCATTATAGTTAACTGAGTACCGCCAAACCAATATTTAAGTATACTACAGAGTAACCGATGTTCCTCTGCTTTGTGCTTGAAGCGTTTAACGCAGTAGATCAAGAGACAATAAGTTAAACGTCGCGTTGTGATTAGTAAAATGAGATCACGCATGTGCGGTTCAATTAAATAAAGATTCTGTTAAAGCGAAAAAGTCTGTTGGTAAGAGTTGAATTTGTCAATACAGCCACTTACAACTACGTTCGTTATATATGCTTCCGGCAGCCACCAGTTCGTGCGGTATATGTTAATAAACTGCAAAATGGCTGCTCCTGTAGTAAAAAGCGTCATGATCAGCTCATTGGCTAACTCGGGCGTAGATGTATACTCTGGAAAGGGAATGTGTTTGGGCATTGGTGGTGGCGTCGTTGCGTTACCGCCTTGAGAATTGTTCGTGTGGCCGGTTGGGGCTGCTGGCTTCTCGTAAGAACTGCTGAAGCTGCTCACAACGCTGCTGGCGCTGTTCGTATCGTGGCGCATACTGACAGATTTATTTCTAATATCAATTGCTTTATTTACGTTGACAATAAATGTTCCCTTGTTTTGATTTTTAAAAAGTTTATATCAGCTGATTCATAGGGAGTTGCCGGCTTAAATTGCAAAAAAAAGGAAAGGGTATGCTGCACATACACAATTTTACATAGATTTGGTTCACTTGTTACCTTAAAACTAAAATAGATTATTTTATTATTATTAGCTATATGGCAACACTCCTTAAGCATGCAATTGCAATATCATCTGGTTTACAAAGAGACAGCTGGAAACACAACAACATTCAATATTGCTTTCTGTTAGGAAACAAATTTTATAACAAGCCGCAAACCAAAACTTGCACAAAAATCTAGTAAATCACTCAAATACAAAATGATGCGATATTCGGGTGACGAGAAGCTAGCAGATGACAGCGCTTGTGCGGGCGTGCGTGCTGATCTGAAAATGTGCCTGCTGGAAAGCGATTGCTGCAGAAAGGAATACAAAACTCCGCGCCAATGTTTGCAGACAAACAACGTGCCCAGCGAGTGCCAGGTGCTCCGAAACACCTTTTTCGAATGCAAACGTTCACTGGTAAGTGCGCTATTATACAACAGAAAATATTGAAGACTAAGGACTCCGCCTATTTCCCACACAGCTGGATAATCGACAACGCTTTCGTGGCCGCAAGGGTTATTAAGTCAAGAATGCAACTAATTTGATAAGAAAAATATACAAAATATGTTCATAATAAAGAAGTCTATTTTTAATTTATACTCATATACAATAATTTTAATTTCGACGGCGTCGCACTCGTGAAATACGCCAAGCATTGGGTTCTTCGTATTTGTTGTACAGTGGCTCGAGACGTTGATTCTTTTTGAACTTGCTGAGCTTCGTAGGATCGGAGAAACGAAAAAAGGACGGAGCAAATTCAACCAACCACTTGGGATCGATAGTTGTTACTTCACGCATATACTCCTTGGTCGTCTGCACAAGCTCGTGGTACACAACCCATTCCGGCTGCCGATTGAACAGCGCACTTGATGGATGTATGTAGACTACCTGAGAGTCGACCAGAGTGCGATAACCTTCTTGTGGGTCCTTTTTAGCAGCATTACGAAAGAAACCTGAACAAATGGCCTTTTGTACGCGCACTGAATTCTTGCCCGCTGAGACAACATCCAATTTATGGCGATCCATAATGCCCAGCAGCTGTTTGCGTACATCCTGCGAGCGTTTGAGTGTGCGTATCTGCACGAAGTTCTCATAGCACCAAGCATTCGAGAATTTATTATTCTTCCAGCTGTTGTACACAGCAAGCAGCGTCAAATGATCACCTTTTTTTTAAGAAGAACAAATATGCTCAAGTATATTGTTTATTTAAGTTTTATTTGGACTTACCCTCAGCTTGATTGAATTTGGCCTTTTTCTGGTCAGCCAACGCTTGCTTATCCTTTGGCCTATAGAACACATTCTGCACGCTTAACATTGACACTATTGTCAAAATCTCATCGGAACATTGTAATGCAACGGACATAATAAGCATTTTGGAGAGATTTGGCTCAAGCGGAAACTCGGCCATGCGTCGTCCTAAGCGAGTCAGCAATCCCTCATCATCCAAAGCTGAAAGCGAGTGTAGCTGCTCCAAAGCCATAACCAGTGACTCCACCGGTGGAGCATCCATGAAATCGAAATGTAGTAAATCGTTAATGCCCATGGTCTTTAGTTGTAACACAGTCGTCGCCAGATTGGTTCGCTGTATTTCAGGCACGGGCGTGGGCAGCATTTCATCGCGATACGCACGCTCCGTATAAAGTCGATAACATTTACCAGGACCTGTTCGTCCTGCACGTCCAGCGCGTTGTTTAGCGGCCGCCTGTGAAATGGGCGTCACCACTAATGAATCCATACCAGTCTTGGAATTGTATACTTTTTGTTTAACAAAACCAGGATCGACGACGTAAAATATGCCGTCAATCGTTAACGAAGTTTCGGCAATGTTGGTGGCAATTACAACTTTTCGACTGCCGGCGGGTGCTGGGTCAAATATGCGTGTCTGCATTTCGGAAGGCAATGCCGAGTACACAGGCAATATGATTAACTCAGGTACATCAGGCCCTAAGCTTTTCATGCGTTCATAGAGTATTTCACAAGCGGTGTCGATCTCCTCCTGACCAGTGAGAAAGAGCAAAATGTCACCTGGAGGTTCACGCAAATGAATTTGCATGACTGTGATTAGCGATGCATCCAGATAATCTGTCTCTGGTTCTTTTGTGTAGAGCACTTCAACAGGAAATGTGCGACCAGGTATTGTAAAAATAGGAGCTTCGAAAAAGTATTGCGAGAACTTAACCGCATCCAGCGTGGCCGAAGTCACGATGAGTTTCAACTCTGGCCTTTTTTGTACTGCCGTCTTTAGCAGGCCAAAAAGCACATCAGTGTGTATTGTGCGTTCGTGAGCCTCGTCCAACATAATGACTGAGTACGTCTTAAGTTCTGCTTCCATTAGGCACTCACGCAACAACATACCGTCCGTCATGTATTTAATGACAGTCTCTGGACTTGTACAATCCTCAAAACGTATAGTATAGCCAACCTCCTGGCCCAACCGACAACCAAATTCCTCTGCAACTCGTTTAGCAACAGACATGGCGGCAACTCGACGTGGTTGCGTACAACCAATTTTGCCACGAGCTGTGAAACCGCATTCACCTAGATATTGTGTAATCTGTGTCGTCTTACCGGAGCCGGTTTCGCCAATGACTATAAGAATTTGATTATCTGAGATGGCTTTGATTAAATCATCGCGCAGTTTGTAAATAGGTAACGAATGACGTTGCTCTAGTAATGACATGTCGGTCTTTTTGCCAAAGGATGATTTCTTTCCGCCAATTACATGTTTTTTCCACTCGGGGACCTCTTGCGGTGCCACTCCGATACCACGCATATTTGCCGCTAGGTTACGACCCGCGTCATCTTCGGGTAGTGGATCTATCCAGTTTTTGTTCAGGTTCATCGGCAGTGCATCCATTTCCTGTTCGCGTTGCAACATTTTTTGCTCGCGACGTTCCTTTGACAAAGCAGATTGCATCATGGCAGCTTGTGCTAATGAACCGTCGGGATTCTTAACGATGCGCACGGGTGACAGATCGTGTAAAGCGCGTCCGTGGCCAGCCAGAAACGGTGGCTCCTCTTCGACAATTTCAATTTCAATATCCGCTTCATCATCTTCATCTTTGGGTAATAGACCGGTTTCCTCATCGAAGTCTGGCATTTCACTGCGATCTAAAACACCAGAGCTAATCATTTGTTTGATTTCCCAACGCTCCGGACTCGAAATACGCGTTACGCGTTTGCGAGACTCATGTTCGTCACCATCAACGTTATTTGCCTGTAGTTGTTGAGAACAGAAAACTAAGTACAAATGGTGTAACAAGAGATTCACACATTGCTTACCTGCAAATTTAAGAAAGATGTGGCGGATGGGCCATCTGGATTGCGATCCTTGTGTTCCAAGTCGTCCTCACTAGAGTGAGATAACGGATTGAGATCACGCCCATTTGCCTGATCCACTTCCTTCATAGAGAGTGAGACCTTTTGCCCCGTTACCGACATTACTTTTACTTTAACATTTGCGTTGCGATTTACAACCTCCGTAACATCTGTTACGCGGCCTTCGGCACGTAGCTGTGATATATGCACCAGACCCTCCCAACGTTTACGGAGTCCGAAGAGTTGCACAAAACAACCGAAAGGCACAATGTTAGCCACTTTACCTGAGTAAATCTTGCCAGGCTCCGGATCATCTGCCATCGGTGCCGATTGCGGTGGTGGCATTTTGTCGTCGTGACGTCGTCGAATGCCACCATTGTCTCGTTCCTGTGATCGAGAATGACTACGTCTGCTCCGCCGACTACTACCCCGATCACCAGAACGTGAGCGACTGCGTTGATGTCTATCGCGTGAACGCCGTCTTCCATCACGCTCCCGGGAGCGTCGTCTTTCATCGCGTTCTCGTGAATGGCGCCTTTTGTCGTTGTCGCGAGAGCGGCGCCTTTCAATACGTTCGTGTGGTCTATCATCATGATCACGAGAACGTCGTCGTTCACGGGAACGTTCTCGCCGTCGCTCACGGCTTCTGCTACGTTCGTGTCTTTTATGCCGTTCTCTGGATTTGGAACGCCGTTCTGTTTTGTTTCCTGACTTTTTTTGCACATCTTTGCTTTGCTTTACATTATTAAAATCTTCAATGGGTTTGCCACCATCTGCAAGGTCTGGCGCTAATGCCTCCAGTTCCAACATTGCCATATCCACTTCACTAAGTTCCACTTTTTTTACTTTAGCTTTATCCTTGTCTTCTAACTTTGCTTCATCTACATCGTTTTTGCTACTTTTGTCATTCGGCATCGCCAAACCCGGAAAAATTTTGCTTAGCTGTGCGGTTTTGTCTTCTTTACTTGCATCTTTAGACAATTTTGCATTGGGACTACTGCTGCCACCACCAGCGCCACTAGGTCGCATCAGATTTATAATTCGCTGCAGATTCTGTATAAATGAATCAGGAAATTCAGCTCCATTTTCGTACAGCGCTTTGCGAAAATCTTCGTAGCTACGATTTTTGTGCTCCAAGTCGATAATGAACTCTGCTAAATCTTTGTCATTAATGCCCAAATGATTGTCCAGTTCTGTGCAGATTTTCGATACCAATGAAAGATATTCGAGCTTGTATAATTCGTCCATGATGATAAAAACAAATTAGTTTCTTAAATTAAGTTTAAACAAAACGTGTTGTAGTTAAACAAAAAGCAAACAACTACTTTCATTCTTTTTTTGCAACAAAAACAGCTGATCGCTACATCTTCCTATAGCCATTCACTGTTTCAGGGCTACCTCAAAGAGCTGCCTTATTAATGTTCTGTAAATTAAAAAATTTTATTACAATAAAACTATTAGGGATCAAACTGAAATTATACTTAGTACATAGAACTAATAAATATGTAATAGTTTTCATTCTTACTTTGTGTATTAGAACACAAATAGCCTTCAATAATATGTTTTTAATAAATGTACTATAATTTCGCGACGGCTGGCAACTTTTCCCGCTCTTTCACTGCAATATTAAATTAAGAAGCAGAAAAGTACGCGAACATTGTTTTTATTTTGGGTTTTGTTATATATTATTACGTTTTCACTGTTTTTTTTTTTGCGAACACAAAGCACAGGCAGATGTCATGTCATCGTTTTTCGATTACTATCAAAACTTTATACAAAATACCGAGATTGGTCGCGCCGTCGTGGCCACCGAATTGCCGGAGGAGCAACAAGCAATTGATAACAATGATAGTGTAAGTCCAAGTCAAAACAAACTTTGTAATGCGAACTAAACTTTATTGTCAATATTTCATGGATCAATCTTTACTCTGTTGGCAGTGCTCTAAGAGAAAGGCCAAAAGTGCAAACTTACTTAAGACAAAGTGTTTATTATTGTGACTATTATTTACCCATCTTTTGGTTTAATTGTTTCTTTTGAAACCATTGGGCCACTAGTTACTGTTGTTAGTGCAGACATCGTGTCGGTGTCCCGATTTGTTTCACTTTCATCCTCAAGAACCGATTTGTTTGTAGACAAGGATATGTCAGAACTTGAGTTAATTGATTTTGGTGAACTAAGTTCCAGTCGGCCTTCTTCCAATCTTGCATTTCGTTCCTGGCTAAGTTTTTGTACTTCCTCAGTAGACAAACCTTCCTTAAATGTTTGCTTCTCTGATGTTTTGGGAGACACTTCTATTTGTTTGATAGACTCTTTCACTTGCTTCTCAGTCCCTAGAAGGGATGGTTGTATGGTGACAGACACTTCCGCGTGTTTGTTGAGATCTGCTGTTTGTTTGACAGTCTCGGCAGCATGTTCGTTAGGCTTTTCTACCTGTGGTGTTGCAGACTTATCTAGTTGTTCGTTGGAATCATCTGCTTGTGTGGCATTCTCATCTACTTGTTTGCTGGGCTCTTCTGCTCGTGAGGTCGATTCCTTTGGTTCTATGGCACGCGCTTTTGATTGTGTCTCAGATTCTCCTACTTTTTTTAAGTTTTCACTTGTTTGTTCACCAGGGTGTTTTATTTGTTCTACAGATTCTTTTTCCTGTATTGTAGACTCTTCTAATTTTTTTAAGGGATCGTCTACATGTATGCCAAGTTTATCTTGCGTCTTGTCTTTCTCTTCGATTTGCCTAGACTCATCTAGAATAGCATTTTTATCCGGCTGAGTAAAGTGACCCCCTTTTTTTCTGGTGTATTCTTCTGAAACCATTTTTAATAAGGTTGTGTATTCATTTCGTTTAGGTGATGGTTGCAATCCAGTATCCGCCTGGGCAGCTACTACACTTTCTATACCTCCAGTATCATCTTTTTCAACCCCTTGTGATGTATCAACCGTCCCAATACAAGGCATCTTATTGGCCACCTCACCTAATTTTGCTTTTTTAGCCGTTGGCTCTTCCACCTCAACGGCTTTGCGTTTATTACCATCTGTTAACGTTTGGCAGAACATCTGATTCGCTAGTATTTCAGCTACTACTCTGCGTCTCTCTTGCTCGTCGGAATCCATCTCGATTTCGGGCGGGGGTTCAACTATTTGCATATTTGCAACCATTACATTTTTTTCCAGCGCACGCATGTACTTATCGACGCGTTTATATTCTTTGCGCGGCGACAACAATAATTCCGTTAGCCTTTGGATTGTAAATGGCGGATCTTGAAAATAGTCCAATCGAGATAGCAGCATCGACTCCATTGATTCGATGCAAAATGGCTGAACATTCACATGATTTGGTATTTCAGATAGTGGTGTTGAATGTTCTTTCAAAAGCTTAATTGCTTGTTTTAATTTCTCACAATAAAGACATTTTATTTTCGACCATTTGAAAATTGTATTGCCGGTTTTTGCGACATGCTTCAAATAATCATCTAACTCCTGCGGCAAGTTTTCTGGATAAGCTGCACTATTGTTGTAAGCTTCCAGAATGCGTTGCAATTCGTCGACTTGCTGCATATTTGCGGGTATGACACAAAGCTAATATGCTTCCGTCCACTTAAGGTTGTTTAGTGCAGAATCCACCTTCTTCTTAGTTGCTGACTGTTTTTGTATTTTTTGGCCGCCATTAACAGAACTATGTGAATATGTCTACTAGTCAGAAAAGAGCAGGGTTAGTGCGTGAGTAAGAAAGAATGATTCGCCTGTATTGCAAATGATCTTAAAAACGACAAGCTACGGTATTATTTCGTGAATTCTTAAGTATCGATTCTTACTCATATAAATAGAAGATATAAAAAGTTTATTAAATCAATGAAAATTTCAATTTACAAAATTCATTTGGAAGGAGAAGAATGCTAATTCAACTCTGACTTGCGGCTTAAATTTTGATACCTTCTGGAGTTGAAAAAAATATTCACCACCAAAAGTACTCGTAATGGAAAAATATCGATACTGTGCTTGAAGTCAGTGTATCGGAACGTCCCTAAGTGCGGCCGAATTTTAATATAACTATTCGTATTCTTCGTAACTACTGAAAAAATTGTACAGTTTTTTTTTTTCCTAAAAAAATCTAATTTTCGAGGTAGTGCATTGTGCAATTTGTAAGCTAAAGGATTGAAGAAAACTATTGAAATAATATAATCAGTTTTGTGCATCAATTTCTGTGCACGTTCAAATAGCTGGCTGAAACAACAACAACAACACAAAAGTAATAAGAAATTAAAAATTGCAATTCTTCTCATCACAAAATTATGAAATACAGTGCAGTGTTTTTGTTTTAATAAAAATAATTGTATTGAATATTTGACATAAACGGCTACTAATTAAAAGCAACAATAATGAGCAACGATACTTCGCCATCAATTATTACACTCAGTCCGAGTGAATTTTTAACAACACCAAATTCTATAACAACAAACACTACGACAACAACAACATTGATTGCATCAAACATAAATACCAACAAAACGGCATTTAATATACATACTGCAGCATACACAACAACAACCACGATCAATGCAGCATTAACAGCGCCAACACCAATTACAACGACGGCATTGGCTGCCAATAAGATCACGCAGCCTACGTCGCAACTACAACCACAGCAGCCTCAGAAAAAAACTTATTATGTTGTTAAAACAACAACACCGTCAGCAGTGGCGCAGGGTACTAAATTATTTGCTGCACGTGCCGTTGAAAGTGTAATATGAGAAAAACCATTGTTTTATCTATCTTTAAAATTTATTCGAAGTAGTGGTGTTAGTCTGTGTAGCAGACTTCCATCCAAATTGGTCTTTACTTCTCCTCAACCTCTTCTATCTCTTTGTTGTTAAAACGACTTCTCAACGTGTATTTATTAATTTATTTAATTTTTTGATTCGTTAAAACCACATTCAGTTAAGCACGACGACAGTAAGCAGTATCGGTGCCGCAGAAACCAGCAACGATTCTTCACAAATGGAACACAGCTATATGCGCGAGGCTTCACGTACAGAAAACAGTGGTGGGGGTAGTACTAACGACTCCGGTCTAACACCTGCGCGCTCCGTGCTGGTGCGACGTGCTCCGCAATGCTCATCGTGCCATACCCATCCACACGATGAGCACGAGCTGAATGATGCGAATCACACTAATGTGCCCGTCTACGATGAAATTGTTGCTAAGGAGTCGATGCAGGAGTGTGCACGTATAGCCAAATATGTTAAGAACACAAATGCGGATGATGATGATTGGCAGGCACATGTTAATCAGTAAGTATATTACAGACATACAGACAAAAATTTTGAACAGTTTAGATTTTGTATTTTTCTGCAGAATTGGTTGGTCTCGGACACAACAAACAGTCTTTGAAAAAGTAGGGCGTATTCTGGACTATGATCAATTGGCACGTTTGGCTAATGACGGCCGACCTCACGAAGCCATACACCGACGCGCTGCAATCGATAAATCCGCTACGCGCTTGCGCCGCGTGTTAGCCTCCATAGCTTGGGAGCCACGTATAACCCAGTGGTTACATGCGCTGCTGATGGATAGTTTGCCAGCTACATATATGGCATCATACATGGATATTATGCAGACGTTAAAAACCAAATTACCTACCCTTACAGATAAAATGCTGTTCAGTCGGCCGCTGAATGTGAGCCAAGAGCTGCTTGCGCCAGTAATGAAGCGACAATGGACACCAATAATAAATCCAAAGTCACGCCAGTTGGCACATAATGCAATTATAGTGGCTCTACCAACTTTACCTACCACCGGACCAGTGCCAGAGCGCATGCAAAGTTGGTATAAGAATCTATCGAGCATTACGCAGATCGTGCAGGTTACATTGCCCAATTCAAGTAAGTTGAATTAAAACCAGTCAATGTATGGATATACCTAATATTTTGAATTGACTATTTTAGATGATCGTATTGCGCACCAAAGCCTGGATCAAGTCGCAGAAACGATTGTCTCGCTAACTCGTGTCAAAATACATGATTTACGTACGGAGAATCCCAATCGTGGCGTCATACTCATTGGCTTCAACGCAGGCTCCGCGCTGGCACTACAGGTTGCCATGTCAGAGAGTATTGCTTGTGTGATATGCGTGGGTTTTGCTTTTAATACGTTGAGTGGCGTACGCGGCAATCCGGATGATCGCTTGTTGGATATCAAGGCGCCCATATTGTTTGTCATTGGTCAAAATGCAAACCGCACGAGTCAAGAGGAAATGGAATCTTTACGTGAGAAAATGCAATCGGAATCATCGCTTGTTGTTGTGGGCAGTGCAGACGATGCTTTGCGAATACCGAAGAGTCGTCGTAAACTGGAGAATGTTACGCAGGCTATGGTCGACTCAATGGTTGTGGTACGTTTGCCTGAAATTAAAAATTGGGCCTAATATACTAATCTCTATTTAATTTTTTCGCCAGGATGAGATTTATGATTTTATTAATCGCACATTGGCTAATCCGCCAGGTCCACGTTTGCCCACTGCAATCAGCCAATCTTCTTATTACAAGTCAAATAAAACAATACTAGCAGATGGAGGCGTTTGCGGGAAAATGCTGACACAATCACGCAAAAGAAAACAGGATGGCAACAGTGCTGATGTCGAAGGCATGGTACCGACTAAAGCGAAATATGTAACGCACAGTGAGTTGGTCCAGCAAACCTATTGTACTCTCATTTGCATGCATTTCCTGATTAACTCATACGTATCTATTATGCTCAAATTAAATCAAAACTAATCCCAAATCCAACCAGAACCAAGAGCTCCTAAAATTCCTAAGCTACCCAAACCGAAACCATCAAGACTTGTTGACCCATTTGCAGCTAAACGCAAGGGTAACGCATTATGTCATCTTACATCTAAAAAAAATTCATAAGCTACCTGAATAAGCGCATGAACACTTCTAATTTTCTTCTACACAGTTGGTCGTCCTCGCACTCGTCCTTTATATACTGGCGCTGGTGGTTCCAATATTACTGGCAAAGTACCAAAGTTAAAAGCCGCACAACAACAAACGACGGCTACAGCAAAAGCTAACGATGAACTCAATGTGGCCATGCAATCGATAATGGCTGACCCCAACGACTTGGATGCGTCCGCAAGCACTACTAATTCAAACATTGAGAAAATAATGCCCGCAGGCAAACTTAAAACCGTGACCGGCATTAATACGCTGCAACAGAAGCCCACAATCATCACAACTAACGCTGGTGGCAAGCCGGCAGCGCTTACAACTGCAAAGATAAAAATGATTCCGGCGAATCAATTCTTTCAGCTTAAATCGTTGCAATCACAGTCAAAAAGTTTTACGATTAACAAAGGACAGGTGGTCACGAGTGCGTCTATTGGCAGCATTGTGAAGACTTTGCCCACAGCTGCTACAACAGGCCAACAACAAATTTTCACGCTCAAATCACCGAATGGTCAGACGACACAATTCGTTACGGCGGCGCCACCATCAGCGCAGCAAAAATACACAGTAATTAAGAACGTGAATGGGACAACGACCTTGCAGCTAACAAAGAACATCGGCGCTGCCGGCATTGGTGCAACAACGTCTGTGGTGAGCAATACGGCCACTGCTGTGGGCAAGTCCAATCTGGATCTCTCGAATATAATTGATATGCCGATTATTTTTGCTGATGGCGATGGCAATCTGGCAGAGCAACAAAGGGGCGCTGAAGCGATTAAGCAACAACAGTTGGCTGCTGCTGTGGCTAAGCAAGGTAAGCATCCAATGCTGAACTGATAGAAAAGAAAATTTTTTTTATAATATTGTGTGTATTTTTCGTTGTAGCTTCAAACTCAAATGTTGGCAAACTCATATTAAGTCAAAAGATTATTAAGGAAGCTAACAATACGAACGCAGAAGGCACGATTATAGCAACTGGAGCAGTTGGTGGTGGTGGCACTGCGAAACCGTTCATCATTAATAATCATGGACTTTCCACTGTTGCACTCAGTGGCTTCACTGGGCAGCTGGGTGCAACAAATGCAGGCAAGGTGGTTTATCTCAATCGCAACAACATAAAGCCCTGCACGAATATATTGACGCGTACGCCAGGCGGTTCCGGAGCGCCGCTACCACAATACGCGAAGATCTTGCTTACCAATGCGAAGGCAAATGAAAGAGGCGAACAGCCGACCATTGTTAAGGCCGTCAGTTTGCAGAGTCTAAATAAACTGACAAGCAACATTGTCACAACAGCGGCGGGTGTGGGCGCGACGGCGACAACCAATATTGCACGCACAACTTCTGGCATCATCAATGTGGGCAGCAACAAAATACAATTGATCAATTCGGGCAGCGCGGCAACAGCTGCCACAGCGGGTAGTCTAGTTGGCATCGGCGGCGATAAACCGCAGATACGCAATATTGTGCTCAAGCCATGTGGACTTAAGCAGATCCCACAACATTTGGGCAATCAATTGATCAATCGTAATCTTACCGTGCGAAAATTAAACATTTTACCTACCAGCAAAGTTTCAGGACTTGGTACGAGCGCCGCTAGTGTAACAATAACAACGCAGCCACAGTTACAAACATCGGACGCAACTGGGATTGGAAGCAACGTGCAAACGTCCCCAAAGATTATAAAACTGAATGCGTCGTCCCAACAACCCAACAACGAGTAATGTGAATGTTATCGTTACCTTCGCTTACATTGTTGTTTATTTGTAGTAGGCCCCCGGTGTAAGATTCAGTCTGTACATATAAGATATATATGAATCATCTGTGCAAATAAAGCAAAATTGAAATTTTAAATTGTATTCAATTAATTTTGGTGGACGGCATTTGAATGGATAAGTGTTCAACGTGCTAAAAAGTAACTAGAAAGTCAGAGGCTATTGTCGAGCTCTTCCGATTGTAGAAAACCCTATAACCAATCCAATATTCAATAAACTTTGGTAGCTTTAATATTAATTTTAATGTATTTATTATGTAACGATATTGATAAGAAGCAAAGAATTTTTTCTTAGTAAAATTAATTTTTCGGTTAATCATTCCTGTGGCTATAAAAATCCGAAAAGGCAGGAAGACAATTCAGCATCAAATTGGACTGCACTGAGAACTTGTAAAACCCGACAAAAAACAATAAGGTGTATATCTAAAAAATTTTTATTGAATTTAATCGGTTCTTCTTATTTGGCGGTAGTACTTGATCACAAAGAAAAATATGTATATATGTATAGCTGTAAAGTAGGTTTGTTTGCGTTAGTTTAAAATTTTGCTAGGATCGATGTCACATAACACACACTTACTTAATAAGATGGCGAACAGGAGTGCCAACAAGGCTAATTTCACTAGAGCATGTATAAGGCAAATTAAGGCCATCGGTATTTCAATTGCAGAGAATATTAACCATGGCATAAATAATGGAATTATATTCTGCTAAAGAGCCAAGGTCGGATTTACATATTTAGGCCACTGCATTGAAACTTACATGCACGGCGACGATGAGTAAAATATTGAAGATTATACGTATCACAGAGAAGATCAATCCTATCACAACAATATCCAAATTGCTCTTGCCGGCAGACATGAAACCAAGAATGTACGACGATTCTAAGGCCAAGGTTTTTTGGTCTTTATTATCTGAACTCTCGGCTTTATACCAAGGTGCATGCATAAACAGCTCTGAAAGGCAAAAGAGTCGGATCTGATATTGTTTCTAAACGTATTCGATGTACTTACTTTCCGGAAAATATATGAGCATATTCAATATGACAAATGACACGACTATTTTGAATATGGCGACACAGTAAACTCCCACCCGTGGTGCTATAAAGAAGCACAATTTCATGCTGAGACCTCCGTGGCTGCTACGCGTGAATGTAGGTGTTTAAACTGGTTTTTAGAGAACTCAAAACGATAATACTGTCAAGGCGTAGCATTATCTCGGCGCTAGCTTTGTTTGAAGTATTTTCAAATGAACTCAACTATGCCCTCAGGATTTCAAGGAGCAATTGGATCTCTTATTTTCTTTGACACTTCTTAGGGAGCTGGATGCCTACTTAACTCTTTTTGGAATTAGTTTAAATCTTTGCTTCAAATATACCAGAGAGATATTAAGTAGGTTTCACAAATCTTAGGCGTAAAAAACATACCTAAACTGATGCCAAGTGATTCATTTGTATGATATGTCATTCTATGTCAGTGTCTGAATCGTTTATCAATATTTCTTTTGGATGACTGCATATGTGTACATAGTTTCCCACGTTTTGTGTTATATATGTGTTCAAAAATGTGTATCTTATTTCTACATTTTTATGTTATTTTATACACAAGTAAGATTTTTTTTTAAAGAACATTTCTGAAATTATGAGCAGCGAGCGCAGGAAGTGGATTTGAATTCCATTCGGTTTAACTGTTATATGGTGGGCATGTACAAATGTATGTAAATGTGTATATACGTTTGTGTGTATGCTAGAGTATATGGTATGTGCGCTAAAATCTCAAACTAAATATGTGAAAAAACTTAGTTTTCGTGGACAAAAAGCGATCGGTTGGCTAGATGTAAGTTGAGTCAGACGGCAAGTACGATGTCAGACTCACATACGCATATGTTTTTATTTTTTTATTTCAATAACGAGATATATGTATAAAAGAAAAATACCTCAGGAGTCCTTTTTGGTTTTCTAAGGCAGCAGAGTGGTTGGCTTGCTTCAAAATATAAATTTTAAAGATTGATTTAAAAAAAAACAAAAAAACCAGGCGGCCTACTGTAGCCCGTCGAGCCCACGTAAAGCCAAGTGGCAGAGTAAATGGCTTACCTTGGAACCTGCAACAGTAAACAGTATTCAACAATAAAGTCAACAGCAATGTCTGCAATTGAGTAGCAACTGCAACTTATAAATGCGCGTTTGAATGCAATGAAAAAAAAAGGAAAAATTGTAATAATGAAAGAAAGTTTTAAAAAACCTGCTGTTCCACCCCGGTCGGATAAATCCGAACGGTGATTGGAAACTTATCGATGCTGTAAGCCATAAAATTGCCAAGGCACTTTTCGTACGTTTTTGCTACAGATTTGTGCATTTGATGACGATTGAATTGCCATATCATTGTCACCACTAGAGAGGGTTGAATGGCATCACAGTAAATTGCAAGTGTGGCCTGGTACAAAGGATTTCGATATTGGACTTTCGCTAACATATTTGTGATTATTCTGTTTGTCACTTACTTGCACTTAATTAAAATGAAAAAAATACAATAATAATAAAATAAAATAAGAAACGTTTTACGATAAGCTTGAAAATGTAACTAAAATATGTCGAAAAATGCTGACTAGTTAAGAAATAAGTGAAAAAAAAATATACAGCTAAAAATGCTGATAACAGCACTTAAGTAGCTTAGTCCATAAAGAGGCTTGCACTTGAATGACTGCATAAGTCCAAGCACATGTACATTGTCTCTATATATACAATGACATATATATTGTTTTATTCGGCATGCAGCGCGCGAAAAAGTACAGACGTTTTTCCGATTCGTTTACCATAGATCTCTGACCGGGTTGGTGTAGTAAGCCAATATGTACTCAGCCAATTACCTTCATACTTAATAATTCTTCTCGAAGCAAGCATAGCAAACTTTATCACGCTGTGCATGCGAATTTATGTCGGACGGGATGCCCACAGCAGCAGCAGTAACAGGAGGGGCTGCTCCTCCTCCCCTGCGGCATTTTTACACAAAAACAACATGCATACGTCACAGTGTTGGTAAATGATGTAAAATGCTAAGCAAACAATCTGAAAATATAAGCCCAATATCACGCATACGCAGAGTTATCTACATTTAACAGCGACTTTAATGGCAAAGCCATGTATCCGCTAATATTGATCAAACTCAACTCTTACGCTCCATTGACTGACTGGTTCACTGACAATGGCCATGATAGCCACAACGCGTGCAGTCGGCATTCCCATGGGTTGATGCTGTAGCCTGTATCTAAGCACCTACACTGCCTAAACACCGCAGACTGTTACAGTTACAGTTACAGCAAGCAACAAAACATATGACAGCTAGCTTAGGCAAACAAACGTACAAACCTCATGGCCGGCTACAGCTGCTGCTGCTGCTGCTGCTTGCAATGATGTTGATGTTGCCTTCATTTAGTTACAAGCCCAACTCTGAATGGCGTCGATAATTTTGTTTGCAGCGGACAGCCTGCAACTGTTTCATACACTCAAAGCCAACACATTTGTGTACTCTGTGTGTGTGTGTGAGTGTCTGTGCGAAATTGGGTCACAGGCAATATTTACAGCATACAGATGGACTGACGAACTGGCGGACGGACGGGCAGTGTTGCCAAATGTATTCATATATAATCCATAAGCTTCGTAACGGCTTAATTGCCATACATGCGAGATTTCACTGCACCACATTTGACTGTGCCGCATTAAGTGCTTATCGACGAAAGCTTCACTGCATATTGGGCAAAAGTTTGCGGTCTAAATGAAAATCCAGCATAGGGCATTTGATTATTATATAAAAAACAAATATTCCCACACTCTTGACTTGCGTTGAACGTGAGTACAGCGTCGCGTATCATATTGCAAGTGTGCGATTGGAATAAGCACACACACACACTCTCACACAATCATACACAATTACTCGTATATGCGCATGTTTTTACACATTGACACAAGTCAAGTGAATACATATGTATATAAAAATACATTCAAAATACAATTTTAAAATTTTGGTTTGGTTAGTTGTCAGTGTTTTACAATTATGATAATGCTCTATGGATTGCCGTTGAATGTATCAGGCTTCAAGCCAATGAATTATTTATATCGGCATTAATGTTTTTCAGATTAATCTTTAAACGGCCTGGAATGTTTGCTGTATAGGAAGAGAGTTCGGGTGCAACGCGTGTTTCAGTTTTGTGGCAATACTAGCAAATTATATAACATACGCATCAGCTGATCAAATCAAGTCAGGCTCTACTGTAACTAAAACTAATTTCACACCTCTGCAAGATACGCGAAGCAAGACTTAAGTCGACACACGTAAGCATGTATGTATGTGTGTATGTAAGTAAATAATATTTACGTCTTCCAATTCATGAGAATTGAAGGTTCTTATGCATCCGCTCTAAGTACATATATATGTATCTACGACATGTCTCTCTGCTTGTTATTGTTGTTGTTAAAATAGCCATTGCTGTTGTTGTCTTCAATACAGTTGCTGTCGTTCTTAGTTTTGAATTTCATTGAAGTTGAACAAACAATTAACATATATACGTCTGTACTGCTAATATATATTTATATACTTATACATAATGTTGCGCCTTTGCCGTATTTAAATTTGTGAAGATCAGCAATTTTTGGCAATTTATGCAGTTCACTAAGGAGTTTTTATATGCGCTGAACGAAACGGTGTTGTGCATCAAAGTGTTTTATGAAAATTGTCCACAGTGTCTTCATGATCTGCAACGTGTTCGGAACTTGCATAAGTCATTTAGAAAATAAAGAATAAATGAACAGTTTTGGATGAAGTGGTTAAAGGATACATATATATTGTTAATTTCTAATGACTAATGAACGTTTCGTTAAAAGAGTGTTTCGATATTTCAAGGCAAGTGTGTCACTTATTATTTAGTCTTTCAATGTAAATTTTTAATTTAAAAAAAATGTTAAAATTTTACTGTTCTTTTTCTGTATAATTTTGGTATATAATTGAAATATTTTCTATGTTCCTGTAGTATAAAATTTGTCTCAGTTTATTCAACGTTAGAAGAACAAGAAAAAAGTCCTAACACACAAATTTCAAGAAAAATCTTTGCTCAGCCAGCCTATATGCTTCTTTTTCGTGAGTATCCTTTTGCTAACTATATCAATTTTTAGTGAAATCGGCAAGGCACACACTAGTCATTAGACCACAGACCACACACCACATAGTACAGCATAAGGAAGCCCAGCACCCTAAGGCGTTATTATCAACAACACTTAAAGGCAAATACTCAATCATTCCTGCATAATCAGAGCTTGCATTTTGTTTGGATTCATCCAGCATCGCACCGAACTATTTGTGAAAGCGAAATTGCGGCGAATGCTGACGACGCTGACGAAGCGCAGGAGACAGCATGAGCGCGAGAGTGCTTCTGACGCGGCATGTGGGGAACGCGTGCTTGGGTTAGATGCTTTGTTGCCAAAGGAATAAAGCCAAGCCAAGCTGCTGAGCAGCAGCAGCCACGGCAGCGGTAGCGACAGCGGCATGAGTACGCAAACGTTTTGCAAATGAAAAATGTTCATACTTAGCTTGGTGAGGCTGAATATTGCATGGGGCGGTGATTTGGCGGCGGCACTGTGCAGCCACAGGCCGAGCAGGATAGCGGGTGTGCGCGTGCGTGTGTGTGTGCCGTTGCGTGTGCGAGTGCATCATTTGCATGTTATTAAGTCCTCCGTGTTTGCATTGGTTACTGCTTAGACTTGCATTTCAAACGCAAATACGTGTAGTTCGCACTTGGCACTTGCTGCTTGCTGCTTGGTATCCCCTGCACTGCCACTTTGAAATTCATGTTTCAGCACGACCGAGGGTCGCGGTGCGGCCCAGCATGGCGTATGCAAGGACATGGCGACACATTTGAAATGGGTTTTTAGCCTGGATTTGCACACTTGAGAAATCTGCGCCGAAAAGTATGCTAAATCAAATGACGCTTGTTTATTTTGTGTGTGACAGTGGAGCAAATTATACAACAATCGGAATATAATATAGTAATATAAAAATAAAATAATAATAAAAAACAAATATAACAAAAAAAATAAAAAGTAATGTGATATGAATAATATAATAATAAATAATTGGACAACAAAATTAATAAAAAATAAATAAAATAATAAATCAAAACATATAAGTTTAAAAAATACTACTTGTTAACCTTATACCTCCCATGCCCATCTTACGTTCTGGAACCATGTTTATCTAATTAAAATGTTTCAACCTATCTTTCAGACATTCTCCGTTAACTGTGAATGCAGTGTTACTTGTGGAATTCACCATGTGGAAAGTCGTAAGCCAGCGTAGCCATTATTGGCCCAATGTGCACTAACGATAAGATTAGTATGTACTCAGTGGGAGGGGGTATATGTCATTCTTCCTTCGCATAATATGATATTTAATATTTGCATTGGGATTTAGTAAATTTAGCATACGCAAAATGAATCAAAAATAAATGTAAATTTAGTATTTTTTAGAAAAGTAAGAACAAAATAAAGGGGAGAGTGTTGAATTAAAGTTGGCAAAAACGCACGCACGCACTCATCGCACCGCTTTGCATCATTTTGCGTGGCGTATACGTAATGGAATGAAATGCAGCGAATGCACGTTCTGGGAACTGCCACTACCTTGCAGTCACGTGATGTCGCAACGAAAATCCAATAAGAATTCGATTTTGATTTTTGATCTTATGCGATTTAATTTAATATTTCATGTGATGTGACGTAGTGGAACATTCCTGAACGTAAAAAGCAACCTAGAGTCGGCGAAAAAAAAAAAAAAAAAAGAATTAAAAAAAAAAAATAAAGGAAGTGTGTATGAAATTTAAAAATTGAAGCCTTCAACGACAGCTAAAAGGATAACGCGAGAATGAAAGGCTGCCAGTGCACGTTGCTGGAAAACTAGCGCAGTCATGATAAATGAATGACATCGGCGTCGGTGGAGTCCAACTCAGGCTGCCACTCCACGAAGGAGTAGGAGCACGGGTAAGTGACATCGTTAAGAATTTATTGCTGTGGACAGCATTCGTGCCAACATAAAGCAGCCAACAGCCAACAACCAACGGACGACCAGCGACGCAAATGGCAAACGGCAACTGCCGTGGAGGTGTGAATCCATATAAAATGTGCTCGTGTTTGTGTTCGTGTTCGTGACTTGAGCGGCAAGAAATAAAACATTTTGGCGGTCAGGGATATGATGCACATAGTTAAATAAATGCCGAAGTAGTTATCGAAATGTGCGAAAGTTTTCGAAATCACTTTGTGTACTTCTTTTAATCATAACGGATTCGGTATAAGCACCGTCAAGCGGCGGTAAGTGAGTGCGAGAATTATGCTAACGACATCAAGCTAAACAAAAATGGTATTAGCATTGCCGTGACTTGTATTTCGTGTGTAGTCCTTAGCCCTTGTAAATTTGGGTAGTGCCCTCGATGTTTAATTTTGAGAAATACCTTAGTTTCATGTTTAAGAGATTCTTACTTAGCTTATGCTTTTGCTAAAATTCGGAGGGGAAAGAACTTAATCAAGCAAGCTAAGTTTTTTTTTTGTCTGTTGTCTTTTCTTGCCAAGATACACGTAAAGCAAATCACCTTGGCTACCCGCTACATATTTCAACGCCTTGCCTTAATTTCAAATATTCATAGCTGCTTTGCTCTAAACATGTCATACTTGCTGACTGTCTTCTTGCTTGCCGTGGCACTACACTTTGCATTGGCGAAAATATGGCAGCAACAAGAACGCTCTGCAATTCTCCAGAGTAACGACAGCCTGCACACAGCTAACAAAGAAAAGAAACGGAAAAAAAATTTTTTTAATAATGCAACGCATGCGACAACCTTGAGGCGTTGTAAAATACATTTTTTAAGACGAAACACAAAATTTACTTTCGGAAGCATAGTCAAGCATATCCCTGGGGAGCGAATTGTTGTCGGCGAACTGCGAACTGGCAAGCCACCAAGTGTGGGCTGCAACATGTTTATACGTAAGAATAGTGGAGCTTAGTTAGTGCACATAGTTTAGCTTAGTGCTGGCTACTATTACGACGGTGCTGTATAATATTTGTAAGCTGCTCCGGTGGCCGGCTGTTGCTGGTACGTTGCCAAAGTTGAGCGACATTTGTGCAACTAGCAAAACGTTGGCGAATCTTCGTTTTTCTTTTTGATTTTTAGGCTTTGCCATTAAGAGTGAAAGTTTCGGTATTCAATGTTTTTTAGTAGACGCGCAGACGCTTAAACAACAATAACAACAACAGCAAGCTGGCGACTTTCTTGTTCGTGTGTGTAGTGGTTACTGCTGTGGCATACTGACTCACTGAGTGACTGACGACTAGCGGACTGTCAGCTAGGCTGCAGAAAAAATGTCAAATAAAAAAATAAAAAAGCAAATGCCACGGTCGGTTGCGCCTTTCTTCGCAGCTGCGGATGCTAACTCGTTGGCTTACTTTTGCCTTATAAATTACTTGCAT
Organism: Stegana nigrithorax; assembly: GCA_037044495.1. NCBI lineage: Eukaryota > Metazoa > Arthropoda > Insecta > Diptera > Drosophilidae > Stegana > Stegana nigrithorax. Next base: position 76,731 of record JBAMBQ010004613.1, on the reverse strand, counting down.
CGAAATAATGAATTGCTTTGCTCAAATTGTTTGTTTTCTGTTGTTGTTGCTGGCATGTTGCAGTGCAAAAATGTTGCAAATATGCATAAAAATGCAAACGAGTAAAGCAAATTAAAGGCAGCAGCATCGTTGGTAGCAAAAATAAAGTGAACAAAAAAAAATACATTGCGGTTTGTTGCGGAAAGCGAAAATTGCATAAACCAGATATGCATATGACTAGTTTCCATAGACGCGTAAAATGAGAAGAAGAAATGAACACAATGGCAGGATTTGCTAGTGAAAGTGCAACTGTTCCATATTCTTATCGTTCTTATATTCGTTTATACAATTTGGATAGCTGAGAAAAGTTTAAGTTGGAGGGATTTAAACAAATTTCGGATATTTCGAAGTTAGTCATCGAAAGCAACCATCATGTGCGTTGGCTCTTTTGCTACTTGGTGCCCTTTAAAGAGTTTATTTGACACTCTAATATTAGCAGTGAACTATGCCTAAGGCTGGCAGACTTTGCTAATTGGCTAAGTATATTGGCAATACAATAAACAAGTTTACGCTTATTGCAAAACGCACATTTTCGTTGATTGCTAATTAAAACGCAATTATGCGCACGATAAACGCAAAATTTGTTAAAAAAAAGGAAAATGAAGCAAAGTGTACATTTCAGCATTAAAACGAAAACGACAGGATTTAGCTTTGCGTTGGGTTCTCCAATTCGCGGGTTTATGGCGTGGTTATGGTAATGATGAAATTTCCCCAACTGGTTACGACCAAAAATTGATTTTCGCACAAACGTAATTTTCGAAAATTGCAAAATCAAACAAAATCAAGCGCAATGGTACAAACAGTATATCCGTTTCCGTTCGGGCGGTGCGCGCATAACATGCAGCCGCCTTACTTCAAAACATACGGACGCTCATGTAAGCAACAACAACAGCGAAAGCAACAACTGCTTGCTGCGCACTAATTAATGCGAAACAATGTTGCGTAGGTCGTTAAGTCAATAATGTTTTATGCGATAAAGAAAAAAACAATCAAATCAGTTGAATTTAATTAACTAAATGGTAATTACCTTTCATTTCATTCTCTGCAGAATTTTTAGCAGAGCTCTCCATTTAATAGCTCTACGCGTTGGCAACTGTCGCACTCGCACGCATTTCACGCATAGTGCGAGCATATGTATCTACACAAAGAAAAACCACGCGAGCTGCAAATGTGTCAGAATTTGTTTAAATTGAAATTTTCGGCGGTATGATTTGAAATCAGTGTTAATTCAGTTGTAAGTCGATTATATAAAATGTATGTGGCATTGTCTGCGTCTTTGGATTGCAGTAGGCAGCGCAACGTTGGGATTACGTTGGCGCTGCCTTGAGAGCTGTGTAAGTAAGTTATCATCTGGGCACTTTGGTAATCAGCAGGGGTCCTTTTATGAAAAACTATAACACTAAATTAAAAACAAAAATTTATTATAAATTAGGAACGAAATTCCTGCGCGCAACTCAAGCCACGCAACAAGTGTATTCTTAAGCAATTTTCCTCGTTTCATTAGATTTCTTAACTGCGGGACGCATCTGCGGAAACTAAAACAAAACCTAAACACATTTCATGTTGATTATACGTAACTGATAAGCGCGCGGCGCATCTTGCGTTTGTTTTTCATGCGCGCATGCAAACTAAACGAATAAAATATTTGTTAAGTAAACAAATTGTTGTTGTAGTTGTTTGTTAGATTTTTCAGCTCTTTCTAACGATATGAAAATTATGCATTGTTTTGTTTTTTTTGTTTATTGTCTAAACACTTAAAGCGTTGTGCCGAAAACAAAAATAAAAAAGTGTAGAAAAAAATTAAAACAACAACTGAAGCTGCGCCGCCGACGTCGTTGTCATGCAATGTTGCGTCGCATGGTTGGCAAGGCAGCAATGCACTGAAAAAATATCCGAGTAAATTGGAAGTGTTTTCGCATTGCACAACTTAACAACACTTGAACTGTCTGTCGCTTTTACAGCAATGCAATCTTTGCCGTGTTGGTTCATTACATTTTGTTTAACTTGTTCAACAGCAACAAAAACATGTTGGCTGCCTTTTGACCTGTACCGCAGGCAGCCAGCGTTGCTGGTGCTCGTGTTGTTGTGCTTTTAGGGGTTTCGGTTGCTCTGGTCGCGAATTGTCGACAAGTGCTGCATATGCGAGCAAATGAAATTCTGTGCGAAGTAGCCGAACAGCAAATGAACTAATTGGCATATGTTATGGGCGATAGGAAATGCCTCAGATCAGTTTAAACTTTGTTTAGGACACGCGATAAGACTTATACAAACGTGCAGCCATAATACGTACTCACGTGCATATGGATGTGTGTATATGCATCGTGTTGTATGTATGCAGGTTACGTAAGGCCTTTGCGAATATTTGTAGCCGGTTTTCCTTCTTCGCTTTCAAATTAATATTTAACATAATTTTTTTGATGGCTGCACTTCATTTGTTCGTTTATTACAACGCCCACTACCTGCAGTTGCTGTTGTTGCTGTTGTTGTAGAAGAAAACAGCCTCCCGACTTTTACCATTTTATGCAAAATGAAACTGGTTTAGGCGGCTGCTGCCAAGCTGGCCACGCTTTCGAAAGTATTTCTTGCATCGGAGTTGAAAGTGCAACTGAAATTAAACGGTTTTGCTAACTTAGCGGGCCGCGTTGGCCCAAGGATGTGCAGCGTATCATACTAACTGTATTCTCGGACAAGTTGGAATTCTTGCAAGGGATAAAGGGGTTTTTAACAGTAACGCACTTAAAAGTACTTTATCAAGTTTCTTTGGGCACAGTGTCTACAAAAGATAAGGTCAAGAAGCTCACAGCGACTGCTTGGCATCTTGTACAGTCGTGCAGCTTCAAGCAAATGTGCCTTTGCACAAAAAGTGTAATGTTTAAGTGTCGCAGTGTGTAGTTTTATGCTAAGAGTAGGAAAAACAGTATTAACAATGACAACAGCAACAAGAATTGAGGAAACAATATTGGCACAAGGAGCAAAAAACTGTCATAGTTGCCTAAAAACTCTACACGGTGTGTCCACATGCACGCCGGAGTTCCGCAGGCGGGCAAGTGAAAATCTTTATAATAAACTGAGCGCAGTGCCAAGTGTCAATCATAAGCTCCCAAGTTCCAAATTTGCCGTGTTCTCACCCGCACCAGCAATATGGCAAGCCCTTCGAGGGTACATCGTATCGATACACGAAGGAATGTCAACGAGCAGAAATGAAAAATTGTTTAAATGCGCCAAAGTCGAGCGAAGTCTGAAGAAGGAAGAGAAGAAGTAAGGGGGAAATCCAGAAAAAGAGTACAAAACGAAAAACAGGAAAATGGCCGCAGCATGAAAAAGCGTAAAATAGTTGGATTTGTTCCGTCTGCCACTTGGCCAGCACCCAGAGGAATTGTAAGTGACCCAGAACTTGTCGCAAAAGACGCTAATGGTACAAAGAAAAATCGTTCATTGTCCCTTTGTGTGCATTGACTGTGTCAGCTGACACTGAGCGGAGGTGCGACTGCGACCACGTCTCTTTCGGTTTGCTTGGGGAAATGGATTCGGTTGTTTTATTTGTATTTTAGCTTGAATGCATATTATAATCAACTGTCGGGGGCTTTCATTTATGTAGATAGATGGGCTCAAAAAAGAAGAAGAAGAAAACAAGAAGATAAAAAAACTTGGATAAAACAACAATGGCACGCGAAAAAACAACCAATTCAAATTCTACTGATAAGAACGCGCAAAAAGAAGGCATGTATGGTATGTACATACTTCAAGATCAGGACTCTGATTCATGAATCAAGGCATGATCCACGGATATGCTGAGCTGAGTTGGCAGCGTGGACACGGACAATGAGCACAAAGAAGAATTGTCCGATAATTCCCGAAAGTGGAGGGAATGGAGGAAAGACGGATAGCTCTTAGAAGAAGAAGAACTAGGAGTATCATCCATCTCTCTTTCCTACTTTCCGCTTTTCTTTCTCTCCCATTGCCAACCAGCCGGCATCAGCGACACGCCAAAACTTTCGTTCAATCTCCATGATGGAGCATGCTGTTGTCTCCCCATCGTTGGCATTTCTGCTTAAGACACTGCTAAGAGTCGTGCTAAGAGAATCGAATTCAATATAAAAATTTGTCTCGCGAGCGGAGTGAGAGTGACTGTTTTGATGGAGAGCCCAAGAAGAAGTGTTATTTTACCTGCGAATTTTGAGAGAAATTCCGAGTGATATTGAAACACTTGCAGGCACAACAGCAGTCGGTGTGGCTGGAGTAGTAAGTGCGAAGAGTTCAGCTAGCATGTGGCTGCACACGCCGACCAAAACAAAAAAACTTTGTGTGTGTGGTGAAATAACCTGCGAGAGCTTCGGCTCTCCGAGCGAGGCATCGCCGCGCGTGAATTCGAATTCTTGTGCGAGGCAATTCATTCGAGTTATTGTGCTCATCGTGTACGGTTGTGCGGTCTTACAACAACGGAGTGCGTTCGCTCGCACGATAGCGTGTGTGTGGAAAAAAAATGCAACAACAAAAACCACAGTGCAAAAAAATTCTAACGGTGTAATCGGTGTGTGAAAGAATGGAAATGTTTAATGAAATGCATTAAAAGTTGCATTTAATGCAAAAATTTTCGAAGTTAGAGGTGGTAACACAACAAGAGTGGTAAAATATTTAAAAAATCAAATTAAAATACAGAAATCAAAGTGAAGTGCAAAAACCGGTTCGCCCCACAACAGCAGCAACAACACAACTAACAACAACAACAAAGCAAAGAATTTGGTAGCGTTTGTGCGCTGCTGGTCGTGTTGGCGGCGTATTGTTCTTGTTGTTTTTGTGGTCCAGCAGCAGCCGCAGCCTCAAAACGTAGCAGAAGCAGAGAAGCAAGCAAAAAGGAGTAACGCGAGAGACAGTGGTGGAGATGTAGTAGAAGTGTACTGATAATATAAAAGCGAAGCAAGTAAAAAGTCCGTATTTTTATTAGCGTCGGAACTCGAAGTTAAAAAAAATAAGTGCGTTTTCTCTGCTATGAGTCCGAAAGCCCCCTCTGCCAATTCGAACAGGCAGTCTTTGACTTCTTACGCGTTGCCAACTATTTCTGTTAATTCATTAGCTGAGGGAGTGTAAGTACAAGTAGGATTACTTGCAAAGCTGAATAGTGGGAAAGCGAGTGCGAGAGTAGCACGCAAAAGATAGGCATAAAAGTAAAAAACAAATATCAATAAGCAAATACCGCTCTCTCGCATCACTATACTCTCTCTGAGAGACTGAGGTGTCATGGATTTTGAAAATTGTAGATTTAGCAAAAACAAATTCGCTTGGACGGACGGCCAAAAACCATGACTCGCTATGACAGTTGTTTTCGGTGCTGTCCTGGGGACTTTCTAAGAAAGTGGCTTGCGCGAAGAGTACGAAAAATTTTGAGAATTTGAACAAAATAAACAACCAACAGTGCGTAATCGACGGTGAGGAGGGACAAAAAACAACAAAACCTGTTTAAAGTGGCACAAGTGAAAATTCCTAATAACAAAAATTAACGTCAAAACAACCCACAACGCAGCGGAGTCTGCTGTATTGAATTAAAAAAACAGAAAAAGTGTAATTGAATTTTTTTTTGTTGGCCTTTTTCGACAGTTGTGCCGCTCAGCTGACGAAAATCAATTGCCGTCGACCGGACATCAATGACACTAGAACCTAATTTGCGCGCTTCTCATCTTCACCACCCAAAAAATAAAGTGTAAGCGCTGTTGTTACCATGGGTTGTTTTTGTTGTATTTATTATTATTATTATTGTAAGTGAAAAGCTAAAAAAAAGAGAGCGTGCGCGCGCAAACTTAACGAAACTGCTGCTCAGCAACAAAATCAGTACAACAACCACGGCGACAACTGCAACAATAATAATAAAAATATCCTTTTTTGTGCCGAGTGAAATTTTTTCAAAGGGGAATCATACAAAAACAAAAATACACAAATAAATTTCAAAAGCAACGTCAACAACAATAACGAAAATACAACAGCAACATAAGAAGTTGTTTTTGTGCGTGTTTTGCTATTTTTTCTCTTGTTTAACTTTTTTCTTTTACAAACTTGGCTACTGCATACGTTTTTACCGCTGTGCTGCGTCGCTGCATTTCAAATAGACGCTTTTGCTGCTGGTAATTCTAATTGTTGATGTTGTTGGTATTTTGTTTTTGCAGAGGTAATTGTGCAGAAGAATCTAAATTTAAATGAGTATATGAAAAACAAAAACACAAAAAAAAAAAAAAAGAAAAAGGAAAATAAGACAGAATACAGAAGACTAACTAGCAGCATAAAAATATTAAAGCAGAAACAAAAAGGTCAGTATCCTTTTGCTATGTTGTAAATTGGGCACACGTTAATTTATGTTTTTATCCTTTGTAATGATTTTATGTTAGGGTTTTTCTAATGCGCGTTCGCGTTTGAATTTTTATTTATATCATTTGATTTATGCTTGGGGCGTCTAATTTGATTTCCTAATGGATTTGGTTACTTTGAGAAACGAAAATGTTCTTATCGAAATATATAGCTGTAATTAGGTGGAGTTAAAAATATTCCGGGGTTTATCAATAATACATAGACCATAGTATGGTGTACAGGGTGTATTAAATTATATACACATGTAGTTGTAGCTCATATGGGAACCTCATAAGCTATATAAAAAAGAGACTTTTAAAATCGAACATCAAACTAAGTTGTTGTCTACTTTCATATATCACTGACAGTAAACAGCTGTGTTTTTTAGTTTTGTTTTCAAAAAGGAAATTAATTTATTTAGGCGTATTTTAATCATAATTTTCATTATCAAGCGCTTAAGTTAACGGCCATCAATTTCAATAGGCAAGAAATATTAGCACTCACGCCTATAATCAAAACTAATCTAAAGCTATCGAGGGCGCGCAGATAAAGAAGAACGCACGACTGCACAAAGAAAAAAAAAAAACATTGAAAAACTTGTGACTAAAACTTTGCAGTCTCGAGATTAAAACTTGTTACCTCATGATTTGGTAGGCTAACTTACTTTTAGTATTCTAAAAGCTTTTTTTGTTGTTAGTTGGGCTTTGAAATTGTTATTCGCTATTGTGTGTTCTTTGGTCAAAAGACCTGCATATTTGCTAGAATGCTACTCAACCCAGTTAAGCATACGAAATTGATAAGAAAATCATATCAGTCGCCAAACTGATGCAGATAAACACGAAAAGCATGGCAGAGCATGAGCCAGAGCCTACAATAGCGCAGCTTGTGAGTACGAGTCAAAGATAATTTCCAAGTGTGCGTGCGTGCGTGATAATTTTGCAGATTTAATAATTCATTCAATTTGCGTTGCTTTGTGATATGGCAAAATAAAGCTAAAACGCAAATATGTAATTAAATAAACTCAAACGCGCAAAAAAAGACCCAAAGCAAAGGTCATAGGCAGTGGAGCAACAAAAATGGCAGACCTTGAAAAAAGCAAACAAAAACGTAAAAAGATAATAAAAAATAAAAAACTGCACTGTTTAAAAATATACATAAAAAATATACTGAATGATTTGCTTGTTTACCGTTAATTTGGTCAACAAACCCAAGAGGCTGCTTCTATAGTCAACCCATGCGTGGGTGCTGAATTTTGGCTTTGTTGAATTTGGCGTCTTTTGATAATTAAAAACGAAAAGAGTTTCAATTTGCCATGTGGGCGTTAAAGAAATGTTGACAGTTTTTTTTTTCTATTGGTAAGCTGCTTTTAGGCATACATATGTCGCGAAAAAATGTGAGAAGCAAAAGTGTATTTAGCTACAAATGTATCTACACATACAAAGCACGCACATAAAAAACAGAAGAAAACAAAATACAGGGAGAAAAAAAAAAGAAGAAAAAATTAATGCGCAAAGCAGGAGCTGAAAATCGATTTAAAACAGATGATTTGACACAACAAACACATTTTGTGCGCCCGGGCCGCGGGATCGACCCGCCTTGCCTTGCTTGGCCCAGCCCGGGCCGGCCTGGCCTGGCCCAGCCTCATATCATGCTTGGCTATGTTTTTCTTTGACAACGAAAACTTTTGGCTTCGTCTCAGCTGCCTTGCCTGCTGCTAAGGCGGCGGGTAATATTTCAAACGCACAAATGTGTCGCTTATATAGTAGGTACTTTTTCCAAACTGTTGAGATGTCTATACACACACATATACTTGCACAGACACACGCATACTCGCATACACAAATTCACTCGTGCACACATAGGGCTGTTTGCTGTCAGGACACACCAAGGACATGTTTAGCTGGTTGAACCAAAGAAAATTGGCATAAAAATGCCATGTATACGCTTTTGCCAATATTCGCATAAGTTAACATGCGGCACGCAACTTGGGACCGTTTTCGCTTTATGATAGCAGCTTTGGGCGTTGTTAGCTGGTAATATGCCGAGTATGGCAATAACTAGTTGTGAGTAAAACCCAAAGAAACCAGCAAAAATTATGTGTACGACAGAGCAGAACATAAACGCCTGCGTTGCGTCCAACTTGGGGCATGGCGTTGTATTTCATTTGTCGTACACTTCGTCTTGATGAGTATTTAATGAGCAAATGATTAGCGTTTTTCGTTCCTGTGTTTATTGTGGACTCGTTGCGACGACTGAAGTATCTGCTAATGGAAATTAATGCAAATCATGTGTTTCCCCTGTTTAATGTACACATTATTCTTTTAGAATTAAAATTAATTACTGTTAAGGATGTTTACTCTATTGTGTGTGTTGGCAAAAAAAACGTGTTGCGGGTCAGAAAGGAAATCAATTTATATAAGTACATAAGCGCATGCCAGGGTCAGCTGCAAATACTTATTTAGCAATTTGTGTAGCCTCTCTGCTTGTGGGATTCCAGATATAGTGGACGGACAATTCAGCTTTAAGTTGTTGAGGTACTGATTTAGTTGATAAGTGACATTTGTTGCTATCAGTTAATAGCTTAACATATAAAAGATTTTTCTGAGCTTGTTGTTGTAAAAATTTTAACTTTTAATTCGTGGACGTATATATTTTTTTCCCTAAAATTATTCGCATTGACACTATAATTATGCAAATGCGATGTTTATAAACATTCGACACTGCCTGCAGCATTGTTTGTAATAAATGTAATTAATTAATAGCAAATTTTTATTTGTCACATCACATGACAGTTAGATAAATGAGATTTCTCGAAATGCTTTTGATTATATAAAAAGCACTCTTGAGCCTAGAAAGAGGAGAAAGCTCTCTTCCGTCATAGATAGTTATTGTTTTCCATAAGCGTTCCTAAAATTTAATGAGAGGAAAATTTTCTGTCTCGGGGAGATGTCCGCTGAAAACCCGTGTACTTTTGAGAATTTATTGGATTCAATTAATTCTGAAACTTTTCTTGTGTTTGGTATTTTTCACATTTGTAAGCTAAAAAACAATCATACGGGATATTCGAGACTCATCCTGCGAAATTGAATGCTTACTTATTCACTCAGATACATTGCCAGGAAAATAATCCTTAATTTAAAGCTGATATTTGAAAAATGCTGGTAACTTAGAGTGATGTGTGTGCGACTGTCTGCCGATTGGTCCTTTGCTTGTTTATACGTTCGCCAGTTTGTTGGCAACCAAACTATTTGCGTTAATATCTCACATCAAAGTTAATAAATCGTGCATTTGCAAGGATACCCACTAATACCCAGCTGCTGTTGTAGGCTGCACTATAACTTAATGATAATGTCGAGGATTGCCCAGCTTTATACTAGCAGAAACTGAGAAAACCATACAAACTGAGCACACATAATCTGCAAAACGTGCGTGGGCTGAGCGACTGTTTTATGCTGTCTTGGATTTCGATTGGGGTTGACATGGAATGGCTTTGACTGCGATTTGGCAGCAAGCTGATAAGATTTGTTAAGTTATTTTATTTCCCAGATTTTTTGTAAATTTTCTTGCCTTTTTGTTGTGTTTTTTTTTTTTTTTGATAGGCAATTAAACCTTGAACTAATTTCTTTTAGTTGCTTGGATTTATTTTGCCTTTTTTATCTGCTCGTTTTTTGCATTGAAATGTTGTTTTTTACATGTTCTGTATTTTGTTTTACTTATTGACACAATTGACTATTACAAATACAACTTGAGTGTTTATAAATTTTCTATGAACTCATTAAAACATTTTGCTCAACTCACAGCTAACCGCAAGCATTGGCAAAGTTCTTACAATGAAAATCAATATAAAAGTCTTTTATTGTTTGTGGTAGAACCGGCGACGAAGGCTGTTTTTTACGAGAGAAAGGGGCAGGATGTGTGTGTGAGTGCAATTGTGCGAGAATGATACGAAAACTGGCACAAGGATACTTATATGCAGCGTGCAAGCGTAGGGTGTCCTCAAAGTCATGCACATTGTTTAAGCGAGTCTAGAAAAATATTGAGTTTAAGTTTCTACTCACAGAAGTCTAAATACGAGCAACTCAGCCTAACTGTGAGCGTGTTCGCTTGCTTGGCTTCTTGTTTATGCTTTAGATAAACTTTCCTTCGGATGAGTAAACAGTTGAAAGAGTAAATAAATGAAGGCATTTGGCTCGCAGTTGATTTTGCAGTGAACTTACAGCTTGCTCTATTGGTTGACTTCATTTAAACAGTTGTTGGCTTGTTAAAGTTGGCCCAAATGAACGCGGTACAGAGGTAACAATATTGAAATTTGCTTACAGTTTTATCTCAATACCCCTACTGCATATTTTCAGTTTTTCCTGAGTTTGTGGATTACTATATTACAAGTCTGTACAACTGGTCGTTGGTTGGTAGCCAGTTTATGGTGGTTATACAAATCAACAAATAATTACACTGGCATAAAAATTCTTAGGATCTACAATTACTACCCGAGTGTAATAAAAGTAAATAGTATAGGGTGATTTTTTAAAAGCTATAGGAAAGTTTTTCAAAAAAAAAAAACACATAAAATTCAGAAAAATGCATGAAATCTTTATTTGAATCGATAGTATGGTCCATATAATTTAATGTTTGAAGATTATTTCATGCAAATGTTGAACTTGACTGCGCCTTAAATGGTCCATCCGCTTAGTCCAATTTTGGCATACTTTTTCCAACATTTCGGCCGGTATCTCACGAATAAATGCTTCAATGTTGTCTTCCAATGCGTCAATTGAAGCGGGCTTGTCTGTATAGACATGAGCTTTAACATAGCCCCACAAAAAATAGTCTAAAGGCGTTAAATCGCACGATCTAGGTGGCCAATTGACCGGTCCCGAACGTGAAATAAAATGTTCACCGAACTCGCCTCTCAATAAGTCCACTGTTGCTCGTGGTGTGTGGCATGTGGCACCGTCTTGTTGAAACCACATGTCATGCAAGTCAAGCTTTTGCATTTTGGGCAAAAAAAAGTTGGATATCATCTCACGGTAGCGCTCACCATTCACAGTTACGTTACGATTCGCATCATCTTTGAAGAAGTACGGTCCAATGATGCCACCAGCCTATAAACCGCACCAAACTGTGGCTTTTTCTGGATGCATTGGTAGCTCTTGCAATGCTTCTGGCTGATATTCACTCCAAAATCGACAATTCTGTTTATTTACGTATCCATTGAGCCAAAAATGAGCTTCGTCGCTGAACACAGAAGCGCGCGATGAAATTTCTAACCAGAGCACGCATTTTGATAATAAAATTCAATAATTTGCAAGCGTTGTTCGTTTGTAAGACGATCATGGTTAAATTATAGAGCGAATTGAAGATGTTTGACAGTGCAGCAAAACACGAAACGTGCGTCAGCTGTTAAACCAGTGTTGCCAAAAAGATAATAGCTAAAAAATCACCCTTTACAAGAACTATATAGAAATATTAGCAAAAAAGAAAAAAGTCCGTTTACGTGAACTGCCATTGGTTGAATCTATTACGTTTTTGATTCATTGCGATGTCAGAAATTCAAATTAACATTATAACAAATTTGAGCAAATTGCGTGTGTATAGGCATTAAATTACATAGAAAAATGAAGGGAGTTCAGCACGAGAACTGCGCAGTTTGCATACTTTTGCACTCCAACATCCTTGTGAAAACAAAGTAAATCCTTGCGTGCAAGCATTTGATTTCGCTGAAAGCGACAAAAATAAATAATAATTATAATGAATTAAAGAAAAAAACCAAATGAATCGATAACTGCAACTGCGAATATTTGATTTTACCAATTTTATTTGCTTATAATGGATTTGTGCATTTAACGTTGTTGGCCTTGATATGCCAATAATTAGCCTAATAAAGGCACTTTAGGCGACATTTGGTTTTATTATTGATTTTTGCGCTTCCTAATGTGTTAGACAAATTGGTTAATGGATTTTATTGCTACCCACGTATTTTTATGGAGACTTACTTAACTGAGTTTAACTGATGGCGCGCTTTGATTAGCTTTTGTAATTAATTAAAAACTTTTATGCATTCACTTTTGCCACTCGTTTTTAAACTGGATAACTTTTGGCATATTTACGACTTGAAATTGCTTCACTTGAGGAAAGCTGAGGAAAAGTTTTGTGTTTGCGATTTTTAGCATATTTAAATGAATTGTAAAAATTCCTTAAAATTGTAAGAAATGAGAAAGTTGTTAATTTATGCAAAATGCTAAACAGAATTCTGTTAACTTGTCGCATTGACAGCTTGAGTGTATTATTTACCATGCGAAAAGGCTTTATTTATTTTGAATTGTTTGATTTGACATTCTTCCTAAATACTTTATTTTAATAAACAATAAAAATGAAGTAATTTGGTGAGTATTTCTAATAAGATTAAAATTTACTCCCAGTGACAATTTTTATTGCATATTCTTCAAATCTAAGTTTGAATAATTTGACATTACAACATTGAAATGGGTTAATTTTAAGAAATATTTATTTTATCTGCAGTAAATTTAGATAACATTTAAAATGTTTTTGAGTGGTTAACCATTAAACAAAAAATGGCAGCCACTTGCTGCAGCGTGATATATTTTTAGTATCAACTCTGCTCACAATTTCGTTACCTCTGCGTTGTGTAATGCCAGAATTGCCTATTTTTATATACATGCATACAAACGTAACCCATATACATAAAAACCCAACACGACAACTCAAATAAACTTAATGCCTTTTTTCAACGACTTCATTTGCAAAGTCAAAAGTCAATACACGACAGTAATTAAATGTTTTCTGTGTGCAAAATGCCGACTGCGCAAAATGCCATAATTAATGACACACTTTTCGCGTTGTGCTTTTCTTTTCATTTTACTTATTTTGTTGTTATATATTCGCCTATTTTTATATTGCATTGAAAAAGAACTTTAAACACTTGTTTAATCAAGAGAAGCGAAATAAAAATGCATTTAAACTTAATCAAAACTGCGCACATTTATCGTCAACCCTGAACATTTTTCATATAAAAGCAAAAGCGCAGCTTATTTGAATAAAAAAAAAATACAAAAGCAAAAGCGGCCACGTTGCTATCGTAAGTCGCTAGTGATTCACAACTGTGGCAAATCCATTATTGTTTTGTATCTTGTTTCTAAGCGTGGAGTTTGCTTGCAACCCCATTTACTGATAGTTTCAACAATTTCACATGCTTTTCTTTAAAATTTGTGGGCGTTATTTGCACATAAGTTTATCATATTGTTTATGTACTCACATTGTATGTGATACTTGTAAAAAAAAAAACAGAGAAAGAAAACTACACATGCTTATAAAACAGATTATTTGCATATTTCTAGTTAAAGAACAAAAAAAATGTAAAAGTACGGTATAAGTTACATATGTTCAGTCGACCCTCGGTTAACGAACGTATCGCTTAACGAACAAGATTCTTGAACGAATTGTCGACTGTATATGGGTTTTCTTTACAAAGCTAATAGGAGCTTGGTCAGCTTATTCTTTGCGTTTATAAGATAACTAGAATAAGAACTAGAGGCTTATATAAAAACAAAACGTTTCACAAGACTTGCTAGTGCTCAAGAGTCTCAAGGTTTCAAACCATTTGGGGACATTATAAAAAATCTTAAGCAAATAGACGGCACAACTTCATTTTGCATCGTATTGAATATGGAAAGGTTATATTCAAATAAATCGCAAACTGTCTGCGCGACGTTTGAAAACCAATTATCCAAAAATATTCTGGTTCAAGCGAAAACAAAAAAACAAAACTAGAAACAAACAAGACCTATCCTGTAGCTGCAAATGAATGCCTAAATAAAACCAATTCAAATTCCTATATAGAACAAATACAAATGCGGAGTAAAGTAAACACTTGACGTATTGTGCCTGGCCTGGCTTGGTGTATGAAGTAAGTGTGCCAACGTCTTACATGCAGATACATACATCAGCGATACCAAAAAACAAAGAAGCAAAGAAGCTGCTTCGAAAGACGAATCCATAGCCAACAATCAAATGCTTTTATTTGTCTACTACTATGCGAGTCTGCAGATATGTTGTGGTGTGTTGTGTTCGCATATCAACGAAATTTCTACATTTTCGAGGCACTTGTTTAGTGCGTAGCAAGCGTTTACGAAATATACCAACAAAACAAAAAAAAGATATAAAAGAGAATAAAGAAAAAAGTAAAACGTCAGGCAAAACCAAGCACGCACTTGTGCACATACGCTTAGCTAAGCAGATACACAGACGCATACTCATACACGGATGCGCATACACAGACGCACCGAACACGTACTTTAGGCAGCGCACGAGGCGGCTGGCTCTGTCATTTACTCACACTAGGTCTAAACGCGCATTTATGATGTAGCAGCCAACTCGCGCCAAGGCGAACGTTTTTTTATTTTTCTCTTTGTTGTTGGTATTTTCCGTTTTTTTATTTTGTTAGCAGTTACCAAGAATTGTCGAAGACGCGCAGTTACTTTGATACTCGTGCGCATAGATACTCGCATATGTACATATAACTTCACATACTTCGGCGCAGTAATGTCGATGATGTTGATGATCGAATTGCCACTGCGATAAGCAATATTCGTGATTTGCATTTTAATGTGTTTTTGTTTCTGTCTTTATCGCAGAACTTTTTTTTGTCCCGCTTTGTTGCTGTCTGAAGTGGAAAACGTTGTTTGTTTAAAGCAGTAATTTTCTTTGAAAAACGCAACAAAAAAAAAAAAAAATCATGCGCTAAATTCTCTTCTTTTTATTTTATTCTTGACATTGCTTTTGTTTGCTCATTTGTCTATAATAAATTGAATTTTGCTCTTGATTGACATTGCAAAGCAAAAGCAAAGCGAAAATCTAAACGTTGGAAATGTGGAAGCCACCGCCAAAGTTAGTTGTCAATCAATAATTTTGTGTATAAAGCATTTTCTTTTCGTTTCTATGCGAAAAATGCATTTTTGTTAGCCTTTGGGGAGCTGCAAAATGCTTGCTGCGAAATACTCTTGAAAATTGAATTTGCCTTTGACAGTGTCATAACGAAATAAACTTTGGTTCCTATGTCCGAAATCGACAGTATTATGGGCTATAAAAATTCACTTCACATAATTGTGCGCTACTGGGCGAAAGTGACCGTTTAAGTGATGCTGAAAATTTGGAAAAAACTAGAAAATTCTTAGAGTTAACTTTAAAAGGATTTATGGGTCTTCTGTTTAAATTTTATATTAACGAAGTAGTATAAGCCAACACAAAGATGACACTACGGGAAAACTTCGCTTGGCTGTTATAAATTAAGAGTATGGGAGTATATGCAGATCCTTAAAGGCACACAGAGTTAATAAAGCAACATAAATACATAAGTCCCTTGCTTCTACACACAGTTGGGTGTTAGTTAATTGAAACCTTAACTGATAGCATGCCAAATTACACAAAGCTAACTGAAGTAGCGCTCCAAAGTACTTCTTCAAAACGAGCAAATACGAATTTAAGGAAATAAAGCTTAGCTATTTTTCTTGGCCATTTTTACTAAAGCATTTGTTTTTTTTTTCATAATGTCATAACTCATACCAATAACCCTTGCGCAAATAACTGCTGTTGAGCGCAGACAAGCAGCAGCATCATTTCCCACGCTAATCTTAAGATTCTAAAACGCCACGCAAAGTGAACCGCAGACCACAGACCGCATACCGCAATAGCAAACATGCCATAACGTCTGCAAGAATTAAAAGGAAAAAATGGGGGAAAAAAAAAATTAAAAACGTACAGAATAATAACAGCATTAAAATTTACGCATCACTGTTTTAACGTAAGAAATTGCTTGCAGGTTTTTCTTTTCCTTTTGTTTTGTTTTTGTGTTTGTGCTTTCTTGCCATATTTTACATTTCGCTATTTAATATGCGTACGCGCACTTCACTCAACGCAGCCAACAACAAGCATTGGCAGAGCAAACAAATTACATAATTTGTTGTTTAATTTTGTGAAAATCTTCTGCTCTGCAGGCATAGCATAGAAACATCATCACAGAGCACGGTGAGACAGATTTTCCTTTTATGAGTCGTACTATCTGTAAGGTTCTTTTTTGCACAGGTTTGCGTAGAGTTTTAATTAAGCGGTATTGTGCAGACAACGCTCTCTGCCTGTCTGTCTGTCTGCATGTAATTTAACTTAGAAGCGCACTCTTAAGTTGTTTTGTAATTAATAAATAACTATGTATGGATGCATCCGTGTGTGTGTGTGTTTGTATGGTAAGTGTTAGTTGGCAGACTGGCTGGCCCGTTGCTGAGATTGATTGCAGTTATATAACTGTTGGCTCTATTATAAAGTTGCGCCCTTTTTGTTGCCGCCAAGGTTAGGCATGGTGATTTTTGCGGTTTCATCATATGCGCAGGTATGCTGCAAAAAATATGATTTGCTTGGACGCAACTTGTACAGAATTTGCGAATGTGCACCGTAGCTAGAATTCACTTATATTCATAATAATAGTGGCTGATCTAAACACTCGCTGTTATACATATTGTATATTAAGTAAAAAATTTTAATAAAAGGAACTGTGCAGTTAAGCTAATCAATTCTTTGCCTGCCTTGCAAGTCGTTACGTAACTAGTGGGTCATGGTACAAATTGTCAAACACTCTATCAACACGTAAGTGCTAAGCTTCGGGTTGTTATTTGTTTAAACATTTTATTACTTGTCAACACTAGTAGTTCCTGTTATCTCTTGTTAGTGTCTCTTAGTCAGGTAAACTATGCTATTTCAATTTGTTTCTTGCTTAATTAGTTGAAATTTTAATTTCATTTTAATTGCAGTTGTTTCATTTTATTTTGATCATTTATGTTTTTTTTATGGTGATCTATAGCTTCTTTAAGGGTCTCAAATATTAATTATTTTTGAAAGCAGTTATTAAAAATCGAAAGCCAAATTTAAACATTTTGCAGCCAACACTTAATGGAAGTGATACATTAATTGCTGGTTTGCATTTTATTGTATTTAATCAATTATTAGCCTCTATTTTTAGTGGCATAATTTCACAGCAACAAAGGCATCGATTTTTAATATTAATTACACATAATTTCTTTGTGTGTAAGTTTGCTCATACTTAATGATTTATAATTAGCTTAGAACGGGTTTTTGCTTGGCGCAAAAAATGTTGGGCGCAACGCTCTGAGCCGACAACTGGGCAAGTTTTGCAAGTCACCCTGTGCCAATTTCTTTTTCGCAGTTAATTTCATTCTTGCCGACATCACATGAACACAGGTCGCTGTTGCTAGAGCCCTGACTAATGCGGAAGCCTTTTGCCACGGTATTTTCATTTACTCATTGATTTATGTACGCACGTATGTGTGCTCAAAAGTATGTATGTTTATGTGAGTGAATTGATTGGCTGATTGATTGATACATCAATTGGGTGTGTTAAGAGTTTTGCAAGTGCAGTACAGTATGTTGTTGTAACGGATGTTTTGTACTGCTTTTAGCCACAGCAGCAGCAGCGATAGCAGAAGCACATTCAGCAGCAGCAAAGGAAATGAGTTTAAGTGCCAACATAGCTAACGGTTGTAATAAGCAGTTATTGTTGTTGTTGGGTATATACTCTACAAAATAAGTAAAGGGGCCAAATAAAGATGCTGTAGGCTTGCAACGAAAGAAGCAATCATCTGATCTATCAAAAATCAATAGCGTTTTATTATCTGCTATAGGTCATGGCGTTTGCATTGATTTTTAACATGTCATTGATTTTAAATGTGTAGTCCATTTTGCCTTTTCACCGGGCCTAGTCGGTTTTTTGTTAGCCATTTTGCGTGTTTGGCAAATTTTCAGCTTATTTATGCATATTTCTGTGTGTTTGTGTACGTAGCTGCCTTTGTCATGCATTTTGGGCGTGTATAATTTAGCTTTTCGCTTTTATTTTCCTCTTTTACATTGTAAAATGTGCGTGCAGGCGTAAAATTGGCTTTCGGTGCCATGAGTGGGCATATTCTCGTATATGTTGTAAATTCATTAGGGCGTGCATATGGATGACATTAAACTTTATTAATTTTAAACGTGCCTTCCTTTTTATATAAGCTGTGGTAAAAAAAGTAATTTAAGTATATGTAGTGTGGTCTGCGTAGATCCCACTCTGTGGTACCAATGTGCAAGTTTGGACCTTTTTTTTTTATTGAAAAAATATCAGATTCAGTACTGTATTTTAGAGGTTTTGCTTTAAAAAAATTTATTAAGGACAGTTTTTGCTAAGAAAAGCCTATTTCATAACTCAGCTTGGTTGGGATGTATTTGAAAGTAATAAATAAAAAAAGTAATAAATATGAAATTTAATAAACTTTTTAAGTTCTTTTGGCCATAATACTTTTTTAATGGAAAAATTAAATTTTCAAGCAATTACTTATAACTTAGAGTTTCTTCGTTTTACACTAATAAATAATCTAATCCAGCTTTTGAATTTTACTTGACTGTTTATATACAACAATTATTTTTAAAGAACGAAGGCGTCAACAAGCTGCCGTTGAATTGCGGCCTATATTATTGTTTAAAAAAATACCATAATATAATATTATAATGATTTTTTTTTGATAATGAGACTTATTAAATTTTAAAAATTCAAACTTAAGCTCAATGTTCTAACAAATAAAATAAAAATTGTTCTTAAATTTATTAACTGCGAGTCTAATTAACATCACCTAAATCATGTGAAAATCATAATAATAAATTGAATTGTAATTAAACTATGTTAATTAACCATAATTAAATTTAAAATATAAATTAATTGAAGCATTTATAAAATATACAAACAAATTACAAGGGGAGTCTCGGGCAACCCGAAATGAGGGCCACATTCATGAAACGCTTCATTAAAGTTTTGCAAAAAGAAAAACAAAATAATAACCAAAGCATAAAGTAACTCTACACTTAAAAAATTCTCCCAGCAAGTGTAGCGGCAGAAAAGTCGCGTGGAGGGAAAATTTCCGACTTTGCTTCTCGTTGCTTGAAAACACCAACTAAATTACGCTAATTTCATGTACTAAAGCGTTAACTCAAGTATAATAATAAAAAAAACAACGAATACAAAAATAACAACAACATAGAGGAATAATGTAGAAGAACAGTGAAAAAGTAAAATGTTGAGAGAACAAGGAAAGTCTTGCGCAAAAGTTTTTGCTGCGAAACATAATGGCAAACTCTGGATGAAGGCGAAGTTTCAATATTATAGAAAAGCAGGGCTAAGGCTTCATTATGCGTCTGCGTTTTTTTTATTTTTAAGTTTATTTTTTGCCCATATGCATTAGGCTTTGCCAATAATCTGTTTAAAATATTTGGTCGAATAAAAGCTGACGCCGTTGAGGAGTGCGTATCTTTAACACTAAAAGCGAAGTTTTGCTTGGCGTTGGCATGCGGTGGCTAAAATAAGGAATAGGTGGCTTTATTTCTTGGCTTGTTCGCAACGTGAAGCGATGCACAATCTGCTTTAATATTTGTTGCCAGCATCCGATGGCTGGATTTGGTATGTAAGCAAAAAAGAAACCGAATTCCAGATGAAACTATATTCTGGAGAACGTAAAAATGGCAGAGAACTTTTTCCTGTTGTCTGTCGTTTTCTCACGGGTCTATTACGAAGGTACTGAGAGAAGTCGTAACTCTGCGTCTGTAGCGTAGTGTATTATGTATTTTGGTAAAAACATTATGAGAAGCTTAATTAAAATTGTAAACATACACACACACTCAACATCGGCTGCGTTACTATACACCTACTCATCTTGCTTTTACCATTTAAGCGATAAATAAATGGCCAACATGAAAGGTAAAGCTTTTGGTACGTTTTCGTAATGCTTTGCTTAATTTTTTTTGTTTTGTGTTTGGCCTGGGCAGACAGTTTAAGTTAATTGCGGTTGAACAATTAAAGCATACTTAGAAAATATGAAAAAAAAAAAAAAAAACGAAAACAATTCAAATAATGACGACCAGTAACGAAAAATGAGAAGAAATGCAGACTAGTAAAAAAAAAACCAAAAAAAAAAAAAAAAAAACAAAAAATGAGAAAACTTTCGATATTTTTGTGAGAAAGTGTTTTGCAAAAATTAAAATAAATAAGCCAACTAAGAAACATAAAAGATGAAAAGTTTAAAACATTTGCTAAGATGCTAAAGTGGCATTCGGTAAATTTTGCGTGAGATAATGTTGCTGATGGTAGAGAAGTAAAAAATAAAAAAAACTAGCGAAAACATAAAAAATCATGACATTGGAAACATTTAGTAAAACGAAAGTGAGTGTATGCCTTATTTGAGGTTATAGTTTGATGGATTTGGGTGCTCTTTGAGTTTGTTGATTTTAAGTGTGATTTTAGTTATTGCCTCAAGAACCGTATATGATCTTCTGCCAGAAAATTCGCATATGCCAATAAAAAGCTTTTAACAAGCTGTTAGCCAAAATAAGCAAATGTTGGCGTCTTGGTGTCGCTAGAAATTTGCATTTTAAGCGGAATTTATGGCAATCGAAAACCTTGCCAATCGAAGTTTATATAATAATGCTGTTTGTATATCCTTGTTAAATAAAACTGCATTTAAAGCTGGTCTTTATCGTATGTGTGTGCATGTGTGCCTGTGTTTGTTTAATAAACAAAAACACGAATATGAAACACAGCTATAAATTCTAAGTAATATCAGGCGTTGGCAGAATAAACAATGGAATGTGAGCTCAGTATTGTTTGTTTTTAGCGAATTAACTTTCAAATGAGTTAAAAAACTATATTTTTCTGAACAGATATATGACAATTTAGAAAAATTATTATAGTGTTCTTCACATATCATAACATCAAGTTATTTCTGGATTGAATACATAAATGGTAACGAAAAGTGATTTTATTTTATTCTGGACACCAGTGATATTGTTTACTTGGCCAAGACTCTTCTGAAACTTGTTTGCAAGTTTTGGTACACAGTCACTCTTTTAAATATACGATCTTCAATAAAAATCGAATAACAAAGTAGGTATGTAAAAAATGTGGGTGACTTTTATATATTTGTACATATGTATGTAAATGTGGGCAGTAATTATTACTGAACAGCCTCTGACCTATTACATCTGGAAATAAACTTGAGGCAACTCTATCTGCATATTTTAAGTGTGATATTAAAAAATGATTTCTTAATTGCACATACCTAAGCAACGTAATGAAACTATAACTTCAGGCATTCTATTTCGAATCTATCGTCGTTTAAACAGTCTTGTCGGCCTGATGTCAAGTACTGGTCGCGTTGTCTAAAGTTTCTTCAGGCCAATGATAATCTATGCGCCAGCCATCGTATAAACAGTATACATAATGGTCCTTTAACTGTTTATAGCAAGAAAAAAAGCAATCCCCCCACCAACCATTGTCAAGCGCGTATCTATGTGGACCACCGCAGGGCAATGGATTTAAACTCGCCGTGTATGGCTTGAAACATTAACACGAAAATTTGTCGGCTCATAAAATTTATGTTGCTTGTTACCCAAAAATAAAATTAACAAGAAAAAAAAAAAAACCAAGAAAACCAAAAAAGAAAAAAAAAATACCAAATATGCATCTGAGAAACGTGTTTTGCTTTTAGTTGTTGGTATTAAATGCGTTTTTTAATGCAAATTTTTCGTTTTTGTCTTTTTTGTTTTAAATAGCTGCGCATGCGTAACTCATACCACAAAACTGCATTTTGACCAATTCGTGCCTTTGGCTAAAAAATAAAATATTTGCTTTTTGGCGACTTTTGATGCTCGTATGAATTGATGCTGACTTCAACATGGCATGAACGCTGTTTCTTTTTTTTAAATTTTTTTTTTTCATGTTGTAGTTGCTATTGATGCTTTGTACGTTGTAGGTGTTGAAAATTTGATAACGGGGTGGATATTTTTGCTTTTATGCAGTTATTTATAAATTTTAGTTATTTGTTTGTTAAATGTATATTTATTTAAAGGCAGATGTGTTAACGTCGCTTTCGTTATTGGTATTACTTTTCTATGAATTAATTTTTTTTTGCTACTGCTGATTGCTTATTGATTTTGCGCTTTAACAATATTTGTATCATTGAAAAAGATATAAAGAAGCATCATTTAAATAAACAATATCGTGTGTAATTAAGAAAATATATTAAAACAAACAATATTGAAAGTCAAGTTATTAAAATAATATTTCGTTAAATAAATATATGCGAAATCATTACGTTGCGCAAATTATATGTAAATATTAGCTCAAACGTACGATAGATGTTAAGCTTAAAGGTAAATAAAGCATAAAAAAAAAATTTACAAACAAATTTATCATGACAAAAATAAAAATGATGCCAGATGTATGATGATTACCGCCGAAATCATGAAATTAATTAAAAAACCATAAACCTATATGGATTCAATATGTTATTTTCACTGAAAGCAGATTTTCTCAACTGATAAACTGCCATATGAAGAATCTACTTAAACAACGCATATTTCACTCTTCAACTCTTCTTAACTGAGGGATGTTAAGCATGCTTGAAAGTTAACTTTTGTGCGTTTAGTGGCTGACAGTTGCTCAGTTTAAATATCAATAATATTATTGGGGTGCTGGTGTAACAAGTTTGTAAATCTCGTAATTCATTATGACACTCGCAGTGTGCAGTAACTGGCCCAAGCGTAACAAAATCGATGCATTACTAAGGAGGTCAGATTTGACTCAATACATTTTGTTAGAGCGGCATGAAAAGCATAAAATATAATTCAAAGGCCAGTAAAATAGAGTGTAATGAGGCATTGTACAGCGTGTTTCTAAGAAAAGTGATCGTAAATTTGTAAAAGATGCAACGTTCAGTTAAGATTTTTTTATTAAAGACTATTGCACATGCGGACATTATATGTATGTATTGTTGTTGGTACCTTAATTTAAGTCTAGCAATGTAACTGTTTTTTTGTTATAACTGCGCATTTGCTGAAAGAACTATTAAACACAATTTAAAAGTTTTATGATTTTTCTATATGCCTATTTTTCTGGCCAACAAACTAATAAACCACTTAATCAAAATGACAGCAACAAAAGCCTAGCAACGCACGTCAAGCTTTCTTTATTAATAGATATAAATAATTAATTAATAAATTAAAATTAAGCATAACGCACGCCATATATAGTTAATCATTTATTATATTTTTACTTTCAGGTGAGTTCACGATGTGCAAAACAACTGCCCACACAAGTTGATAAGACAAACTTTGTCGTGTTTTTTCGTGAGTAAATGAAAACCTGAAAAATTATTTTTACCTATTTTTGGCACTAAACGCGCAAGTCGTTACTTAGCAAAAGTTATGATATTTGTTATGCAAAGTAGCGACAAAGTATGCGACTGGACTTATGCTATTAAATAAATAGGCAAAAGGTAAAATTATTTTTGGGACTGTAATATCTGTCAGGGGTGTAAAGTTGTTTCTTTGTAGCTAGATTTTAAGGTACATATAAATAGACAGTAAAACAATAAGTCTTAGTCAGCGGATAGTCAAGAGAAGAGGAAGAAACAGAAGCCATAGCAAAACTTAATTTCATGTCAAGGTTAGTCTGCAGAGCCACGAAATTATTGTTAGCGAATTAATGAAATTTGTGGTTTGTTTGCTGATTTTCCATTTGTTGTTTTTTATTTTTTTTTTGGTAGCTGAGCTAACTCGTATATTTTTGCTTTTTATTTTATCGATTTTTATAATTTTTGCAAGGCAACATTGCGCTTCCAAAATGTTTTTGATTGATGTTGTTGACTGTAAGTTAAAGTTAAAGCTGCGTAAACAAGTTTTTGACATAAAAAAAAAAATGTTATGCCTAAATGTTTAGAAAAACACAACGAACAACATTTTGTACGTAATATGTTTTAATTAAAAAAAAAAACTATTACATCATTTTGTTGTTGTCTTTATTATGTTTTTTCTAACTGCGATTTTGAAAACAAATTTCATGTCGTCGTGCACCTAATGATGATATATCGAGCAAGCAATAAACGAAGGTACGCGTACTTTATACAAATCAAGTTCAATGCCCAATTAACACGGCAAAGATAAAGGTACAAGATTCGCTAGCAATGGCACATTAAAAAAAGGTCAGAAACCAGTTTGGCTTAGTAGAAAAATCTGTTGTGGCCAGTACTATGAGTATCAGCATCGAAAAATCTCAAAAGAAAAAGAAAGGTTTAAAATTTTAGTTTTTTTCTCTCTGCGTCAAAGAAAAAGTTGTGTCAGCATGCAGCATAGCAGATACTCGTACATAGAAGAAAAAAATTAATGAAGAACTGCAAAGCTAAGTCAACCCAACCCAAGCCAAGCCATGCCATGTAAGTCAAAGTGAAAGAAGTTTCAGTAAGCTGCTACCGAGGTACAAGCATTGAAATTGTTTTCTGAAGTGGCTGCTTGATTGCAGCGGAAGCTGTAGACAGTAAAGTCCAGCTTAACTAAAAGTTAAAGCAATTTCGATAAATGAATGTTGTGTTTTGTTGTCTATTGGTGAGTGATTGTGCGAGTAGTTGTCAATGCGCATGCGGTTGTTTCGTGTTTTTCTTCTTTCCCCCTTTTTTTATGAAAGCACAGCTGGCAGTGGCACTCTGTCGATTGCAGTACAATCACCTGGGTCTAAAGAATTCGTGTGGCATTAACAAAAAAAGTTGTTTTATTTTTTATTGGATAATTAAATGCTTTTTCCGATATACTATTTTGAGCGGTTTTTACAGCTTTGATTGAAATTTATACAAATCGTAATAGTTTTCCATTGACTTAAACTGCACAGATCGATTGTTCTATACTTTATTATTACGGCCTTGGCACATTGTTAGTGAGTGATGATCATCATATGCGAGAGGTTCGAACATTGAAGCTCGGTTGACGGTCTTTCGCTTAACAGTAGAACTTTTCAAGCCCGAGGAACCTCTCCTTAGTGAAAATAAGTAGTTTGAAGTTGATATAACTTATTGTATTTATGGCCATTTAAGGAGAGTTTATTAGGATCAGGGGAAAAATTTAATTGGCAAATAATTTCAGTAGGTAATTTTTATGTGCTGTCCGACTGTGTGTCATTAGCTATCAGTGACAAATAGGTACAGATTCATATACATACACTTCATTTGTAAGATTTTACTTTTTGTTTTTTTGAAAATTTATAAAGGAATAAGCCAAGTTGGCTATAGGCATTTCTGTCATGTTTGATACAAATGTGAAATTAATTTCTTTAAGTTGCCTACAAGCAAACGTGGGCATGTTTGCAACATACTTGGTCATATTTTTTTGTCTTTTCAACACGTTGCGCCTACACAGCAGTGATAGCTGCACATAACTACGTACATGGCAGCGACAACAACACACAGCATGACACACTCTCTTTGGGTGTTTTTGTTGTTGCTGTTGCAGTACTTGAAGCAGGAAAAACGCAACGCATACGACCCTGTGAATATGAGTGCTGCGAAAAGTACGAAAAGTAACTGAAGTGTCGACATGAAGTCTGACAATTGCAAAGATGTTGGTTGTTGATTTGCTGCTTGCTAGTTGTTGGTGTTGTCACTTAACGTTGGCTTTTGTGTTATTGTTGTTGCTGTGGCTGTTGCATTGTAGTACTTGAATTTTTGAAGTATTTACGAGTATTTGTGCGCTGCACAAATAAGTCATTTGAGCTGCCGGAAAATTTATTGCCAAATATAGACTTTAAAATCGTGTAACATAGCTATGTCGCTAGTTGCCGCGTTCTAGGCATTGTAGGGGTGTGTAGAACTCGCAGCTAAATTGAAAACGAGTTACTGCAATTATTTTCAATTCAATTTAATATAAGATAAAAAATGAGCTGCGCAGTGTGCATTAATAAAATATTATATGTGATGGACCCTTTTGAAGTAAATGCAGGATATGCGCCTGCAAAAATTATTTTTATAAATTAGCGAAATCAAAAAATAAATAAAAAAAGAATAAGACTCAAGCAAACCCAAAAAAAAAAAAACATGCTGGGTGCAAACAAATCAAAGCTCTCCAGTGATGTGAACTGAACATAATGCAGTGCAAGTGTGCAAGTAGCAAAAACAACAATAGCAACAACAACCGAATAAAAAGTATTGCATACAAAACAATTTTATGCGCAGACGCCTAAATTGAATGTAGCGGCAGCAGCAGCAGCAGCTGCAACAACAAAAACGAACAGTAAAATTGGCAATGCTGATGACATGCTGGTGAATGGACGAAGAAGCGGCGCTGATGACGATGAGGATGGCGAAGACGATGACGACTTTTGTACATTGGGCGGCGGTGAGAATGACGCCAAGCGTGGCGAGCGTACAACTAGGCGTTGAAGAATTACAGACGACATGGCGCAGAATGCACAAAATGCAATACAACAAAAACAGCAGTAATAGCAACAACGGCAGCAGCATCAACAACAACAACAAGAGCACGCAGAGCGGCCGCAATGAGCTGCGTGTAGATACATTTTAAAACACAAAATGACGAAGCAAAGCGCAGGAGGCGCAACTGCAGGCCTTCTTCTCTCGCTGCTGTTGTTCATAAATCCCTTTTACAAGGGTCATTAACATCAGCAAAAGAAGAAGTGCAAAGCGAATGTTGGCAAACAGCGTGCAGGCGCATAGACAAGAAACAAGCGCGGGCATGCGTGCAATAATGTACAAACTCAAACAAACAAACAAACAGGCAGACAAGCGAACACAGGCATGCAGTCAGCAAGGCGGGCCAAGGCAAGCAGACAGGCAGCCAGGCAGTCAGGTTGGCAGGCATACAAGTAAAAAATTACAATTGCAATTGCAATGAGCAATAAGTGTAGGCGCTGCTGTGGTTATTCATACATATACTATATATTAAAGCAGAAAAAACATAAAAAAAGTGAAGCAAAGTCTACATAAAACGAAGGCGTGGTGTAGATGGGCGGGCGATTGTTGAAGTTCGTCGGTCTGTGTACTTGTCTGCTTAGAAGTTTGGCTTTTTGTGGCTGTTTTCTGGGGCGGCGTTCTATGCAAATTTTGTTTTTTCTTATTTCGAAACCGCTAGCATTGGGAAAATACACAACCAACTAGACTAGAATTTATAATTAGACTGGCTCTTAAGTCCGGCTTGCACAGGCTACCAGGGAACTTGCCAGTTTGTATTTAAGATTGGATAAAGCTTCATCAAGGTGACAGGAAAAGTTGAGGTTATAATTTTGATATCAAGTTGAGGTTAGTTTTTGGAATGTTTCAATACTTCGGGACCGTTAGGCACTGTAACGTTGATTTTTGGCTTGCATATATTATATATATAAACTACACTTATTGACCTTCAGAATACACAATTCATAGCCTAGAACTATGTCAAAGCTGCATACCGCAAATGTTTAAAGAAAACAAAAAACATAAATAATAAACAAAAACTGAGACCTAACCATAAGTTAAGCTATGCATAACATTACAGAAAAGGAATTCAAAAACCAATCGACTTGTCATCTCACGTCTTGTCTATGCTTTTGGTATGTTCATTTAGTATACATATACATATGTACAACTTTATATATATATGTAAAACAGTCAAATAACAAAAGCCTCAATAGCAATATTGTTTGTTATGGGAGCAAAGTATGAGATGCCGGCAGCTAAGCTTTGAAAAGGCGTGCGTTGAATTTCTTGTTGTTGTAGATGACGACTTGAGTCGCACTTGAGAAATTTTCTTTTGTTGAAATAAAAATAAAAATACAATAAATAAATCCAAAAGGCACGCAAAAGCAAACAACAAAACAAAAAGAGAAAAGCTGCTGCTCTTGTTGCTGTGTGTATACATAAAATATTTAAATAAAATTAAAAAGAAATAAAAAATAACGTAAAATAATCCATACTACGATACAAAAAGCGCTCTACACGCATAAAAAACCGCTTGCGATACTGAAAAGTCATAAGAAATCGAGCCAAATCAAAGAAGTTTAAATTTGGCTGTATTACGATTTGTTGTAAGTCAGTGTTATAAATTATAAAGTCATGAAATCGAAAACCAAAAATGTGTTTTTTGTTTTTATTATGTTTTGTTTTTTTGTCATTGCATTTTATTTATTCATTTGCTTGCATGCAATACAGATTTTTCGACGTGTCAGCGAAATGTACATTTCGGTATGTCTGTCTGCCTATCTGTTTTTTTTTTCGATATCTTTTTATGCTTTCTTTTTTTCTTTCTCGTTTTGAAAAATTAAATGCTTGCTGTAAGTTTGTTAAGAAATGCCGGAAATTAAATCAAAATTTATGCTACGAACATGTCTGCACTGTGTTGAGGGTCATCGCGGTGCGCACATACTAAAATGTTACTTTGCGCCACTGTGCGAGTGAGTGAGTGCCCGGATGAGTGATGGACAGTGAAAATATTTCAACGCACATTTAATATATATGTGTGTGTCTGCGTGCTTTTCTATTTGTTGCTGTTGCTTGCTAGTATTTAAATGCCATTAAAATGAAGTTTTCAGCAAACAGAATTTTTTATGATTTTTTCGTTTTGCTTTTTCTTGTATTCTTTTTGAGTTTTTCGTTTTCTTGTGGGATAATTCAATTAGTGAGAGTGTGACTATGCTTTATTATATTTGGCTGGCATGTGTTTTAATGGTTTAACTTAAGTTGATAGTTGGATTTGGTTCTTCTTCTTCACTGATGGCCTTTGTGCATATGAGTTGTTTTACTGACCTTCCTTGCGTACGTCCAACTAATTGACTTACTTGTAGTCGTAAACTTCAAGTGTCAGAAAATAATTTTATTTGAAATTACTTGAAAGTGCCAAACATTTTCGAAAGGCATATTTATCGATGTTGATTTGTAAAATGTATACATAGTCAAAAAAACAAAAAGAATGCTTTGTTTTGACACAACAATGAGCTCCGCATGTTTAATGTTTTAATATTTAAAATATTTGTTTATAGTTGATTGTTTAATTATTAGTTGGAGCTCTTGCAGTTAACGGATGTAGCAAAAAAGGAAAGCCAATAGTCATAAAGTAACAAACTGCCATTGAAGGAAAATGTACTAAATTCAATTAAAAATGACTCGCCAATTTAAAGTTTAATCTGTCAAATTCACGCTAGATAATGGGCAAAAATATGCATCAATAGGCATTATGAATTTTTTGCAACTGCGTGCATCGCTGTGGTAAGATTTTGGGAGATAATTTACCTTTTTGTTTAATTGCACTGCGATATATTCCGTAATCTAGGCTATTGTATATGTTATAAAGGAGGCTGTAGTTGTCATGAATAGTTCTGAAAAACTCCACATGCGCCTTTAAAACTTTTATGGGCAGGCAGGTGGGCCACTCATGTAAATATTTTGTATTTCCATACTATGAAATATTTATGAGTTGTTAGCAAGTGGTTTTTGTTTACTTGAATGGAAAAATCGACTTACGTTTTAATTCCGTATTTTGTAATTATAGACAACCATTGGCTCAATGTAGTGTATGTTACAAAATGATATTTCATCAACAATCAACAATGATTTGTTTTTAAGTTAACATTTGATTTTAGTAGTTGCTCATAATACAAAAAATAAAAATAAAAATAAATTTTTATGAACAAAGCAAACTAGTGAACTAAACTTGTAGCAAATAGCAACAACTGCAGCCCTTGGCAATGCCAGATTTTTATATCTCACACATATGAAACGTGCCATAGTGCAGCGCACACTTTCGCATCATTATGCGCTGAGGACAGGCTTGGACTAGTTCGGCTTTGAGTGTAGTTAAAAGGCAAGTAAGAAAAATATGTAGATTAATTATCTGCACTCCAGCGCGAGCTGTGAGCTATAAGCTGTAAAAATAAATAAAAAACTAGGCAAGTAATAAGCAATGATGCGCTACAATAAAGCATTTTGTTTTTTGTTGTTGGTGTTTCTTTTGTGCCTTTTGGCCCAACGCGCGCAATAATGACTGGCAGGGCTTTTAAGGCGTTCGTTGTAAATGAACAAAAAAAAAAAAAATTAAGGAAAGAAAAAATGCTTTAAAGTGTGCCGCCAATGGTGGGCGCACACATAACACAAAATTTAGCTGGTCTGACAGATTGACTTAGTTGGTTTATTATTGTGTGGTATGTGTTGTTGTTTTCTTCATTATGTTTTTGGCGCAGTTGCATTTTTAATTACAGGCATCGTGTAAAAATTAAACTAAAATGAGGTTAACATGCCTCGTAGCTATTTTTATTTTTCTATTTGTTTGTTGCACTATTTGGCAAATGATAAATTGCATTTAAAATTGTTAAAAATAATTTGTTTTGTCTTTTTTTGTTGTAATTTATTTAATTAAATAAACTTATCGTTTGTCTACGCTTAAATATACAAATGTCACATATATCACGAATGCAAATTTAATCAATTATTCGACAATTTGTTCATTGTTTGTATGCACACACCGCCAAATTAATTCAATTTTCAAAATAGATTTAAATAAATAACAATAAATACAAGCAGAGCGAGTATTTATTTGCATTATGCATGCACATACTTATATCTGCAACTGTACGGGGCCAGTGACGTCTGATGCTGTCTGCATTATGGGTGCATTAAATTTTAATTAATTAAAATTGACAATGCAAAGTCATCAAACATAGCACAGCAATCTCTTTGTAATGCGTTTAACATAAGTAAATGCTTATGTTTGTTCCTTTTTTGTGATTATATCGAAGGCTTAACATTTCGAACACTTTAAGTTTCTTAGCATTTTATCGAAATCTACTAACTGACAACAAACGCAAGGTGAAAATGTTAATACATTTGCTTGCCTGTATGCTGGCTGATATTAGGAATGGCAGGCCCCAGCTCATTTCATTGCAGTTGGTCAGCAGCCTCTTTCCAGAGCGCTTAATTGATTTTGTTATTGTGTGTGTTGTTAATGTTTTGATTTTATGCAGCTGGCATGATAATTAAATCAAATCGAATTAACATTTCTGTTGCAATTATCATTAGATTTGATTAGCTGATTTTAAGCGCAAGCGTTAAGTGTACACAAAATAAAGGCAATCAAAATGAAAATAAAGTTTGGTTGAAAACAAGTGAGCCGACTGGCAAGACTTGACGTAGAGTTTTTGGAACTTCAGACGCTTGTCTATAGGAATCGGAATGTGGAAGTATATTTGAATTGGCAAATGTAGAAGTTCAGACTTTAAGGCGTAAAGTAGCATATATTAAGCATACTATAGCTTATAAAATGTTTATTAAGTTCAATAGTAAAAGCGAATGGCCAGATTTGAAACAGAAACAAACCAAACTAAACTCTACAAAGATCTCTTTCATTACAAGTTTGCTTTTTATTTTAACGCAGTGAACCAAAATAAATAACATAAACAATTTGAACGATTCTTTTTTTCTTCTCTTGCAGGTAAAATTATTTTAAATTCGCAACAGTTTTGGGGAAACGCTACATCGGCCATTTAAGTAAAAAGCCAATATTAATTTTTCAACTGAAATTCGTGGCACGGTAAGCAAACAAAGAGCAAAACGCAACAAAGCAATTCAAAAGAGCGGAAAATGTTAATTAATGACCCAAAAAATTGGCTTCTAATGTTGAAGAAGATTACAGTTACTGAGTAATATTTGATGCGCATATCAAAATTAGAAAAAAAAAAACATAAAAGTAAATACTATTTAGTTTCAGTAGAACATGAAACCGCATTTTGTTTTGTTGCAAAGCGAAATAGTGTTTTCATTGCTCTGCATATTTGTATAGATGAAGTTAATGACCTTTTCTGCTTCGATCCCCCTCATAAATAGTTAAAAAAATCGAAAATAATTGTACTCATAGAACAGTAGCATAGCAATCGAATACGTTATTAAGATGAATAATTACTTGTGCTGTATGCGAATGCGTAGGAGTTAAAGTAAACAACAAACAAAAGAAAATTATATACATATACATGTGTGTATTTGTTGTATGTGCGTAAATCTTTAATCATAAGTTTTATAAATAATTGCAATACATTATGTTAAGAGTTCGTTTTGCGTACCGCTTTATGAATAAGAGCTTAGGTGTAATTAATCAATGGCATATTTCCATATTACACACGCATAATGGCTTCTGGTTCTGTATAAGCTGTAAAACTCATCAAATACTTATTAAAAGTTTTTGCTTGAATTTCTTTCAATAAAAGCATGGTTAATATACAAGAGGAAATCTGGTGGTAAATGCTCTTTAGATAAGTATGTTTGTATTAAACATAGGATGTATGTACATAGGTTGAGCCATGCATTTAAAATAAGTTAATCACATCAGGTTTTTCTTCCAAGTATTGAGCAAATCATTAAAAGTAAGAAATTCAATACGTATGTATGAGGTCTGTTGACATGAATCACATATCGAATAATGTTGGGTTAGGTTTTTAATGTTTTAATTGCACCTAAATTGTTTTCGATTATTTAATGTTTATGTGCATCTAATGTCTTTTCAATAGCCCATAAGCAACCGTCAAGGCTGTTGCTTGCTGTAGCGGATTTTGTTTTGACATACAGAAATAATCGTAGCTGCTTAATTTTGGTCTGTGGCCATCTCTTAGCCGTCTCTAACACGATGTTAACCGTGACTCATGCATTGCTGATATTCAGCAGTTTTTTAGCGCTAAAACGCCATTGTGCCGCACACCACCTGAAGCACATCTGCCACACTTCTTCATTATAGTATTTCCTTGCCGATTAAATACCTTATGGCCAAGAGTCACGACAACCTTGAGTACGTGTGGATTTACTCATAGCTAAGCACAACGCGAATTCATTTCATCTGGGCAATGCTATGCGCCAGAGGCTAGGCAACGCTTAGGTCTTTGACCGATATAACCGCATAAACAAAGCAAACGGCATGAATCGCAACTAAAATTAATAAATTACTTTAAATGAGTTGTAGATTTTTCGCTGCTGTTTTCAGGCAACGGCGACAATGGCACAAATTGCAGCTGTAGACACTAGCTTTCGTATGTGTGTCACCACCCATTGTGTCCGAAAAATAGTCTAATTAGTAGCTACGAAAACTAAATAAAAATGAAATTAGGAAATACAAAAAAAGAAAACACATAACTACAGCGATGCTGTAGCAGAAGCTATGTCAAAGAGGTCAGCAGCATGTAGAAGCGAGTGGGGAGTGTGTTAGAGACGAGTAACACGTGTTTACATTTATTATTGTCCCTCTCTCTCTCTCTCTTTATTGTTGCTGCTGATTGTATGCGTAAATGTCACAAGTATTTCGTGTTGCTTGCTTACCAGGAAACTGCTGATGCTTGCTTTAATTAACATAAATATGACGAATAGCCAATTCGTGCGTCCATCTATTGCCCAGGAATTGTGATTAACGGCACGCCATAAGGTATTTACTTAAAGAGTGCTTTGAACTTTGTGGCTTCCATGTAATTCGATTATATCTAAAGTAACAATATAAAACTCGCGTTAAGTTAGTGTTGAATTACGTAAGCGTTTAGCGTCAACTACTTTATAATAAACTTTGCCAACCCACAACAATCAAAAAAAAAAAAAAAATTAAAAAAAAAAAAAACAATACTATTAGGGGAAGAAAATAAGGTAAAATTACTTAATTTACGCGAATTAACTTTGATAGGAAAACGAAGCGTGGCTAAAACACTTTGCGCTTCGCTGAACACTTCTTATGAAGCATGTCTTGTCTTTTCTTGCTGTTTCTTCTCCGGTCCTGTCTTGTCTTGTCTTCTGTTGTCTTGTCTTGCCTTGTCTATTGGCAAACAAGTTAATCGGCTTGCGTGTGACAGGTTTAAAACCTGGGTTTGACGATGGTTTACCTGTAACTTGAATGCTTGCTGCCGAATAAATTGTTAATTAGGTGGGCGTGGTACACAATTGTTGATGCGTGGCATAGTCAAGGAATGTTCAAACGCTGGGGTTTTCCCAATATCCACGCATGAAGGTTATTTGCCGTCGTGAAGCGGTTTGGATTGCATACAACCAAGTTACGTCAGACTAAGTATCAAATAATAGCCCAGGAATAAATGAAATGTTGGCACAACGCGCCTTAGAAATATTTGGTACCTGGGTTGCTTGTGCAACTGTTAAGCGCGCCAATAGTAACGGTAAAGATTCTATTTGTTTAAGCGCTTTTGAACGTTACATTTGAGCTGATATGTTTAAATAAAATTTAAGCTATTTAAAAAAAAAATTTATACTGTGAAAATTACGTTAACCTAGAGACGTAGACAAGCACACAACCCGGAATTATCAAATACATAAACCATTTGAATTTGACCCACTTAGGTGGCTTAAAACCGGTAGCATTAAAAATCCATAGAAGTTGTTTTTATTTTAATATAAACATTTGCTAAATTGAAAATAACAAAAAATGAAGAAGATTTAACAATAGAATTCTTTTAACAAAAGAATATTCAAATTCGGTTAAATGACAATTTATGGTTTGCACTTTTCGCTATTAAGCAAAGTCGTTAAAATGCAAAACAAAATTTAAACAAACAAATCCAAGCAGATTAGACTGATTGCAATAATAATACGAAAGTGAAAAAAAAAACGTGAGAGTCAAGAAAAGAAAAATATTCCAAACCAAAAGCAAACCAAATAAAAGACACACAAGTCGAAGATATAACAACAACAATGTAAAAAATAATCAACGACCTTGTCAAATTAATGCCAAACTAAATTGACAAAGACATTATTAACGGAAGAATTATAGAAATAGTTTAATATTAATATTTAATTATTAATAAACAGACTATGTGCCCAATGACAAAATTAAACGTAAAAAAAAAAATATACAGTATAACACATAATGTGAATTCTTCTTTTGTTAATTTTTAGAACTCATCGCATTAAAACAAAGCCGAAAGTTGAACTCGACTGCACCATTAATAATTTTTAACATTTCCTAATATAATATGCGATTATGCAATATTGATCATTTAACGAATTCAATGAAGCGCATGAAATGTTGCTTTTGGTTGGTTTTTAATTGAAATATTTAGCACGTTTGTATTAATTCGACTAAGACTATTAAGCAGGTTTTTTTCATAGCTTAAGCATTGACAAATATGTTGTTAAAGAGTTGATATTTTATGTAAAATTGAAATTAACTTTTATTTTTGTTTGCCAATTGATTTATATAGCTGTCTGCAAGATAATAGGTACAAGTTAGTATAGCAATATGTTTGAGCTTTTCATGACATAAAAATATTTATATATATAACTTTACAGACAAATTTTTTTTAAAAAATATTAGCAAGCTACTTATCGTTAGATAACTTACTTAAGCACTTGTCAGGCATTACCAAACGTGCGCAGAAGTTGGTGTTAAGTCTGACAAATTTTTAATGTTTAAGTATTTATGGTGTAATAAATTTGGTTAACAAGTTAAACAAGTTTGTACAACATAACATTCAGCGTCGTCATCAGTCAGCATCACCGTTTCGGTCTAGGTTTAGCTTGTTTGACAACTGTTCTCTATGTAAATCGATTTCGAGCGACCTCACTTTATTTTTGGATTTATTGTGCCTGCACGTCCCTTCACGAATCATCGTAATCTCAAGTATTCTATATAAAAATTATCGACTGTCTCAACCGTAAAGAGTCAAGGGGAAAAGGGGATCGTGACGCATAAAGGAGACTGGTAACGGAAGCTTTGTTATTGAATTTATAAACTGCAACATGCCAAACTTGTCGCATTTCAGATTTGTTCAACGGATAACTATAAATTTATACTTGAATGCGTAATTTAAACTGCATTCAAATGTATTCTCTGAGTGGTCATTTGTCATGCATGTATAATTTTTGTACTTAATGCAATATGCTGCGTATGCGTTAAGTTATTTTTAAAGCGCATATCTATGGCTAATGCAGCTGACAAGCTGACAAGGCCCTATACTTGTCATATACATGCATACATACGATAAGATTGCTCTGTGATTTATGAATTGCCAAAGTGCTACTCTTATGTCTGATACTAGTAATTACTTGTTACTTGAGTTTAATGAGTGTCAAAGCTATTTAAAGAAAACCCTTTGACTGGTTCAACTCGTTTTGCGTCTTTCGTCCTCTACAACACATTCAAAGTCATGTAAACCTTTGCCCATTTAAGCATTTGCAACATTTTGAAATTGGAGATGCCGTACGAGCGTCGTCTCGTTTAACATTCCAGCCTCACCATTGCCTTCGTCAACACCAACGACATGGTCTGTAATTTGTGCTCCGCCAGTTTAAGTTTAATTACAGTTTTATGTGCTTACTGAGATTTGTATCTGTGGCATATTCTCTGCCTGAACATTGTGTATGAGTGTGTATGTGATAAATTATTGATAATTATTATTTATATGATTCATGTTTTCTAGGACAAGTTTGGCTTATGTCTTGGGCTTCAGTTCATTAGTTTAGCGTATGCGAGTTGTGAAGTTAAATTTGGGTTAAGTGCTCTTGCGCATGGTCTGAATATGTGCAAAATAACGCTTGATTACAAAGTAAAGGCATTGAATATCTCACAGCTTACTGTGTGAAAGCGTTGGTGATGTTTAGTGGGTGTTAAATTACAATTAATGTATGCTGCTAAGCATTAGGCATTTTTTTTTATAAAAGACAATGTACTCTATTGCTGTATAGTGCCTTCATGAGTCCAGACTAAACTTTTGTCAGGCTTTAGTATTCCAAGGAATTATTCAACTCATCAGTCCTAATTACATATTAGTGAGAAGTTTATATGGTAAGCACTAAATCTAGTAAGCATTTAAACCACTGACATATTCATTAATTTTGCGCTGTGCTTGCGCAAAGCGATTCTTGTTGTGCTTTCATTAACAATGTACAACCCATAGGACAATGCGCAGTGCGCATGTTTAACAAAAGTCATAAAAAAATAAACTGAAGACTTGCGCATTTACGTAAAACGTTTAACGATCGCATGCGTCACATAGACACTAAAATGAAATAGTTTATAAAGCGTGCTATTTTTTTTTTCGTTGTGTTTTAGTACAACTTCTGCAATTAAAAAGAACTTAACACTGACCGCGTCATAAAAAAAAGAAGAAAATCTAAATAAAAGAGAGAGAGAAAAAAAAAGAAAACCAATAGCGACAGCAAGTGTTGCCAAGTGCTTGGCGAGTGCCAGGTAAAGTCTGGTTCGCACATAAATGTCAAGTTCAGGGTTAAAATTGTAATAAAGCGTGCATGCAAGTTCAAAGCATAGAAGAAAAAAATAACAGCAAAGCGTAATAGTCACAATCGCAGTCACAGCTATAGCCTCTGCCATTGTCATTGTCACTGTTATCACTGTTAATATCTTTTGGGTTCGGTTTTTCGGACTTACAGGGAGTTGTGATTGTGGGCAGGCTGGTCGGATGTTAGGAAGTTGATTAATTTGTGAATGTTTTGTTTGGCATACAAATTTGACACATGTCTGTGAATTTCGTTCCGACACATGCATTGATATTTGCAATTTAAATTGATTCTCATAATTGTTGCTAAACCATTTTGCTTGGTCTTAAAAAAAAAATTTAATTTATGTGTGAAATTGTTGAAGCAAAATATTATGTTTATTTAAGTGCCGTCGCTTTGTTTGGTTGTCACGGTTGCTTAAATATATTTTGGTTATTTGAGAATTCGCAGAACTTTCGTAGCTTTTTGACTTGATCAACAAAGTCTTGTGCAGCAGGCATCAATAATGGCACAGCATGCTGTGTTTTGCGCTTTAAGTGTTTAACAGCAAAGAAAATCACATCAACGTATTTTTTCTCTGGTAAATTGTTGCCCGCATGTGTGACTTTAAGGAAACATGTTGTCATACGAAATATAAATAAATGTCTTTTATGAATTTTTGTGAACTTAAGATCTTAAGTGTGTTATGTAGATCAGTTAAGACTGGAAATTGTTAAATAAATACAAATATGATTCCTCAAAAACCGGAAATTATTGGAGTGTTAATTATCTTTCGTTTGCATGCTAACCATGTCTGAGCTATAAATCTGTCAATAATATAATGTAAACTTTATTAAAAACCAATTGGAACAATTAATGAAGCCAAGCTCACTACAAATTATTGTTCATATAACACTTAAAAGTGCGGTTAGACAACAAAGACAATGCAAATCAATTACGATGCAGAAGCAGCCAACTTAAATTAATATCGATAATAAAATTAAACGCAATGTGCAAGTGGACGTGCGGACACTGCCGATGCGGCCAATGTTGCTGTAGATGCGACAAGTTGATCAAGTTGACTTTAAGTAAGTGCTGGGAAAAGTTACAAAGTCAATACAAGAAAAAATGGGGAAAAAGTTGAGAAAATTCTCTACATCTAAGTGATTTTATGAGCACTTAAATGCGACGACATCAAATACAAGTCAATAGAGAGACACAGGCAGACATACAAATCGGCGTACAGACAAACTAACAGCCAGGCCTGCAGCGTTTTTATCGCCAAAGAACCGTTGTACAATTCTACATTTCGAACACGATATTACGAGTGAGCTGGCTCACGGACTGCTTGCAGTCTTTGCAGAGTGCATTAGGCGAGTGGAAGCAGTGACTGAGCCACCAGCATCTTGGCAAGTGAGCAAAGCGGCAAGCAGCGAGGCAAGCAGGCTGGCAGGCAGGGCAGGTAGACAGGCAGGCAGGGTAGACAGTGTAGCAGTCAGTCAGGTAGTTGGTAATAAATCTTGGCTATCGAACATTATTAACGTCAATTAAGTGTGTTTACCTAAAGGTATTTCAATAGTTTTCTTATTGGAAATTGATCATTAAACGGTAGCAAAGTGAGTAGCCAGCAACAAAAGAAGCAGAAGCAGCAGCGCCAAAGGCATGAGGAAGAAATTAAAGACTTAAACTGTTGCTAATCATAGACTACACTGCACTGTACTGCACCGTGTTACGCTGTGGCAGCGAGAGTGATGCGACCGCTACTGAGTGAGTGAATGGCGAGTGAGTGATGGCATGTAAGCGACATGCCCATGCATCAAATGTGCTCAGCTGCAGCAAAAATAGACAGTTGGCTAACAAATATGTTGGCTTATATTACCTTTACCGCTTTAAAAGCATTGATCTTTGCATTGTTTTGTGTGGTGTGCTGTGCTATTCTGTTCTGTTTTGTTGTGTTCTGTTCTGTTATGTGGCCGCTTGTTGACATCAACCACCTTCATAGGCAACAACAACAGCAGCGACCGCATAGCAGACACTGCAGTAAACGAAGAAGCCACACGAGTATGGCAAAAAAGTCAAGATAAAAATACTTGGCATGTGTCGGCTTGCACTTAGCGATTAAAGCCTGTAGGAGAGCAGACCGCAAAAAGGAGTGGGCGACTATTTCGCCAGCTTCTTTTAGAAATAGAGGGAGAAGGGGCAACGTTGTATTTTCCTCACGATTAAATGTGATTATTATCGTCACGTGAATGCACGCTTTTCGGTTTTTTTCTTTCTCTTGTTGCTGCAAACACTGCTTAGTTCTTTTGTATTTTTGGATGTTTTTTTATTTTAGTTTTATTTGCTGTTTGGGTTCCATGAAAAATCGGTTTGAACTTGAAAATTTCCCACGTGAGTTGGCAGAAACAGAAAAAGAAACACGCCATGACTTTGTGATGTGTTTTTTTGTATTTGTTTCGGCACATATGGCTTTAGTTGTTGTCTTTGTTGTTAATGGCTGTTATTTTTGTTGTGGTTGTAGTTGTAGTTGTCATCAATAGCATGCACTTGGTAGCAGTCGGCAATGTTGCTACTGCTTTGCATATGCTGCCAAGCCACTACTTAAGCGGATTTCATTAATTTTTATTTTATTTTTTGTTCGTTTTCATACTGCATGAAGAGGAGAAAAAAGCAATGAGTCGATTTTTTCTGCTTATTCTACGTACGCCACCGCATCGTCGTCCGTCGTTATTTCTCTAGCTAAGAGAGCTTAGATTAATTGGCAAGATATTATGAGCGGCGAACTTAGCTTGCAGCTAAAAACTATAATTTTGTGTAATTTTTTGGTGTGCATGCAGTTAATACATTATGGGAATTGGCTGATATGCTGAATTACAGTTTGTTAAAAATTGTTAAATTGTTCACATGGGTTTTTATGTAAATACTTTTTATTTCCTTTAGCTTTTTTTATTTTTACCATATAGGCTCAGGAGCTTGTGTCTATGTGTAAAAGTAGAAAGATTCTTATAGCGTAAATGTGTATCTGTAAATGGTATTAAATGTGTTTGCTAAGTTTTAAACTTACTTTTATTATATAATAAGATCTGATGACACATTTTAAATGGTGCTACGTATGGTTAAGTTGTGTTACTTGCTTGATTCTTTTATTGTTTAATAATATCTATTACGTAAAATTCTTCAGTGTCATGATTGCAGAGCAAAGCTCGTGTCTATTAAATTAAAAAGTATTTTTAAAATTAATATAATTTATTATTCAACACTTTTTGTTATTTAAAATTTCAATCAACATGCAATGCATGTTAAATAATTCATTGACATGAGCCAACATTTTTCTGTGTTGCTTTTTTATATAGTGAAAGTATTAAAATAGTAATTGTGCACGGCAATGCTGAAAATTCATTTATATATTTTGAGTTATTTTTTATAAAACCATTTTTTGTGCCAACGCTTTGAAATTGACGTGTAAAAAAAAGCAGTTGATTAACAAATTGTTGCAGAAATGAATTATCAGGTTGTGCACACGTAGTTAAAGAAAAATCTAAATGCAAAGCTTATTGAAATACACTTTGAATTTATAAAAAAAAAAAGAAATTGGTGTAATTTATTGAAAAGGTCTTACATGTCGCCATTGTACTGAAAATGCACTTCTAAAAGTTCTTTGCCCTAAACTAAACTAAAAAACAGAAAGAGGAAAGAAACCACACTTTCAGTTCTGCTTGTGGCTGAGGTAAAATCGCAATAAGCTGCTTTTAAATTAGCTGCCGACATTCTTTCTGGCTTCACTTTAAACAAAGCATGAACATTCACGCGCTTTTAGTTGCTCTTCAACTTTGTCAAAGGCGGAACTTTCCTCTTCATATTTCGTAGCGTTTCTCCTTTTTTGCTTTGAACTCACAGTGCAACTGATATAAGTCGACTCCTTTACATTTATGTTACAAAGCCTGCAACAAGCTCATAAAGCCACTGTAAATTGGCAAAAAGAATTTTAAAAGAAAATAAAACAGAATGCTGCTCATATTCTTTTTAAGCTGTAAAATACTTTTACAGCAAGCGTCAGTTTACTTCTTTTATTTGGTTTTTTTTTCCCATTTTGTTTTGGCCAGGAAGTCATCCTTTGTAAACATTTTGATGTTGTGTTTATAATATTTTGTATTGTTGCCATTTTAGTAATGAACTATAAAAAACAAAAAATTGCTGCCAAGTTTGGTAAAGCGCATTTAGGAAAAGCGCAACCATAATTGCTATATATTTTTCCTGACAGATGCATTTTAGCTTGTTTGATTGGCTTTGTTAGTTAAATTTGGTCTTGTTTCAATTTCTACATTTACCTTTAAATTTTGAATGATGACTTTATTTGCAATCTAGCTGAAAGTCAGCCAACTCGTTAGGAATATTTTTATAATTGAGTTTCGATTAGGATTCAAATAATCAATAATTTTAGTTGACACTCGTTGCTTGTTTGTGAGATTTTCGGCTAAGTCGAAAGGTTAATGCATTTTAACTTGGAGTCAATAATGTTTTATATAGAAGACCAGAAAGGTGTCAGACTCTAGATTATTGATTGTATTTTGTAGGTGTAGACATATTCGTCATGAGTTAGAGTAAGCCGGATTTGAGTTAGAAAACTTCTTTGTGAAACGCCTGTGTAACTTTTCGTACTTTCATTATTTTAATGATATATCGTTTCTCTCTTTGTGCAAATTTGTTTCGCTTTTTGCTGGCTTTGATGTATGTATGCAAATGTGTTAACACAAAAGTTT
Source organism: Stegana nigrithorax (assembly GCA_037044495.1). Lineage (NCBI taxonomy): Eukaryota > Metazoa > Arthropoda > Insecta > Diptera > Drosophilidae > Stegana > Stegana nigrithorax. The sequence continues at coordinate 34,499 of JBAMBQ010004613.1, read as the reverse complement.
TACTATAGCATTTTCTCACATAAACATAAAAGTCAGCCAACACCAGCTGAGCATCATAATAAACACAGCTTATAGTAAACCTATTTTGCCTTGAACGGTAAAATGAAAATGCATTACATAATAACTCATATCTTTGTAGCCAAATTGTTTCTTCCGTCATTAACCAACACTTTTGAGAAACGATATCAAAGATGTCAGAACTTGAAGCATTAAGCACTAAATTCATGCAACTGTTTTCCTCTCGACCAATTAGACAAGACGAAAAGAAGACCAACGAAAAAAAAAGAATCTTACACGCGATATAACAGAAAATTACAAGCTGCCACATAATTTGATGATGCGCATGTTTTTCAATTTTTCTTTTAGCGAACAACAAACGGCTGCAAAAATTTCCCAACATGGGAAATGAAATTGGCTGCTGCTGTTGCTTCTACTTCTACTTCTGCACTTGCTCTTGTTGCTGTTGTTTTTGTTGCTTTGTTATGGTCGTCATCATCATCGTCGTCGTTGAGTGTGTGCGGCTTTTCATTTAATTTAATTAATTATATCAGCGAAAATAGCGAAATACTTTTTAGTTAAAAAAACTCATTCACTCACTCAGTCACTCGCTCAATGAGTATGCAATGAACATTTCCGTTCAGCTTACGGTTGCCATTTTCTATTTAGTGTTGCAAGCTGCGCATGTGTTGTTCTTGTTGTTGTGACTACAATCAAAATTAATTAAGGCAAACATATGTGGCAAGCAAACGCAGCAGGAGCAACTGCAGCACCACCAGCCCCAGCAGCAACAGTCTGGCAATCTCTGCAGCTAAGTCAGTGAAGCCAACAGCCATCAGTCAGCGTCAACATTTCATTTGCATTTGCAATTTTGCCAAGACTTTGGCCCGAAGCCGCTGGGGACTTTTTTTTTTGGCAACCTAACCGCATGGCCTTTAAGAGTTGTAGATGCTGTATGTGTAGTTGCTGCCTGCCAGCCTGCCTACTCTATTGCTTTTTACCGCAAAATCGTTATGTTTTGCACCACTTATTTAGTGCACTGCGTCACTATTCCTTACTTTTTCTCTTTGGTTCTCTTATTTTTTTTTCTTTGCATTTGTTTTACTTGATTTTAACTACTAGAGACGCACAGGTGCACAAGGCACATCCGCCGCGTGCGCATTTGAAATAGATACCAAGCGCACAGACAGGCAGCCTGGTTTTTAAAAGCCTAAATGTGCATAATTAGTAATGCAAAACGTTTACTTAGTTAGTTAGCAGGTATTGTGCATAGAGTGCAGCTATAAAGTTTATCTATGTGGATATCTTTTTTAGCATGCTTGCCATTAAATCTCGACATTGTTGTTTGAGCACTAAATTTGGTGTCGTTGTGCATGTGTTTAATGGTAAAATTGTTTCAATTTGTTGTAATCATTGATTTAGCATAGTTGTAATGTTTGGATGCCAAGAACAGTTCACTGGTGAGGTCTAACTTAATATTAAACGAGCCGAATTAAATATGAACTTTCGCTTATTCTACAACTTTTCTTTGGATGAAGTGATTTGAGTACAATTTAAGATTCACACAAAACTTTCATCTCTTGCTTATGCGTTTAAAATGATTGAGGTTTAACAGCTGCTACGGCAATGCAATTTCGTAAGTAGCCAGGACATTTACCTCTTCGAGTTCTACCTTGATTCTGGGATCTGCAGATGACGTATAGGTTGCGGAACTATTTCTGCCATCTTTCTACAATTTCTAGATGTTTGTATTTTTCTCTAAGGCTGTTTTATTTTTATGATATATTATGATAAGCAATCAATGATTATAACGAAGCTTGGTGCAGTAGTTTGTCCAATATTTTGTTTACTTCATGTTAGTAAGTGAAAGAAAAGTTATTTACGGCCCTTCTAGCTTAGGTTAATTAAATAAAGTTATGTAAATCAACTAGAAATTTGCTATTATTCTTAAGTTCTGTGCTGAGCTGCGTGTGCATTTAAAGTTAATTTGCAGGCATCCAAATGCTTTTAAATGCCTTAGAATCCATCAAGAAAATTAAGTCTTTTATGAGTAACGAAATTGTGTCATGTGAACATTTTACAAGCATGTTACAAATAAAAGCAACACCGACAACCAAACATAATAACAATAAGTTGAATCTAAGTGAAATGCAACAAAAGCACTAAACGTGCATTATAATGACAACGAATGACGATGATTGCCGCGGCTGCAATCATCAAGCTTCAAGCTTCCAACACCGACTGCTCGAATCCACCGTCTAAGTTAAATGAGTGAAATTTGATTTGCAGAAATATACATATACTATAAAGTTTTCATTCTTCAGCAGCAAATGCACGGCAACAACAAAAATAAGTCAAAAATTCTAAGAATACAAAAATTTTTGCATACGAGCCGCATCATGTGAGAAATCATGAAAATCGTGTGGAAACTAAAGAAATTTTTAATTTGTATTGTTTTGCTGCTGCTTCGGCTGCTGAAGCCACTTGAGTCTGTACTGAGCAAACATAAATTAATGTTCGAGAAGTTTTCACATTTACGGAAGTTAGTTGGCTGCCGTTGATGAAAGAATGCGCGCAGCAAACAATATTAGAACAAGTGCTTGCAAAGAGAAAAACATATATAAGAAAAAAGAAAAAAAAAAAACTGAAAATAAAATGTGAAAAGTAAGAAAAATTAAAAGCAAAGAAAATAACAAACTTCAACATCTTTGTCAGTTGTACTCGAGACATGTTCGCCTGCAGATACATTTGGTAAGATACAAACTGCTGAAACAAACAGCAATCGCTTGAGCAAGTTGAGGAGCGTGCGTGACATACTGACAGACTATGTAGTCTATTTAGACAAGAACTAAACCATGTACGGACAAAGCAACGAAAAAACCAAAATAAGAAATATGGAAAAAATTGTGATGTGGATATTTTTAGTTGATGTGTAGTATTTAATGTGGGAAGAGAAATTAAATACGCCAATTAAAGTCGCATGCAACTACTAGTGAGTCCGTATAATGCGAGTAAGATAATGCTACGGAGTGTTAGTGTGGGCATGCACTTTGCAGTTGGTGAGGCGATCTCTGGAGTGTATCTAAGCAGCGTCATTGTGCATATTTGGATCATAGGCTGCAGCACCATACACGGTACGTTATTTCCTTCTGTGCTGTAAACGCAGACTAATTGCTTTTATAGGTAAGCATGATGCTGAGCTCTGGATCCCTGTACTTTTGTTGATCAATACCTGTGTTGTCTAACACTGCCAACAAATCTGAAACATGTTTGAATATTTGTTAGATAATTTTCATTTAAGTATCGATTGAAACGCGCCGCGTGCGTGACTATTAAACCTAGCTTCGATCTTTGTTTTCTTTTCTTATACTCGTAAAACTGTGACTGACGCGCTTCCGCTAATGACTTTCTTTTAAACTATTTGATGGCATATGACAACAGTGCAGCAACGACGACGACAACATCCGCTACCGATCAGCGCTGCTGCAAACCACAATAATAAGTTTCTGTTTTTTTTGTGTTTTGTTTCGCTTTTTGTTGTTTAATTTTATGCAATTTTATTTTCTTCATAATTTTAGCTTGGCACGCTGCTGGACCACGTCGTGTTTTTTCATTCGTATGCGCTGTTGTTTTCACCTAAATTAAAATTTAGTTTCTCATTTTGTATTTTCACTGTCATGAATCTATGCCGCGACTACTACTGAATGCACATTTGTTCTGCATAGAAACATAATTAGTTATTATTGTTTGTGGGAGAATTAAGCTTAGCTATATACATACGTACACATACACATCCACATGCATACTCATATTCATGTGTGGGTTTGAGGAAAGTAAGTGTAATTAAAATTTAATTATAAAATATAATGCCTTAAAACTGCCAAATGAAAGTAAAGTGCTCGCGGGTAGGAAAATGCCACTTAAAAATGCAATTTTTTTTTTTTATTGCATGCGCGTTACAAGTTCGGCAAAAAAAAAAAAAAAGACTCGATTATGCATAGAAAACTGTGCCACTTTTGCCTAAAAACTTTAGTAAAATTGGCTCAGTCTCGTTGCTTCCTGCTTTTAAGCGTCGCCACGATTGCTGCTGCTCGCAGCCCATTCCCCCTCGCTTATGCCTTGACAGTGTCTGCTATACATGCTTTGAATGGTTAGATACACGTGCGCTGCTCACATATGCCGCATAGTCTTCTCAAGTTTTTTTCTTTTTTTTTATCTTGTCGACTTCTCCTTTTTGCGCTAAATAAATTTTTAAGCAAACACTAACCCAAATAAAGTTTTTGTTCATATTTACGCGCAGCAGCAGCAACAACAACAACAAGGACGCTAAAGAAATGAAATGTAAGACATGTATGCGCAGTTTTGTTGAATAATAGGCAAAAACTCTGGACAAAAGTAGTATTAGCATCTAAGAGAGAAAGAAAGCTCTACTGTGTTTGCATATGGGAAAATGCAGTGCAGCATCATTTTGTTTATTCGTGGTGCAGCACATTTAAAAATTTTTTTTTTAAATGATGGTTGAGTGGCTAAAAACGCTGAGAAATTTTTCTATTTGTTTATTTTTTTACTTTTTTTTTGTTTTTATCTTTGATGATGGTATAAAAACATATGAATAAATATTAAAAAGTTGCAGCTCGTGCAAAAAAGTTTGGGAAATTATATTTCATGACATTTCTAAAGTTGCTTGTTGACGGGAAACTCGCATTGAATTTCGGTTAACTGTGCTTTGCACTTAATAAAGCAAATTATAAAATAGACGCATATAAAAACAGAAGCTCTCATTATGAAGAAGAGAAGTAAATGGTGTAATATCACCTTTGCGTATACATACGTACATAGACAGAAGACCGGTAAAGTAGACAAAAACCACGCTGACTGACAACGTGACAAAGAACACAAGGGAACTGCTGCGCTATACAAAAATCTCGAGTGCTTGATTATTGAAGTTTGAAATATAGCAAGTGGCCTAAATGCAAGCTATTTGGGTTTCTCAAAGTGCCTAAACACCGTTTTCCAATATCCTTTTTTAATATGCATGCAAGGCAAATAAAAATTAAGTAACTAATAAACAAAAAGCCAAACATTTTAAACCAATATCCTAATAAACTTCAGCCACAAACTGTTGGCTTATGCGAATGCAATAAATTAGGCACTAAAATAAATCGAGAAGAATTACAATGTAATAACTGGAAATAAGTTTTCAATATCGAAGCAGGAAACACCACAGAGCCAGAGACAACTGTGCAGATTAAGGCAGAAGAAGTAAATGAAAAACTTGATGGAAAAATAAAAAGTAATGAATCAGCGAAAAACGACAGCAGCTAAGTTGCAAGGTAGCCTGTCTACCCCCAACAACAACAACAACAACAAAAGACCAATGCGCAGGTTAAACTTTGAGTCGAGAAAAAGAAGAAGAAAAATGAAAACAAAAAATTAAAACAAATAGACAAGGCAAGCTGAGATTAAAACTTATAATGAAGCAGCGCACGAATTGTGAGTGCAGCATATACTCATACAATAGTTTTGGTTTTGGTTTTCTTTTTTTCGTTTCTTGCCAACATTTTTTCTATTTCCTTCTGCGACAGTTGATTCAAATGCAGATAGCAGCGATAGCCACCGCCGCATGCATTGCACCTGAATTGATTAAAGTTTGAACGAGGTTGAAAGGTGACAGGCGTGATAGCCGTTGACAGAGACTAAGTTGAGCACAAAGGCAAATGCCAAAAACAACTGTCGACAGACGTCCGAAGATGAAGGAGACAGTGTGCAAAATAGGCAAAATAAAATGGCGAACGGAAATGAAGTAATTGAATTTTTATGGTAGCAGGTTTTTTGGTAATTTTTTGTTTTAGTCTTTTAGGGTTTCATTTTGTTTTCTATTCTTTGTTTTTTTTCTTTTTGTCAATTTTAACAAATTACTTTGTAGGTTGTGTCAATCCTGTCTTGTGTTGTTTAGGTTGCTGTGAAAAAGTACAACGAGGTGTGGGTACCTAACATAAGTAATATGAATTTTTAATATTTTAATATTAGCAATTTAATTAAAAAAGAAAAAAAAAAGAGAAATTAAGAATCAACTAAATAATTTTCTATTTAATTCAGCAGCATGGCTGTTACATATTTTATGCACGACCGTAATAAAAATTTTGGGCCATTGCTTATAAATTAATTAAATAAATTTTTGAAAATTTATACTATTTAAAAAATAAATAAAAAAAGAAATTCGTTGAATTAAGTGTTATCTATAGTTACTAACTTTATATTGAACATATTGATAAAAAAAAATATTAAATTATTATTAAAATTTACAAGTAATACATATAATTTATTTGAAAACGGAATAATAGTTAATTTCTATGATTATGAGTATGGTAAGATTATGGACTGGAATACTGTTATGAGAACACTTTCATAAAAGCAAATTATAACCCCTGTGGATTTCCTTAAAATTTTCTAGCTAATTGTATATGCCGCCAAAAACGTGAAACATGAAGCGGCAGCTTTTTAAAATAAAAGTAATTCTCTGTCATTGAAATGTAGTTTCCTTAAAAGATATTTTCTTTTGAAATTTAAACATTATGCAACCGTTTATAATAAAAAAAAACGAATTTTCCCATTTAATTGCCAAAAACGTGTTTCATGTCAAAGTAATCACAATTGCGCATCATTTCACTGAACTAAGCCACATCGACGTACATTGCCAAAAACAACTTAATCCATCATTGAAATTCCGGCATTTATGTCGAATGTCTTTCATTTGATACGAAATACAAACTAATACCTTTTTTCGCATTGCGTTGACGTTTTATTATTAAAATTTTCCACGGCGCGCTTGTCGTTTGGGTAATAATTCAATATTAAGCCCACAACACACCACCGCCCACATACTACCCAGAGCTGCTACAGCCATGACTACATGGCCGTCGATTGGCAATAATTTAATGTCTGCTGCACAGCTGCTGAGCTCATAATTTCAGTAGGATTTTGCCGTTTTTCATACGAAAAATCTATGAAACACATTATGTGCAAAAATAATAATATCAGCAACAACAATAACAATACAATAACCGCAACAACATTGACAACACCTACCAATTTTTCAACTCATCAACAACAAAATCTTTTAGACAAAATCTTCACTTTTTTGCAATACAGCCGCCATATGCATACACGTACATTTATAAAATAAAATGCATTTATAAATTCATTGCCTTCGACAGCATCAAATTCTGCATTTTATCTATTGTTGTTGTTAATTATTAGCATTATTTATAATTTAATTAGTTGCTAAGCGTTGTTGCCAAGTATTTGAAGCAATTTCGAGTACTTAAAGCACAGGGTGCTGCTGATGCTGACACTTGCACTCGCTCAATATAAAAGTACACGGACCGAGGCACCTTGCCTTTGAACTGCTCACTCTCCTGCTAATGCTAAGCCAATGACTGTTGATTAAGCTGTGCCACTACTTAACTTAATGTGACGCTTTTGTGTTAGTTAGCAAGTACATACATTTTAGGTAAGTCATTTTTTTGTACTTCAAAAGGCGTTTTTGTTATTGCTGTTGTAGTTGTTGTTTCTTTCTTGTTGTTGTAATTTAAGACTTAACGCGAAATATTTTATTATGCGGGTTAATTGGTTTTGTGTTTTTCAAATCACGTTTGTCGAGTTCAGTTGGGTTATGTTTTTTTTTTTTTTATAATTTATTTCAATTTGGTTGGGTAATTATCGCGATACACGTACAAATGCATGTGTTAGAGGTTAATTTTATCTTTCTCTGGCATTTAATATGCAGTAATCAAAATGATTAAGGCATTTTAATTTAAAAAACGAAATTCCGTTAATGTAAAAACTGTGTAAAGTAGCTGGGAAAATGTAAAATTTTGTGTTATATGCAGCAGATATGTGACATTAAATTATGAAAGAGAATGTTGCGTAAAATTAAAAACATTTGGATAAATATTTCTTTGTATGCTTAAGACAAGTCAAGTAAATAGCTGCTGGGATAAAAAAGCACAAAATTATTTTTTAAGAATTCAATTAAAAGTTAAAGTAATGAAAGGACCAAATCATAACCGTATAAAAAATACACCCCCCTATAAAGCCCAATTAAAGACGTTGGGGCGACATTGGCGCATTATCAGTTTCCCTGACTTATACTTATATGTTTTCGGCTAGGCTTAAGCAATAACCTGCAAGGCGAGGGAAATACATTTTTGAGATATTTTTATTAAATCCAATTATTGTCAGTAGACAGCAAGAGATTTAAATCTGTGCCATTTAAGATGCAAATAAATGATATCAGTACTTAATACTTTTGTAGCTTACCGTCAAGTTGAAGAGCATTGTGTTGTAATTTAATTAATTTCTCCCATTTTCTTATAACTTTGCTGTTAGACAGCACACAACTTGTAGGCTGTCGGAACTGATGCTGCTACTGTTAAGAGGTTTCATTTATCTTTAACCCGTTGCCTATTAATACATATACATACTTACGTATATATATAAATAAAGGCTAGAGTTGCTGTTAATGAATTCAACGTATCCAGGCAGGATTTAGACAAATGCTAAGAAGCTTTTTACTGAAGAAACTGTCATGTAAAATGATTATTTGCCATTTATCAAGCTTATTTTTATAGAGGGAAGTAAATGCAAATAAATGTTGCAAGATAACGGATATTAATGAAATATGAAAAAAAAAAAAAAAATTTGAAATTACAGACTTGAAGTTTAAAGCAAGGCAGTTTATGAAAAAATCAAAAGAGGTAAAGTAAACAAAGGCAACACAGTCGAGTTTGCTCAAAAATAGTTTTACCAAAAACTAATTTGAGCTGTGTTTTTTATTTTTTAAAATTTTCCTTTGAACAACATAAGCTGTCAAAGCAGCTGGCCTAGGGTAAATCAAAAACAAAAAATTGAGCCCTTCATAATAATTACAATACATAAAATTTATATGTATTTGTTTTTAAATTTATAACTAATAACAAAATAACTGGCTTTGTAGCAAAAAAAGCACATTTAAGCATGTGTATACCTACGCACATCTTCAAATTATGAACATCAATATCTAAACAATATAAATTACATATTTATATTGATTTTATATAACACAGCAGCTAAATGGGCAAAGTTTACATAACACATGCCTTACTGAAATTGACAGATTACCTACAATGAATGCCGAAAGCCAGCCAAACTTCAGCAAGCAAATCCAGCAACAGCAGCTGATCACTCACTTAACTAAAAGTCCAAAGGCATTGTAAATATCGATATGCGAGTGTATTTTTGTATAATTTTTCACAATTTTTTTATTTTATGGAGTTGTTTGGTGCTGACTTTGCCAATTTTCAAATGCAGTATACGCTAATTTTACTTAAAGTCATTTGTATTGAAAATTCGCGCAGAAAAATACAAAATTTGATTAAACGTTTGGCGCTGCCAATTGCCAGGCAATCAGTTTAGATTTTTTGCAATTTTTTATATTTTCCTTTTTTTTTTGTATTTTTTTTCTTTTCTTTAAGTTTGGTGTTTGCACAACACCCACAGCTGCGCATATGCGATACTGATGTTGTTGCTGCTGCTCTGGCTGCTGTTTTCAGTTATTGGTTCACATGGTGTATGATTGATTGCCTGTAGCAAGTTTGCAATGAAATCAAATAAGTTTGTACAAAAAATGAGGGAAGAGAAAATAAGAAAAATAATAAAGAAAAAAGTGGATAAGTAAACCTAAGGAAAAAGTAAAATGAGACAAATTTCTAATGAAAAATTATTGTTGTGTGCTGTCGATTGTGAAAATATATTTAATGACAAAGACGTTGTTGTTTCTGTTTTGGCTTTCCAATTTATCAGTTACAATTCGTATTTCTTTTTTTTGTTGTTTAAATATGAATAAAAAATTAATGAATTTTTTTGTTTCTTGTTGAATCTGCTCTATTTACAGTTCGGTTTGCGGTAGTGCTGCAAATACGTCTTGATCAACTTTTGTTGATCGCATATTTGCTGTATTAAGGTAAGTTTTTGCTGCAAACATAATTTGCATTTCTTACGAAGAAACTTAAAAATAAGCATTGACTAAGTGAAGCACGTTGTGACATGCGCGTAGTTTGTTGTTTTTGATTGAACACGAAATCGTTTTTTGTATTTATTATCGTTTTATTTGTTGAATTTTTTTCTTCGTAATTCATGTTTTGTGTATTTGCAAATGTACGTATGCATAAAACTTCAAAGAGAATCAAAGATATTTAAAGCTGCTGTCGTCATAAGTTTTATTGCTTTTGCATCATAATGTCTCTCCACATGCTGCACGTTTAAGCATTTGAACGAACGCTTGTCGCTTTGTTCATATTTTTACCTACCTATCTGTCTACCTACCTATCTACTTAACAGCAACTACTGCACTGAAGAAACTGGTTCTTTAAAAATTTGCATCAAGTTTTGTATATACTTTTCAACTGCTTTTGAACGCATAGTGGCGCATGAGCGCCGCTTGTGGTTTGTGTTTGTGGAATATTTTAGTGGTGAAGTTTTTTGTTTTGTTATTTCTTAAAATTAAGCGCCTGACTTCGGGTCCGTCTGCTACTCTTGACGTAATTCAGTTGCTGAGATTAGCAATTAATTTGTATGTTGATAAATCAGACAACATTTTGCCTAATGAATTGACTTGCATGATGATTTTTTGCATGTTGCTTAGCAGCAGTTTTTAATAAAACTATGGAAGCACTTGCTAGTTTTTGCTTTTATTTGTTAACAATTTAATTTCTTTTGAACAAATAATTGTGTTTTATCATATATCCTATGCAAACTTTAACTTGCCACCCACATAACGCACCAGCATTGCATTGCACAACAAAAACAAAAACTTTTTCTTTGCTTTCTAAAACATTTATTTCAGCACAATTTGTTGTGGCTGCAAACTTGATTGGAACTTCTTAAGGCTGTAGCTGTCTTGCTTAACCTCAATCACAAGGCTAGCTTAGCTTAAAGGGTTAACTTCATTTAAAGTTGCTGTGCAGATATAAAATTGTATCTGCTCTGACTACATTATTGCATTGACCATTCTCGCTATATATTTGTATATTTGCTGTATATAATGATGCTACTTGATTGAAAACGAACGTGACTAGAAAACAAGATGTGCCATCGAATGTTATTAAATAAAAATAAAAAGAAAAGTGAATTTTTCTTGCAAACAATATAAGATTTTTACATAAAAAAGAAAAAAATCAAATAAAAGAGTGAACTTAGAATCACGAGTGATCTATTGCTTGAAACTAGCTAAAGTTTTTCAGTTTCGTTGCACGTTTTTCCAACGCTAATTTAATCTATGTGTATAAAAAAAAAAAGAAAACGGAGAAATAAATTTTATAAAGAAATTAAGTTTAATTACTAGTTTTAAATTTAACACTTGAAGCCGACGACACAGCTGACGAATGACCAAATGCAGTAAATCGCCATGAGATCAAGTGTTTCCCTTAATCAGTTTGCATCTGTCTGTTTTTGTGGTGCAGCTCTCAATGCTCTTATCATATCGTGTAATAGGCATTAAAATTTTAAAACTAAACTGTTAAAGCCTTTAGCAACGCCAAATTAATTTAAAACCTAAATTAATAGAAAAGAAAAAAAGGAGAATTGAAAGGAAGAGAACTTGTTTGCCTTGAAAATAATTCAACTAAAGCTTGGAATTTCGCATTTTCGTTCTTTTCACTATACCTTATCAGACAAGTTCTACTCTTTACGACGCGCAACTATTGCTCCTGTACTCAACTAAGTGCCATTTCTAGCGATTGCACGTATTTTAACTAAATTATGTGCGCATTTTCCGTTTCCTGTTCCATTTTGTTGTTAGCAAAAGGAAAGCAAAAAAAAAAAAAACCTAAAAGTCTACCAGTAGACTGGTAGCGAGTACCTGCGCTCCACGCAGTTACATTGTAACATATTATACCCTGTACCAAAAAATGGTAAAGGGTATATTAAAGTTGTGCAAATGTATGTAACAGGCAGAAGGAGGCGTGGCAGACCCCACAAAGTATATATATTCTTGATCAGCATCGAAAGGCGAGTCGATATAGCCATGTCCGTCTGTCTGTCTGTCCGGCTGTCCGTATGAACGCACGGATCTCGGAAACGGTAAGACCTAAAACCACCAAATTTGGCACGAAGACTCTGCCAATCCATAGGCATAACGAGTTTATTTTTTTTTTCGATATTCGATCTATAACATATAGCTGCCATAGGAATGATCGGCCGAAAAGCCATATTTAGTAACAAAAACCGCTTTATTTTTTAAGATATGTTTACCAAATTTGGGATTTAATTGTTTTACCTAATGCCCAATCACATATCTAAAAACTATGTATATCGGTTCACTATATCATATAGCTGCTATAGGAACGATCGGCCAAAAAACAACATTTACTGGGAAAAACTTTTTTGTATATTAAGCAATCGTTATGAAATTTAGGATTTACCAATTCTAAGTAATATCCAATAATTTTCCCGAATATTATAAATATCCGTTTACTATAACATATAGCTGCCATAGGAAGGATCGGCCGAAAAACAACATTTACTGAGAGAAACTTTTTTGTTTATTAAGATATCGTTACCAAATTTTGGATTTATGGATTCTAATTAAATTCAAATCATATATCTAAATATGATAAATATCGGTGCACTATAACATATATATGCCATAGGAACGATCGGCCGAAAAATGGCTTTTACAAAAAAAAAAATTTTTTTTCTTGAGATATCCTTACATAATGAATACAAAATATTAAAGCAACAAAAAAATATATTAAGATTTGGCTTCGGTACAGGGTTTTCTATAGTCGGTTACACCCGACTATAGCCCTGCCTTTCTAGTTTTATGTTTATTTTTATTTAATGTACCCACCCTTATTTGCAACAGCCATGTAAAGTAAATACGGCAATAAAAAAAGTTTCTCCTATACATCAACTAATACGATGTACAGGACTATCTCGATAAATAATAGATTGGATTACAATTGTAAATTTTCACATATTTGTGAATTACAAATGTTGCAGGCTTTACTGTCAATTTCGCTCACATTCTATTCTGTGCTCAAAGACAAAACTTCATATCAACATGCGGCACAAAACGTCCGTAACAACAACAACGGCAATTAGTTGTTGTAATTGAACGTTTTTTCATAGCAATAGCAAACAGTAAGCATTCAAAACGTTCGTAACAACAACAATGACAATTAGTTGTTGTAAATGAACGTTTTTTTCATAGCAATAGCAAACAGTAAGCATTCAAATCGTTCGTAACAACAACAACGACAATTAGTTGTTGTAATTGAACGATTTTTCATAGCAGGCGATCGACAAGCACAGACGAACGTATGCACACTCAGCGACTGAGAGTCGGAGAACGTATTAAACAACGACCGTCGGGCTTGGTTGCTTGCTGCCGACTGAGCGCACTACGCATGCATGTAAATTTCACAATGCAAAAATGCTGCCGAATGAACTTCGGCCTTGTTTTCAACACGAACTATATTACTTCGTTCTTTACAAGTTGCTTGGTTTGTCAACGGCAGAGAGTCGGCAGAGTTTTGTTTTATAGTTTTGTATGGTGACGGTGACGAGTGACGGTGACGGTGACTCAGCAAATTTGTACTGAACACCCTCGTTACCGAGAGGATAGACATAAAACTATGTCAAAAGAAAGAAGTAATTGAGTAGAAGAAAACCCAAACAGCCAGTAAGGCAAAGGACATACGTGCGATTCTTTAACAAACCCACCTCAAAAACTTTGCTACGTTGCCAAGACATTTGCTTGCTGCACAGCAAGAAGAAAACAGTGCAGTGCTGCAGCAGTAAGGACGCCAAATGGTTGGTGCTGTTGGTGGTGAGTGAGCACGAGCTTATGCACATTAAATTAAAATGTGCAATAACGAAATGGCGTGGAGTAATGTTGCCTTTTTATTTACAATTTTTTATCCATTTTATTTATTTGTTACATGCATTTTTATTTAAAATGGTTAGAAGCAAATGGAAATTTTTCTTAAAGTACGTTTCGTTTCCTTTTTTATTTTTGTTTTATTTTATTTTCTTACGTCGATGCAGTTGTCGCTGTATATTTCTGGCGGATTAAAATAGAGTGGCAAGGCAAAGCAAGGTTAGGCAAGGTTACTTGATAAAATATGACAAATTGCTAATGCAGCACCATGACAACATTTGGAAAATATTAAAAAAGGATAATCATTATTGTAATGTAATTGAGATTTTTTTTGCTAAGTCTTAGCCTTAAATCGAATTAGGTGAAGGTGCTTAAATATTCCAGAGTATTTTTAAATAAAAATGACTGCATAGATAAGAGGCCAACTGTAGCTTTAAACCGGCTCGTAAAAAATCAAATAAAGATTCCATTTATATTTTTAGTATTTATCTCTATTATTATGTAACAAAGCGAAACGTTAAAATTATTAATATTTATTGCAGCTCACGTTTCAACTAAGACAAAAAAATAGAAACAATAAAAGAAAAATTCCAAACTTTTTAAAAGTAAAACAGAAAAAAGAACCTCAGAAAAGAAATAAACTTCTTAATCACCAAAACTTTTGCAATGCACGACTTATCAAACAATGCAATAAAAATTTTTATTTGACAACTCATTACAACAATGGTAACTACATTTAAAACAAACACACCCACTCACGTCTGCACGAGTCTTAGCTAAGGTAGCAGAATCTTACTCACAGTCACTCACACTCTCATTCATTCATTCATTCATTCAGCATGAGTACATTTCTAGAGTATTTCCGCCTTTGGTTTTCTGTAAAGAAAAAGTCAACACACATAACATATGTCAATTTGTCAACACCACTCACTTGGTGGTGTGCTTTGGCTAATTCCGACCCACAAAGTGTGGCCAAGGATTTAATACCAAATAAAGCAAAAAAAAAAAGAAAACAAAAGTTTACCACTCGTAGCTCATAATACTCGTTTAATTTCAAAGCGTTTCTTATTTGGCAAGCAACTGTCAATTTAAAACAGCGTCTGAGTACGACTATCGTATATCTGTGAAAGTATTTGAGTATCTGGCGTTTGTACGCGAACTTTGTTTACATTGTTTTTAAATTATTTCGACATTTATTACAGTTTTGAGAAGTTTTATTTTATTTGGCTAAACTCGAGTGTTAGGTTGATTGTTTTATGTAACAGATTGTGTTGACTACTGTTAAGCTGAGCATATAAGAAAAGGGGAAGTACTAAGTCGACAGTCTGATAAACTCAGTCTGCTTTATTTAATTGGCTGACTCACTAAGAAAGCGTTAAGAACATAAACCTTTTGCTAAAAATTTTTAATGAAATTTCAAATTTAACTTCATGCATACAGTGACACAATATTTTACGATGTAGACTTGGGTTTCCAAGCTAATAAAATAGTTTTCAAAATTTTAGTATATCATCCTAGGAAATTTAAAACTTGATCAATGCTAAGCAAAAATTTCAGCAATGTGCTCGGATATACATACATAAATGTAAACTCTACACAACTTAAACTTATATTTTGAAGTATTGTTTTTTGCTTTTAGCTTCATACAAAATTTTGTTTCTTAAAACTTTTTTTTGGTAATTTTCTTGTTTTTCTTTTTTTTCCTTTTAGCATATTTGCTTTTATGTCGTATATGCAGATGGTTTATATATCTGTAGGTATGCGAAGCCATGCTAAAGGCAAAAATGGTAGTCTTATTGTGTGTGTACATGTATGCATGAAAACTTGTTTCATGAAGATTTAAAATATTTATACAAAAAATTCCTATTAGCACATTTTATAATTTTAAATACAAGTGGAGATGTACATTTGCAGTTGCATTATGAAATTGTTTTTTAGAAAGAACGAGTGTGTGACTTCTTAAATTTGTATGAAATAAAAGCAATAAAGCTACACAGAAGTTTGTATAAGAAGTAGGGTTGCATAATAAATAATATAATCCTTTATTGACGAAAGGCTTCGAGATAAACTGAAGGTATGCTAATACAGAGTATGAGCCAGCTGGATTTTATTTCAGAAATTTTGCCTGTGATAATGATGTCCTTAGCTCTTTCTGAACCTTATTTGATGTCTATTAATCGAAAGTAGGGTTATATCGCCCTAGTGAAACTTATATTTAAAAACTAATGATCAAATTGTTAACCAGCTATGACGCTGCTCAGATGTATCTAATTCGTAATTTTTGTTTTATCAATTTCCCTTTGTAATCTTATACACCGGATGTCCGTACAAGCACGTCGGCCCCACACGACATAATGGCAGGTGACAGGCGCATATTGAGGAGGGTTTATGGGTTCAAAAAAAAAAATCAACTACAAATAGGCGTACAAAAATTTTCGTATTAGGTGCTCACGATTCGCTACAGACTACAAATTTTTGCTGGTTTGTTGCGTAAATATATAGACAGGCAACCTGCTACTGCGGCTCCATGCAGTAGTTGAGACCCAAACATCAAACTGACAGCTGCCAAGTGTTTGGCAGACGTGAAATAAACGAGTGAAACAGAAACGAACAAGTGGCAATAAATACAAATCAACTAAAAGGAAAATGCACACACAACAAAAGAAAAAAAAAAGAAAAAACTAAATAAATAAATAAAATAAAACAAGAAACCCAGCTATGAGAGCTGTACTAAGTAGTGTTTGTCGCTTAATGGAGATTTATATGCATATATTTATTTAAATGTATCTAAACTGTTAGGCTGAAACGTAATTACAGCCGCCCGCATCGAAAGCAAAGGTCAGCCTAATTTTTCAATCAAAACAGTTAACCATATAAAGAAAAATCAAAATAACCCAAAAAAGAGCAATAAAACGAGCTGAAATTATTTCTGCTATATATATATATATATATGTATATCAATATATAAAACACAAAAAAAAAAATAAAAGTAGCTTAAATAAAAATAAAATTAAATAAATTGCATGAGAAGCTGTTTGATTCGTGCTTTATGTAGTTCTCGGTTTCTTGATTGTGCACATATGGGTACCTCTAAATCGTTGTTGTGGCGCTGTTACGTTAGAATTTCATATTTGGCTTGGCATAATTTCAAATGGAAAATTGTGTACACTTGTTTAGTTACCCTTTATGTTTTCTTATTATTTAATTTGGTTGTTTTGTTTTTGTTTGGTTGTTTTGTCGTTTTTAAGCTTTGTATTTTTCCAATACCAATTTGTTTTGCAACAAAGCGATATAATTTATTTGTGCAAATCACTGGCGCACTAAGGCTCTAATGACAATAACAACAATTTAACAATACGTCAGTGATCAGTTATAAATTATAAACCAATTTTTAGTGGCCTTTTGTTGGCTTTAATTGTTTTTAATAGCATTATTTGCAGATATCTTGAATTTTCGTTTTTATTTGCTTTATAAATTATGCATGCAAATTTCATGACGTGTGCATGACATGCTTTGAAGAAATTTTCCGGCAGTAAAAAAATTGGCTTTAACAAAAATACGCCACAATATTGTTTATAAAACAAGTCTTGCAATAGTTATTGTATAAATAATTGATTTAAGGTGTCAGCGTATTATCATGCCAGCCTAGTAGTCCGCACAAAGCGGCAAAAAGTTGCTTGAGTCCACTTAAATTGGATAGCAAGCAGTAAAGCCATAAATAAATAAAAATGGAATTGGTTATAAATGATTGATTTTGGAGGGAATAAATTTTTTGCGAAACTTCCTTTTGCAAATGAGCTGTTACGATTGTACCGCATACAAAAGATCAGTCGAGTAATACAAAAATAAATGAGCGTATACATACAAATATTTATTATATAAACATGTCACGGTCAAATAGCGTTGCGTATATCTGCGATTAAATGCAAATATAACATAAGTGTATCACACACACGTAGCATAAGAACCCAAGTATATTCACGTTGGGTATTATCAGCTTGTCGCGCCACGCGGTAGTGGCATCAAGTTTTAAACAGGAACAAGTGCGATAAGTCATAATCTCGACCGATAAAAGCCCTAAATGCTGAAGCATGTCGAATTGGCTTTATGATACAAGTTGGTTTTGGTCAAATTATAAGTAACTACAAGTTAATCGATTGATTTTATTAGAAAATCCATTCACTTTTATAATTTCTATTATTAATGTTTGCAAGTTGTAAAATATGTTTTATTTTTTAACAGATGCCGGCAGTAAAAATTGTATAAGCATTACTTATACGCAGCTTGCAATTGTAGAAAAAAGTGAAATAAAATATAATATAAACTGCAAACAAATAAAAAAAGTTAAAGCAAACGTGTGCTTATCTCTTTATTGCGTAGTTTGCTCGTTATGTTTTCATTCATTAATCAAAGCCAACGCTAAAAGTCGCCTTAAATGAAAAAAAAATTATAATAATAATGATGTGTATACGCCAATTGTGCCTTTTTAATTGAATTCCAGCCAAATGCGTAACGATTTTAGTTTTTATTGCTGGATTACAAAGCACATTTAGCTGTTTTTTTTTTCACTTCCACTAGTGTCAACCAAAAGGTGCAACATCTGCTGCAGTAACTGCTGCCATTGCCACTGGACATGCTGACAGTTTTGCCACGCAGCATGTATAAGAGAATCGCGTTTAATTGAAAAACTTTACTTTAGAACTTAACGCCGTTGTGATTTTGCTACACAGTGTTGATTAAGTATTATATTACCCAAAGAGTAGCCAGCACTTGAAAAGTAATAAAAGATTGCGGAATTTCTTTTTTTTTTGTGATTATACATCATGGAAGTATAAAGATAGTCTGTGGAACTTTTTTGACGTTGTCTTGATATGCATATGCACTTATAGATTGTGTATAAAATCGGTTTCAAATGAATAATTCTTTATTTCTTTAATAGATTTTGATTTCGAATTTTTCACTAGTTTATTTTATATGAATTTTTTTATCTCAATTTTTGCGTTGAGTTGACTGGCTAAAATGCAACAGTGTTGCGATAAACTCAGATTTTTTTACACCTTTCTCGTTTTTCTCACTTTTTGTTCAATGATTTTTTATTGTAATTGTTTTCAATTTGTTTGATTGAAATAAATTTTTGTTTTTATCGCTGTTAGGTAACGCAAAAAAAGGTAAAAAAAAGCTGACGAGTAAACAAAAAGTAGAGAGTGGAAAATTTAGATCAGTTAGAAATTCATGAAAAATTTGTGTGCGATTGGGGCTACCTCAAATGTTCACAGCTTAAGAAATCGTAATATACGTGGAAATTTATTTGTTATTGATTTCGAATGGTAGCTGTTACTGATTAGAATAGAAAGTAAAAATAAAGGATAAAGAGGTAGAAGGTAAGAGGTAGAGAAAAGTCTGTTTTGCTTTATTCTCCGAGGCAGCTACCATTGAACTTTGAGGTTAAAAAAATTGCCAAGTGACAGTTTATATTTGATCTTTGAAAGTTTGCAAATTTCTTCTGATGCATTTTTAATTATATTTTTGTTCAAATATTTAAGAGTGCAAACACACTACACTTACACACCTCATAGAATAATACAATCAAAATGCAAAGAAATTCTCTGTAGAACCGCAAACAATCACAAATTGCAAACCGATAAACAAACGCATAGAAAACACGTTTCTCAAGGCAAATGTCATAAACAAACTGCAACAACTTTTGTCACAGCGTGTGTAGGTTGTCGAATATTTAATGCACATACTCTACTCAGATGTGCATATGAATGTATGTATAAGACAGGCGAAATCATTCACTAACGGTTTGCTAAGGAAACTTAATTCAAATGTATGCAAATTGCTAAAAGTTATGCACTTAGATGAAAATTAATTTCATACCGAGTCTAACTAAGTGCATTGGTAACATGCGCAGCGGACTAAAGCCCACGCAGTCACTATGGACCGACCGGTAGGCAGGTATCAGTCAGTTGACACTACTGGGCCTGGCTTGGTCTGGTCTGGCTCGGTCTGGCTGTCACTCATTCATGCGACATGTGCGTTAGCCGACTAACAGCATTCACACGTTTCTACTTGTCCAGCTGCTTTGAAATTGTTTCAACAAACCAAGAGAGCCGCGAGTTCAAAGCTGTAATTATGCACAAATTGAGTTCACACGGTAACCCGAAAATTAAATAAAAAAAAAAAAAATGAAAGAAAATAAATGTTTGGTGTGTATACCGCTTTTGATTTGTCTGACTTGTCAGTAGTCAAACTGTGATAATTTTTTTTAAATTTTAATTGATGCAATTTAATTTCTGAATAGGTTTTGTTGGCTAAGTGGCATTAATTGCACAAATGTACGTTGATAAGATATGTTTAAGAAAAACTGACACCTTTTGAAAGATTCAATTTAATATAAAAAGCTTTTCAAGTTAATTAGTACACGTTGTAGTTCTAAAATGAAATTTTAACTTATAAAATCGCAATTTGAAAACTAATATAAAAGTCGATAGGCTGCTACAGTATTAAGCATTCGAATTTTTCTTTTCTTTTGCCTCAGCCTATTTACCTTTACGTCTTATTTTATTTTTCAAACAAAACAATCGATGATTAAGGCAATTTGATATTTTCAGCATTTCATTCTAGAAACAACCGTTAAGATGCATATGGAACGACGAGAAGAGAATTCACAAAACTTACAACGAAATGCAACTTCGATTAAGTAAATCATTAAATTGACGAACTTACATAAATAAAAAGTTTTGCTAAATTCAGTCTGAAACCAAAACTGTTCGATAGCATCGATAAGCATATCGAAACGGAAAAACTAAAACATTTAAAGAGCTACAACGTTGTATCTCTTTTTTTTTACTTTAAAATTAAATTTCTTCCCGCCGGTGCAAATAAACAGCCGTCAAAATTACGACGTATCACCCACCAACGCCAAAAGTCAAACAAAACCCGGCCAATATGGACAACAGTTCCGGGCCGGGGGGTTTCGACGACGAACCTCCGCCAGAACCGCGCGACGGTTGGCTGCTAGTGCGCATACATGTGCCCGAACTGAACGTCTACAAGTGTCTGCAGTTTCCATCGGAGCGTTTGGTCTGGGACGTCAAACAACAGGTGCTCGCATCGCTACCAAAGGTAAGTCAAGTCGTTACCATTCCATTACGCATGTAACAAATATAGAATCATGTATTATATGCAGTATGTTACTCATGCCATTTCTGAAACGTTAACCTCAGTACATTTGTCGCTACTAAACGAAAAAACTCACATACGCGACCTACAAAGCAACATACATGCGTCAATCATAGATGCACATTTAGATAAACTAATTACACAGCGGCACAGTTCCGAGCCACTCATTGTCAGCCATACTTACTCGGACTCGTACTCGCAAACTTACTTGTTCTCGCTCTGTGCGCGTTGTGTGCAGTGAAAGCCCAAACCAGACCATTACATGTGCGAGCACTCGCGGCGCTGCTACTATACTTCACCTACACGAAAATACTTCTTTAATTGTATGTTTAAGAACAATCAGACTGTTGTAAAATGTACAGTAGATAATAGATATGCAACACGGCGATATGTAGTTAGTTTAGTTTTTTATTGTCTTCTTTATGTTACTAACGATGTGTGCGCATGACTGCGATTTAATTATTTGGCTGGTAGTACTTCTTGCCTTGAGACTTTGATTCTTGTCGGGAGCATAAGACTTTCGCGTTCTAATAATTAATAGCACCTACTGAAGTTTCTCCTTATGTTTTTAAGCAGTTACGTGAATTGTGTCCATGCAAGAAGAATTGAAAAATTCAGTATATTTGCTTTATATTTTTCCAAGTAACTTGTTTTTACAATTCCTTATAAGCGAGAGTAGTTCACTTCCTTTGATTTTAAAACATGCTATCGCATTCTCATCATAATTTTCTTAATTCAATATTAAAATGCTGAAACCTAAGTTACACAATATAAACAGTCATTAAAAAACCTGACGGAAAATTTATTTATTTAAAAAAAAAAAAAAAAATAAATAAATAAAATTTAAGTATTTTTTAATATTTCCAAATATCAAAATCGTGCAATATAAATAAATTCTCAGTTGAAGTGGGTAAGCATAAATGCAATGAAAAAGGAAATCGTAGGAACTAATAAATAAATCCAAAAAAATCGTCGACGAGATTCTGTTGTCGTATCTGGAACGATTAGATTGATAAACACATTAAAGAAGCAAAATCCCAAAAACGATGCAAATTTTCAGGAAATGTTGTTTTTGTTTTCCCCTCAAACCAAGTTCTATGTTAATCGCATGCATATTTTTGACCGGCTTTGGCTATTTCATATTTGGCACATTATTTATGATGTCCTTCATTAAAGCAGGTATGGCGATATTTTCTCTTAAGCTGACCTTAATTCATAATCTTCGACGTTTTGTTATAGGGGAATATCAACGTGGCAATGCTGCACATCCTTTGGCATTGAAAACGACTCTCATACTATCAGTGTTTGGTTTTCTGGTGACTTTAATGTTAATGTGTGGTATACATAAAGGAAATGAGAGTTGTATGGTGCCGTGGTTGATATTTATACCGATTAATTTCATACTCACCATAATAGTAATGTGCGTATACCCGTTTGTCACTAGTGTCATCGTAATCTATGCGATATCATTAAGTAAGTGTCCATTTCTAAGGTATATACGTACTTAATCTGTATTTATTGCAGTTTTGATGTTCTATTGTTGGATTGTAGTTTGGTCATATTATATTAAACTCCGGAATGAGTTTATTGTCGATCAACCAATGATTTATGAATTGCAACCGCATTTGATTTGACGATCTTAACTTTTGAAATTTTGGATTATTTATAGAGTAGCTAAAAAAAAAAAATTGTATTCCATACTAATGTGTAAAAAAAAACAAACGATAATCTTTCTACAACTATATAGCCAAAGAAATAAGTAGCACAGTTAATAATATACGTCCGTATAAACCACCGTACAAATCGGTCACTAAATGTTGATGCTTGACAAGAGTATACAAGGAATAATATAGGCAAAATAGGTATATGAACTTTGCAGTGCAGTCGGATGAAAACCTCTTTGTACTGCTTATTTTCAATTTGCCATTTTTCCATGAGTAAATTCCTAGAAATGCACCTTAAAAGCAAGTTTTCAAAACAAATTACTTTTTTGTAAGTGCTTTGAGTTTGCAAAATGCTTTTGAAGTAAATTTCTTGTGGTATTCTTCTATTGAATATGAATACTCGTTTGAGTCAGAATATATAGACCAACTTCTTGGAACTTAATTCCTTCCTATATTTGCTCCTTGTCACTGCACAGTCTTTCTGGAGTTCCTTATTTATGTCGATTTCTTTTCTTGCGCTTTCTGAATCTTGACAAAAGTAAAGGCATTTTTCACTTTGTCTTATACATTCATTGTACTGTCCGTGTTTTTTTTCGACTTATCAATATGTTTTCCTTCGTCTGCAACTTTTACAGTGAAAGAAGATGACGCAAAGACAACTTTCTTATCTAGTTTCTTAGGCGCAGGTTGATCCGGTTGCTTATCCATCTGTTTTCGAAATTTCTTGGGTTTAACAATAATCTCTTGATGTTGCTCACTTGGCCGATTCAAAGGAGAGCGTAAATTATTTTTTACAATTTCCATGTAGGCTGAGAAGACAACCAGGGCAAAGTAAGACATAACGACTGAAATATTTTTGAAATATCGACTTTTATATGAAATGTTTATAAAATCACTTACAAAAAAGACAAAAGTGCATCACTATTTTGGGTAAATCACGATCAAAACCAGTATAATAAACAAAAAACGCAATGTGTGCTAAGGCCGTTATACATGCATAGCTAAACCACGCCAATACATGTTTGACCTTCATCTAAGCCAAAATTTTGGATTTATCTAGGCAGCCTTAGCAAAAAAAGAAGCACTTACCTCGACTAGACCATACATGAGGTCAACTGACACTACAGAACCAATAACAGAATTAGCCAGTAAGCCAACATTGTAAATTGTAGCGTAATTGAAATTGTTCCGTTCTGTAAGAAGATGTCATTAGTGATATTGGCCACACACTATAAAATTTTATATTTAGTTGGATTACTTGACCACTGAAAGAACAATTTAGCTCCAAAGTACATTAAATTTAAAATGCACCAAATTAAATATAAAATGGCAATGTAGAGTGAACCTTCGCGGAGACCGAAAAAACCGCAACAACAAGATTTCTGTATTAGTTTCTTCTTGATGTAAGACGCGGTACCCTTACTATTTCTTTCATAATTCATTTGAGCTCGCTTTAGACAACACTCTTGAAGCTGTAAAAAAAATAGTATACCTGCATATCATAAGACACTGACTTAATGAAATAAATTAGTTGAGATGACTTATATTTGCTGAAAAATTCTGCAATACTAACATGCGAATCGTTGAAACTGATAAATATTTGTAATATATGATCACTCAAAAGCGATGACTGTAAATTGCTAGCTCAGGCTTATTTAGTGAAGATGACGATACAACAATGTATTAAAAAAAAAATTATGTTTCATGTAATGGTAACTTTCCATTTTGAAAAGTATTTTAAAACTCTATTAAAACCGACTGATTACAGCCTGCAATGACGCCAGCGGTTATATTGCTATATTTAATGTTCGAAAATGCCGTTTACAACTTAAATTTAAAAATATTACAAAACAAATGAACTAAACGTCAAAACGATTTCAAAAGCTAAATTCTTTTTAAACATTTATTGAATTTTCGACAATACCTTTTAAATTCTTATCTGTGGCATATATTAGAAAATGTTAGCGTGATATAATTAACAATCTTCAAATAAAACTTACCAATATGTAAAATTGTTTGTCAAAAAATTTTTTTGCGCAGATTTGGTCACTGAAAGCGAAGGTGTGTGCGAATCATACTCAATAATTTTATTTAAAATAGAAGATACAAAATGTTCTTGTTAGACACGGTGTTGTAAAACTTTAATTTTTTCAAAGAAAACAAGAAATTTTGATAACCGTAAGTACATGAATTTTTGTTTGATACTGTTTTAAATTTTTTAAGTCATTCATAGGGCAATCTATTCAGTTCCACAAAGTATGAGAATAAAACACACCATATGAACCAGAGAAAAACTGCAAAGAAGTAGTTTGGACAAAATAGCAATAAACAGAGGGCACTTATTTATACATATTCAAATCAACTGACGTTGATGACATAAACCGTATACAGTATATTCGTATGGAGCATTATCAGTCCAAAATATGCCTGACACATAAAATTGAACAACTATTTCAAAGACTGTAAGAAGGATCCATGGAATTAGCCAGAATGGTATCTCCTGAAACAAAAGAAACGGGTAATTATCATGTCGATTTGATCGGGATTATTTAATCACGTACCTTTGCTACGGCGAAGAAAACGAACAAGCATGCAACAGATTTTAAAGACAATTGTATGTATATGTATATGACATAATCTTCAATTTTTATAAACGGATTACGTAGATTTAACTCTAAAATGCAAACGCACATTTAAATAGAAAGAATACGCAAGCCACACAAAAAAAAAAAATACTTATATATATATAGAAAAGACAGGTATGAACCTCCTAGTTCAAATTGAATTAGCACTGTACAAATTCCGGCATATCGCACTATATCTAATAATGCGACTATAAAGGCACCAAATCTCAGTGGTAAACAAAACAGAAATTTTTTGCAAACCATTGGCGTATGTTCAATGACTTTGTTTAATTAGGGGAAAAATATTGTAAGATTCTAGAAAACATATTTTTCTTTTTAAAAATAAAGTGACAACTAATTCTATGTATTTTTTTTATCTCATTATTTTATTTTCAAATATCTTAAACCGTACTAAATTGTTAAGTAACCAGCTAGGAGAACGGAGATTATACTGCTGATGCTATAGCAGTCTATGCATGATTGAATTCACTGAGGTCAAGAAATCTCTGCATATCTTGTCCGAGGACATTGAACTCAGTGCCTGCAAAAGCTTTTTATACCCCATGAACTTCATCTACACGGATCATTTTTTGCTTTATATAATAATAAATTTATCTACATATATGTTCACCCAATTCATTAAAATAACTGAATTACTTATGGCGGAAATTTCAATGACTACATTGCGGTTAAATATACCACATTTGCAATTTATAACGGCTAAATAATATTCTGTTGTATTAATATCAGCAACAATATACGAGCATAAGGCCATCATATAACCCAAACAACTTGCACACAATCAGCGTTTAAATATAATATCGTGCTTGTATGATTACATTTTAACTGATGAGCATTCAATGATGGCTGCATGGCTTGAGACTATGTATATGTATGGCGTATTTAAAATATAAAGTATACGCCACCGTACTGAATAAAAATATAGTATACGTTCTCTACGCTTTCTCAACAGCAAACTAGTTTTGTGGTCTGCGGATATACGTAATGCTGACTCTACGTCACTTTACGCTGCCTCTTCCAGAACCCGCCTTTCGTCTAACAAAAGAAGCAGCAGCCACAGCTCATTGAAAACCACAAATGCAATAAAACACATTTCTGCAATAAATGCAGTACATTGCAGTGCAGCACGTATATTGTTGTTTTTGCCTTTGATTGCGATAAGATTAAATTAAAAAAAAATATCTTTATTTTCTATGTCATGCGTTTGTTGTTGATAATTCTTTTTTAATTACAAGTGTTGTTCTTGTTGCTCTCTTTGGTGTCATGCATCTGTTGCTTTAACTAAATTGTTATTTCCGGCAAATTAATTGCTAAATTGCTTTATGCTAAAGCTTTTTGCTGTACATTCTGCGCTGACAGTCATACACCGAAAAAAATGAAAAGAAATAAAAAGGAATAAAACCTATGAATGTAACAAGTAAGTTCAAAACAAGCTTAAATCTCACTAAAAACTTAGTTGCGTAAAGCCGAGAAATGCAGCGAACAGCATTCTTTGTCACTATCAACGGCATTCAACTTGAACTAGGTGTGCAGAATAGAGTCGCAAAACGCAGCCCTTTAAGTCTGTTTTTGACTTGCATATATAAAAGTTTTGACTTTTGTGAGCCGGTTTTCATAAAGCCCCCAACCCACTGCATGCTTCTATTGCTCTTACCCAGCCAATTCCATTGCAGCCATCATATTGTTGTCAATATCTTTTGATCGTCACGATTTCATTCGCGCTTCAACAAAAGGCGACAGTGGTTTTGTTTTGCGACTTTTTTTTCGTTCGATTTAAATTGGTTTTTTGTTTATGATGTTTGCTTTTTTTTGTTTTTTTTTATTACGCTCGCTATTTGCTGCTTTGAAATTGACTTTGGCGTTATTTGTAAAGCGTTTTTCCTAGTTGGAGTAACCACAAAAATAGTTTGCAGTTGATTTGCATTGAACTTGTTGGTCGCATTGAGCAAAGAGACAGAAAATGCCAGGGGGTACAGAAAATTGATTTGGTTTTCTGGCTTATGACGGGATTTTTTGTTTTTATTTTTTTGAAGTTTGTTGGATATTGCAGCTGGTTTGGGTGTACCGTGTGCAAGTTATAATTGCAATAACTTGATCACTTGAAGAAAGGCACGTGCCGTGCCGTGGTTTAACAAATAAAATTCAAAATTTTTAGAATAATAAATGTGTGATTATGTGCTATTTAAGAATTTTAACGACAAAATGTCTGTGTCAAATAATAGAAAATGTAATTTTTAAAGTAAAAAGCTGTCAATATTGCTGGAAGCAAAAAAACCAAGAAAAAAAATATAACAATACAATCAATTAAGTTAAAACAATGCGACAACAAACTTGTAAAAAAAATTAGCCAGCATAGTCAAAACAAAATAATTTATAGAAAAGCGCACTTCGGACAAACGACGCAAAAAAACCGACTTATATTTTATTTTTTTGGTACACACCCAAAATTAAACATCAACAGCACCATGTGCTGTGCTACGGAGCTTGTGCAGCAGCATAGGTCGGAGTGTCGGATGTTAAATGAAAAGAAATAAGTTGAACAAACGACCTCAAACTAATTGCATGTTGTGTGAGTGTCAATAGTAAGTGACAGCTGAGGTTTATCGTTGTCATTTAAAAAAAAATATATATTTTTTTCATTTGCTTTAGCGGCTTTGGTTCAAATGTGTGGGAAATAGTTTACGGAGGTTTATGGTGGAAAATGGGCTGATTGCTCTGCGTGTGAATATGTAGAGCAGCCCCGCATATATTGTATATACACATAAATAACTAAGAAAACAGAAGAAAATCGCAACTGGCGGTTGCACTAACATGGAAAATTGGATAACTATTGCGAATCAATATTGGCAAGTGGAAATTTTTTACCCTGGAAACGCTTTCTAACTTAATGAAATTTTTAAAGTCGGCTGTTGCATATAATTTATAGGCATAATATTTATCTTATCATATGCTTCTTAATAAAAACTACATTCAACATAGATAATAAACAGTCATTTGGGTTTATGCTTTAAGATAAAATTTTTTAATGGTAACACTCGTGAGTCAAGCAAATGTAAGAAAATGGTAACTGATGGAACTGAGGAGTGCCTTAGTAATTTGCCGTATATTTTTCGCATAGAGTGAGTAAATAAAAAAATACAAATATAAATATAAACTGCAACATAAAAACAAGCTAAGGAAATTTCAAGTGCTGTCGATCGTCGTCGCTGAAGGTCATTTGAAACGCGCAATTGGCCGCGATTATATCCATAAACAAATACGGCACACGAGCACAATGTTAGCTAGTAATCGGTAACTTCAATCAAAGTTCACACACAATCAATCAAAAGTCAATGTGCGTCGCCTGTCTGCGTAAACGTATCTTGGTATCTGCGATATAAATATGTCTGCATTGCTGTCAGTGCCGCCAAAGCCGTCGCCACCGTTCCCATCATACGCATAACTGTTGGCAGTCACGAGTTTATTGTGTAGCGGGTGTGTGTGGGCTTTGTTAAAACGGCTTCCGCTTGTCTCAAAGTTTCACGTAACAAATCAAAAGTGAAAATCTAAATGAAATATGCTGTGAGAAAAACGAAAAAGAAGAAAAAAGGGGGAATAAAAGTAAAAACAAAAAGCATGTTTTGTAATCAAGTTAATGCGTTTAACTCTCTACCTTTTGTGTGCGGGTGGCTGTAAACTCAAAGTTGATTTGCTTGTAGTACATGTACGCTGATAAAACTTTTTGTAGGGCACATTAATGTTTAAACAGACGACCACACGGTATTTGAACTCGCTTGATTGTGATTGACAAGTCTTGACGTAAAGCATTCGAGTGTGTCTGATGGTATTAGGTGTAAGTTGTAGGTTTGCTTACATTCGCTGCACACTCTTGGTCAATTCATTCAGCCTTATAGCAATGAAAGCTTATTCAATATGCATGATTTTCGATGCCAATGAGTCAGACAAACACGAATGTCATCGACTACTAGATGATTTTAGGCCTATGTGAAACTTAAACTTTTAGAACTTAAGTTGAAGCCATAGTTTGAATATGTAGTGCCTAACCTATTCGGTACCTCAATCTTCACTGCTACAGAATAATTGCATCTGCACTAACCGCAACAGTCGAGTAATAGTCAACATAAATCGTATGTGTTTATCGGGGTGTTTTTGAAACCTCGAAGACTCGCTTATTTTTAATACCTGCAATGCAGATAAAATATGTTTCTTG
The DNA here is from genome assembly GCA_037044495.1 of Stegana nigrithorax. Classification (NCBI taxonomy): domain Eukaryota; kingdom Metazoa; phylum Arthropoda; class Insecta; order Diptera; family Drosophilidae; genus Stegana; species Stegana nigrithorax. Next base: position 4,877 of record JBAMBQ010004613.1, on the reverse strand, counting down.
GGGTGTGTGGGTGTGTGTGTTGACTTTGGCTTACTTTGACTATGTTTGTTATTATTAAGCAATTAAGCAAATACGTACGTTTGTTGTGCACACGTAAACATAAAAGTCTAAACCTCAAAGTAAACTGCTTAAACGCCAAATGCGAAACGCCACACGCCAATAAAAAGCGGAAGTAACACGTAAGCCATGACAGTTTAAGTAACGACGACGACTGCACGCTATCTGTCTGCCGCACTGTCTGTCTGCTTGTCTGCCTGTCTGTCCCTCTATGTGGCTGTCTGCTTGTCTAAGATTATCTAAATGTATTGACTTGAGTGTCTGCATATAAAAGAGTCCGTCTGCATGTCAAAGTAAGAGTTTTGCGATATCTGCATTCTGTCTCGCCTGCCTGCCCGACCGTCCTTCTCCCATGCGTTCGCCGTTTTATAAACTTTACTTAAACTCTTAAAAGGCAATCTATTACGCTTTAGTGTGTTTAGCGCTTTAGCTCTGTAGCTTTAGTAGCTGCACTCTGCAGTCTGCAGGGGGTGGTGCGGGTAGCTTTAAGCATTTGATGTTTGGCATTAAGTGTTGTCGCTTTCGTTTACTCAATTGCAATTACGTGCAGTTATGTACGTTGCGAGTGTGGAGCATGTGCCCACTGCTGTCTGTCTCACGGGCTCTTTGAGTCTGTCTTTCTGGGTGTCTCTGTGCCTCAGTACTGTCTGTCGTTTGTTTACGTTTTAGCTTTTGGGAGTTAAGCAGTGTGTGCCTGCGTTAAGGTGAATCGTGTTGTGGATGATGAAACTCGATATGTCTCGATGACTATGTTTGGCCATGTTTGGTTTTCGGCTTGAGCACTAGCATTACAAGCGTAATTTATATTTGCAATAAAGAAAATGTGCACGAGCATAAGGAGTTAATGAATTCAAGTTGTAAGCCTTGGATTAGGCTGCATGCTAAACAAGTGCAAGACGTGCATATATAGCATCAGCAATTAAGCATTAGGGTCGTTTTGCAAAGTAACAAAACAATCTTCTGGCAATAATGTGGCGCTTGTTTATATAGCGTATCCACGTGTTATCCAACGCCTACAATGCGTCTAACAACAAACAACTGTGCAATCGCGCAAGGTGTGACTTAGACAATGTCTATAAGCGGCTTACTGCTTATAAAATAGACTTTGCAATCGTCTCAAAGGCATACACAGGCTAAGAACGAATTGCCTGTGTTTTGATAGCAAAACAACTAAAAGATTTATGTCTATATGTTCAAAGCTTTAGTAATGTCAGGGAGCCAATAACGTACTTGCCCTCTTATGGTGTAATGGGTTCAGTATGTTTGCCTAGTCTTAAGCAATTAATGGCTTCAACAGTCTAAGAAAAGTTTTTAGCCAATTAGGTCAAGTACTGATGTTGCGCAATCTGTGATAAATACATCATTGGCTTTTTCTTTTTTTCTCTGCCTAATTAACCCAGTTAGGTCGTATGAAGTATATTAACAGCAAGAAAAGTCATGTGCACCCATTCGAACGAAGCTTATTTAAAGACCGAGCTCAAATATCACAAATATTTGTTTAAGAAAACTCTTTGGCTGGAACTTTAAGCAGATTTAACTTAACTGAAGTAAGTTATAAAAAAGTAACCACGCCCAAGATGGCATTTATATTGAGTGTTACTGTTATGGTAAATAAAATTCTTATGAAATGCGTGCAGCTGTAATGCCAAGCTTTTCTTGCTATTCTTCTTAATTTATTTTTTTATTTTTTTTTTTGTTGCTATTATGCGTTTTATCAAAATCAGCGCGCGCACATGTCCCTCAAGTTTGCCAGCTTACTAGAGTTGAGAGTAGTGCAGAGCAACGACTGACACTAGACATTCGTGTAAAATGTCATTGTGTAAATCACGTTGCAGAACTTCAGCAACAAAATAAAAATGATTAAGCAAAAAAAAAACAAGTCGGAAAGAAAATATGCAAAATATATGTCAGAAAAGATAAGTCGAAAAGATATATATGAGAACTAAAATACGAAGGACACACATTGAGCAAGAAAAAACCTAATATATATGCATATTTTTATATGCATATATGTACAAATTTTACACATAAAAGTTGTCACGTAGTTGTGCAGTTCAATAGAATTTCCTATACACATTTATGTATTTATGCATGTAAATAGGTCTGTGTGTCATGTACGCGCGCATCGCATCAAGATGGCGAACATAGTTACAGTTTTGTCACCATTGACCATCCCTAAAAGCTTCAAGCAGCGCACAAATGTATCTGCGGCCAATGTAAATTAATGTACAAGTACATATATATTTACGCAACTATGTATTTCAGCTATACATGTGTGTGTATATGTGCAAGTATGAAGTCGATTTGATTTTTATACATACGTACGTATGTTTGTACGAGAAAGTAATAAAGGACTTTGCTATGTGAAATGTTTTCATTTTCTTGCGCTGTGCACCACTTGAGATGCTTAAGAACGATAAGCAGGATATGCTTCGTGCGTGCTGTGCTAGTTTTCTTGTTACCCAAACGCAAACAGAATACACTTGTTTTGCTTGCAAATTATGCTGCTGCTGCTGCTCCTACTTCTCTTCTTGCTAGTGCTGCTGGAAAATTATAAAAAAAATAAATAAAAAAAATTTTATTTTATGAGTTTTTTTTAAAAAGTTTACATCTGTTTAAGAAAAAAAATATTTTGTCATCATGAATTTTTCTATTTTGACTTGAAAGAACTAGGAGATCATACATTTTTAATTCAAACAACAAAACAAACAAACCATACCAATTTGTATGTAATAAGTTTCTAGTTTAACATCATAATTTAATGCTTATATGCCCAAAGTGCTCTTCCCCTTGCAATGGCGGCAAAGGTCGAACACTCAAATTGACTGTTGTTGACTTAATAAGAGAGCAGAAATCTTTGCTGCAGGTGACACTGCTTAGCCTTGCATTTGAATGCTTTAAAAAAGTTTACATTTTTCTTAACTTTTGTAATATTTTGGTGGACTTGGCACCAAAGCAAAAAATTTTTTATTATTATCAATTTTTCAATTTTCAATTGTGTAAAGCAATTTCTATTGTATCTAGATGGCAATTTTTCTTCTCGGAAAATCCAATTTTTATGCACAAAGGACCTTTTTTTGCTGAGTTTCCATTTTTTTTTTATTGTTGTCGTCTATATCTGCATCTGACAGGCTTGCTACTGTGTCTTTTATATTATCAGCTGCTGACGTAGTAGAATTGACTGTTTCTGCTTTCATTTCACTCTATAAATTATTGTATAATTCAATTTTTGTTAATAATTTCCATTTACTTGTAATATAAAACCTAACATTTACACTCATACATAAAAATTAAACAACGTTCATATTAGAAAATAAAAACTTTTGACTTAATGTTCATTAATTGTACATAATTTATAATGACTTTAATGCAATAAACAGACAAATAATTGTGCATAATAAATGGTAAAAGGAAAAGTATAGTAAAAACCATATAATTGCATTGAAAAAAATAAAAAATATGAATAATAACATTATACGTTTTAAATTGCATATGAAAATGAGCTTTATTAAAATATCAGCCAAGTTTTTAATACCAGTCTGTAAACAGCGACTTGACTCATTTAAGGAATATCATGCACAGTACTTGTACTTACTCGCATATGTACACCGAAATTTATATACGCACACATATAGTATATACGAATGTAATACGCAATTAAAACTTTGAAAAACACTACATAAAAATATCAACCGTATATAGTTTCATTAAATAAAATACAGAGCATTCATATTAAACATAACCTCACATTTGATGTACATATGTCGATTTTTACGATTAATGATTAATTTAAATGCTTTTCTTTTTTTTCGCGACAATTTTCATTTATGTTATTGCGGGCATAAAAAAACACACAATAAAAAAAATTACAAATAAAAACGAAAACTGTTGATGGCATGTATTTAATTAAAACAACAACCATTGCAAAAACAATTTGTGGTTAATGCAAAACAACACCAAAATGAAAACACTCAAAACAACAACAATCACCTTATACATAAAAAAAAACAATAACACGACGCACTCGCAAACGAAAATCGGCGAAAAATTGCCAAATACACATGTCAATGGAAAAACGCACTTAAAAAATGTGTAATTAAAAACAAAACCAACAACAAACAAAACTACGAAATCGAAAACGACACAATGACACTCAAATGCCAACCAATTCTTTATTTTTATTTTATTGGTACATTCTTATCGTCTCCTACTTGACTTGCAACACACACGGCGTATACAAAATTTGATTATTTACGTTAAATTATCGTTGTCTCTTAACAATACACAATCTGGCAACGCCATGATGTGTGCACAACATAATTACAACGGTGGCGTACACTATTACCTTTTCCGTTTCCTGCCGATTGATCCGGCCCGGTCCGGTCGCGCCATTGTCAACGGGAACGCCATTGTTGTCAACATTTTGGACATTGCATTTTGCTGCCGGTGGAATTACTCAAATTCATTTAACAAATATTAACTGCCACTGTCGCTGCCTGCTGCTGCCCATTCTCAATGCTTGCTACGTTGCTGACGCCGTTGCTGGTCATTGTTATCGATTGTGATGCTCCTGCGTGCTTGCGGCTGCTGCTGTACCTGTTACTATGGATATCGAACTACATATTGACTGGTTGACAAATTGATTGACTTTATATGCACATGTCGATTTTTTTTTCACACACACAAAAGGTCGCTTTTTGGTTTAAGGTTGGTGTTGGTTTTTATTATTATTTTAATTAATTTTAATAAGCATTAAATTTTTTTATATTTATTATACTCTATATAGACTCATTTGGCTTTTAATTAATTTTAATTAAATA